>CM026397.1:55049321-55083839 GCA_014843695.1 Archivesica marissinica | reverse complement strand
AGTCGTGATAGCGCTGTGGATGCTCGTTTAGCCCGAAGTCGTGATAGCGCTGTGGATGCTCGTTTAGCCCGAAGTCGTGATAGCGCTGTGGATGCTCGTTTAGCCCGAAGTCGTGATAGCGCTGTGGATGCTCGTTTAGCCCGAAGTCGTGATAGCGCTGTGGATGCTCGTTTAGCCCGAAGTCGTGATAGCGCTGTGGATGCTCGTTTAGCCCGAAGTCGTGATAGCGCTGTGGATGCTCGTTTAGCCCCGCTTGTGCCCTTAGGCAAGACATTTAAATTCCACATTTGCCTCTCCGTCATGGCGAATGAGGTCTCGAGAGTAATTAATACAAGTTAAAAGAACTTGTTTTGCACTCGAGCTAAATAAATTTGTATAAACTAATAGCTAACCCAGAACATACCTTGTAATGAGTAAATAATCAAAATTAAAAAAATGTAGAAAACAGAAAGCAAGTCATTTAAACCCCTCCCAATAATAATATACGGGAGGAGCTCGCCTGTATTGCATGTCTGATGACAAATTAGCCAAATGATGTGCGACAGAGATGGAGCCACACCTGTTGTTCAAACCCGAGTAGTCATGTCTTACAAACCCTGCACGGGCATCCGGTACCTATAGTACCTGCATGCATGCCCAAATAAGACCACACATGGTCTCAAAGTAACGACGCGACATGAAACTCACTTATATTCATCTACAGGTATATTTAGCCCGGGTTCCAGTCTGTCGATTTTTCACTAATTTACTTCTGGCAAAATGACACGTTGATATTATCACAAACTCAATGCGGCGCAATTTATGATTTCGATATAAAAATTAGGGATGGCAACGAATGGTGATTTTGGTATTCGAATATTAGGATGATCTTCCGAACGAATATTCGCTAATTTCTTGAACTTTTGATTTCCACTTAACTTTCGTCGCTGCGAGGTAACACCGTGATCACGGTGGAATGGTAGAATTCATGTGTGTGACAGCTTTCAGTATCGCCAACCATTGTGGACGCAAACAGCACGAGTCATTATTGCACTCAATATCTTTTGTGTTTGAATCTTAATTGATTGAAATTTAAACAAACAGTTATATGATTTAACTGCAATTTATAAAAAAATTTAAATATTCGAATACGATTTTAACATTCGAATATTCGGACGTTCGACAAATATTCGAACATTCATTGCCATGTGTGTTTTACGTTTATTTATCGTTGCTACCAGCTGCCCATATGAGCGACGCCTCCTGAAGAGATTAGTAATTTTTAGATTTTGGAGGATAGTGCAATGATACAGACAGAGACCCATTCCAGAGTCTCCTCTGGTTCTTTTACGTGCACGAGACCTCAGTTAAACGTCCCATCTGAAAGACTGTTAATTTTATTAGGGTCAGACGGGGGATCGAACATGCGATCCGATCCGTCTGTATTGATAGACTGGCCTGTGTGCCCCAATATTCGAATACGATTTTAATATTCTGACATTCGAACGAATATTCATACATTCATTGCCATCCCTAATTAAAATGTATTTATATGACTGACCAGGCAAACTATATCAATGCCTGTTCCCAGGTTAGGTACACTGTGTGCCAGAGGTGTTATTACAACATGATTGGATTATATATATATACAACAAACGTATGCATTGGCTAAGAATAATGAGATAAGTACCCTTTAACCCATTCAACACGAAGTAACTGACATGGACTGGTCCAGCATATTTAACCCATTCAACACGAAGTAACTGACATGGACTGGTGCATGATATTAACCCATTCAACACCAAGTAACTGACATGGACTGGTGCGTGATATTTTCAGACCAATAAATTAATAAGAAAATTACCTTTGGACCAGTTCATTTATCAAAATGGGTAATTTTATCTAAAAATAGTAATAATTATTACTGGCAAAAAAGTGCAGATCCTGATGAGACGGCTCGTCACGAGCCGGCTCATCTGGATCTACACTTTTCATAAGCCTATTTAGAGGCCTGTGGGGTTGAAAGGGTTAATTGGATATCTACAACTCTGTGTATCCTCACAGTACACCATTAGCATTATAGTAGTACACTCGCGATAGTTAAAAAACATGTATTGATAATTTGACTGAATGTTTTCAAGCGTTTGATAAAATGAATATAATTATACAGTCAAACCTGTGTTAACCCATTCAACACCAAGTAACTGACATGATATTTTCAGACCAATAAATTAATAAGAAAATTACATTTGGACCAGTTCATTTATCACAATTGGTAATTTTTGTCTTAAAATAGTGATATTACTGGCAAAAAGTGCAGATCCTGATGAGACGGCTCATCTGGATCTACACTTTTTATAAGCCTATTGAGAGGCCTGTGGTGTTGAAAGGGTTAAGCAGCAAGCCAAGGGAATCACAGAAAGTGGCTGCTTAACACAGGTGGCTGCTTAATAGAGGTCAAATGTATAATAAAACAACTTATTTTATGCTAATTGATGAAATACAGTGTTCTATCAGTGAGATATAATCCATATCTCATCGGTGAGATATGGATTATATCTCACTGCCGGACTACTTTTTTTATTATCTCCCTTCCCAATACACTATTCTTGCACTATTACTCTCCCTTTAAATGCATAGACAACAACAAACAACAAATCAACCGTCTGCTATTGAATAATAATATATAAACAATTAATGAGGTAAGGGTTACATACTGCTTTCCTTTGAGATATTCAAATTAACATACACAATTAACGACAACAAAAACAAAAGTTGCCGACACACTTACGTCTAACCACAGGCACCATACACCAACAAAAGTGTGCGTCTAACAGTCGTATAAAGCTTTTCAATTTGGTAGCATAATTTTCGTCTACAAAGGATTTGGGCAACAATGTAATGCCGCCCTGCTCAATATAATAAGCATTCATAGTGTGTCCCGTGTTTGCACACTAATCAAACATTACGCCCCATTAAATAAACAAACAACACGCTTGTATGATTCCATACATTCCATGATCTCCAGTCCGAGATATTAGTCACGCGTGACTCGATTTCACCTTGACCCGAGTAATTTTCCAAAAATAGTCTCGGGGGAATTTCCAATTTTCGGATATTTTACAGATTTTCGCCGTTTTTATAATTTTCGCCAAACAGTTTTTATTAGCCAATTTTGCAATATTGTAGCCATTAAACTGAGTTTTTATTAGCCAATTTTGCAATATTGTAGCCATTGGCGCGATTGGCGATTGTTCATGTATCTTTCCTCGATTCAACTTTAAATTCAAGATGGCGGCAGATTTGTGTTTCTTTACGACTCACGACGTATAGTCGTTAATGTATTCATCCGCGCAAAAACACGGCGGCCAGCTATTTTAATTTCTTCATTTTGTGTTTGTTTTTCAACAATTATCATAAAATAAAAAGAAAATTTGTTTGTTTCGAGTGAATATGGAATATATCTCACCTCGAAGTGAGAACATTTTCATATTTTCACTCGCGCTACGCGCTCGTGAAAATATTTAAAATGTTCTCACTTCTCAGTGAGATATATTCTATATTCACTCGAAACAAACAAATATCCTCTATATATTGGAAACTGGCTGCTTAATACAGGTGGCTGCTTAATAGAGGTCAAATGTATAATAAAACAACATATTGGAAACTGGCTGCTTAATACTGGTGACCACTAACACAGGTTTGACTGTATTTTCGAATATAGTTGTACATACATTCAAACACGTATTATTCATGAGAATTATGAATTTGCGCTGGACTTACTTCGCGAAAATTAACGACATATAAAATAGTAATCTACAGTCTTGCATTGCATCATTCTTAATAATCACAAGTTTGCAATAGCAACAATGAACCTTGGATTACAATTGAGGGATTGCAATAGTAACAATGAACCTTGGATTACAATTGAGGGATTATGTGAATTTGTTTTACGTAATGAAAATTGTGAAAATCTGATATAGAGAAACAAATCGACATTTATGAATCGAAAGCATTTCCAGCATGCTCTGTTGATGCATCGTTCAATGAAGTGCCCTTTCTTGCTTTCCTGTCAGTGATTTCAGTATTCTGCAGATTGAATTCCTGTATTCCATCTGTGGCACTTTCTAGCCCTGTGATCATGTATGATACAACGTTTCCCGTATCACTCGTGTTTTTGCTACTTTCTGAAGAAAATGATTCTCCATGCTCACTGTCCCCTGAATGAACAGAACACTTGCCCCTACTCTTCTCAATATGATCACCAACTTCAGCATGTTTACCTTCTTCCTTAATTTTCTTGTCATTCTTTACATTATGTTTTACTTCCACTTTATCGCCATTTCCTTCGTCAACTACATCTGCTGCTTCTACAAAATCCTGCAATTCTTTACATACTTCAAGAACAGGTGTTTCAAATAAAGATTCAGAAGACTTTATACTAGTGGTATCAGAACAATCGCTAATAGTAGATCCCTGCCCTAGTGAAATTTCATCCGGATTTTTATAATGACCGATATTTGAATCAATCAAGTTATCAAAATATAAGTTATCAAAAGTATTACTAAATACGTCCTCGTCATTGTATCTTGAAGTCGAGTCCTGTGAACTTCTTCTCATCATATTAACAAAGCTGCCATTATATTCTGTATTAACTCTGCCCTCTAAATTCCCCTCTGTACTGGGATTTTTCTCAAAATCTGTAATCACAGCACATAGTGCAGCTGTTTCTTCACTAGTAATATCTCGATCATGTTCAAATGTATCCATATCATTACTTGTCTCTGCTTCAACATAATCACTTATCATATCTTCATTTGCTTTCACGTTACAATTTGGGTGAGTTTGGTAGTCATGTGATGATTGCAGTGCATCATTGTTTGAGTCTATTGCTTCTTGTTTTCGTTCTCTATTGGGCAGTCTAGCTTTAGCTTTCAAGTTATCTTTACTTTGTTGAACTGAATTCATCACACCGATACTATTTTCCTGGACCAATTTCTGACTGTTTAAAAAGGAAGTCTCCACATTTTCACCTATTTTTTCATCAATCTGTGAATCATTTAACTCAATTTCAGTAGAATCACTTCGTCTCCGATTAACATTAAGTACACCGGACACGGCATCGTCCACTTCCATGTAGAAATGCAACCTTTTCGGGAACATCTTAGCTTCATTTGGCACATATGCTTTAACATTTGTTGGGACCTTTCTAGCATCGTGCTCGTCCACATACACAGGGTTACTATTTGGTGATTCTTGTTGCAGGTTAGGAACACCCGCAATAAATCTATGAATTTCCTGATCATTACCATTGGGTAGGTATTCGTTTCCGTTAGGTAGAATAGCATTGCCTGTAGCGTTGTTTGCATTGTTGGGTAAGTGTTCATTTCTGCGAGGTACATTGCCCAAAGTGGCTTTGGTAATGTTCAAGTCTTCGTCGCAATTTGAACAGCTCAGCTCTCCATCAATAATGTTATTGATTCTTCGTTTTCCCCTATTTCTTTCATACGAAATATGCTCTCCATTAATTATTGAGTCGTTTTCATCATCTAAACAGCCCAACATACCCACTGAGTTATTGGAGGTAACGACTTTAAGGTACCCAGACAGGGCTGAGGATACTCTACGTTCACGGCTACGGTCAGGTCCATCATCTTCTGTGAACACTGTACTTACATTGCATGATGAAGTATTTGGGCTTACCCTGACCCCTAAAAGGAAAAGTACATTTAAATACAGATTAACACAAATATTACTTCATAAAAACTACCTTTTAAAATAAATTCTAGTTTAATGTCGCATTACAATTTAAAAGTCGCATTTGAAATCGGAAATGTTTTGGTATGGAAAGATTTCCCCAAAACATAGATTACAGTGCGAAAACTAATTCCATATACAGCTGTGTACAGATTCTGTATAACCTATTATATACCTATCTATATACATGAGCGTATCTCCTAGCATACAGGAGTGTACAGAGATTGTATCTCCTAGCATACAGGAGTGTACAGAGATTGTATCTCCTAGCATACAGGAGTGTACAGAGATTGTATCTCCTAGCATACAGGAGTGTACAGAGATTGTATCTCCTAGCATACAGGAGTGTACAGAGATTGTATCTCCTAGCATATAGGAGTGTAGAGTTTGTATCTCCTAGCATATAGGAGTGTAGAGTTTGTATCTCCTAGCATATAGGAGTGTAGAGTTTATATCTCCTAGCATATAGGAGTGTACAGAGTTTGTATCTCCTAGCATACAGGAGTGTACAGAGTTTGTATCTCCTAGCATACAGGAGTGTACAGAGTTTGTATCTCCTAGCATACAGGAGTGTACAGAGTTTGTATCTCCTAGCATACAGGAGTGTACAGAGTTTGTATCTCCTAGCATACAGGAGTGTACATAGTTTGTATCTCCTAGCATACAGGAGTGTACAGAGATTGTATCTCCTAGCATACAGGAGTGTACAGAGATTGTATCTCCTAGCATACAGGAGTGTATAGAGAATGTATCTCCTAGCTAGCATATAGGAGTATAGAGCTTATATCTCTTGCATACAGGAGTGTAGCGTTTGTATCTTTTAGCATATAGGAGTGTACATAGTTTGTATCTCCTAGCATACAGGAGTGTACAGAGTTTGTATCTCCTAGCATACATAGATTGTATCTCCTAGCATACATAGATTGTATCTCCTAGCATACACAAGTTTATATCTCCTAGCATACAGAGTTTATATCTCCTAGCATACAGGAATGTACATAGTTTATATCTCCTAGCATACATGAGTGTACAGAGTTTGTATCTCCTAGCATACAGGAGTGTACAGAGATTGTATCTCCTAGCATACAGGAGTGTAGAGTTTATATCTCCTAGCATATAGGAGTGTACAAGAGATTGTATCTCCTAGCATATAGGAGTGTATAGAGTTTGTATCTCCTAGCATACATAGATTGTATCTCCTAGCATACACAAGTTTATATCTCCTAGCATACATAGATTGTATCTCCTAGCATACACAAGTTTATATCTCCTAGCATACAGGAGTGTACAGAGTTTGTATCTCCTAGCATATAGGAGTGTACATAGTGTGTATCTCCTAGCATACAGGAGTGTACAGAGTTTGTATCTCCTAGCATACAGGAATGTACAGCGTTTGTATCTCCTAGCATACATGAGTGTACAGTGTGTACAGAGATTGTATCTCCTAGCATACAGGAGTGTAGAGTTTATAACTCCTAGCATATAGGAGTGTACATAGTTTGTATCTCCTAGCATACAGAGTTTATATCTCCTAGCATACAGGAGTGTACATAGTTTATATCTCCTAGCATACAGAGTTTATATCTCCTAGCATACAGGAGTGTACAGAGTTTGTATCTCCTAGCATACAGAGTTTATATCTCCTAGCATACAGGAGTGTACAGAGTTTGTATCTCCTAGCATACAGGAGTGTACAGAGATTGTACCTCCTAGCATACACAAGTTTATATCTCCTAGCATACAGAGTTTGTATCTCCTAGCATACATGAGTGTACAGAGTTTGTATCTCCTAGCATACAGGAGTGTACAGAGTTTGTATCTCCTAGCATACAGGAGTGTACATAGTTTGTAGCTCCTAGCATACATAGTTTATATCTCCTAGCATACATAGTTTATATCTCCTAGCATACAGGAGTGTACATAGTGTGTATCTCCTAGCATATAGGAGTGTACAGAGATTGTATCTCCTAGCATACAGGAGTGCACATAGTGTGTATCTCCTAGCATACAGGAGTGTACAGAGTTTATATCTCCTAGCATATAGGAGTGTACATAGTGTGTATCTCCTAGCATACAGGAGTGTACAGAGATTGTATCTCCTAGCATACAGGAGTGTACAGAGTTTATATCTCCTAGCATACAGAGATTGTATCTCCTAGCATACAGGAGTGTACATAGTTTATATCTCCTAGCATACAGGAGTGTACATAGTGTGTATCTCCTAGCATACAGGAGTGTACAGAGTGTGTATCTCCTAGCATATAGGAGTGTGTATCTCCTAGCATACAGAGTGTACAGAGTTTGTATCTCCTAACATACATAGTGTGTATCTCCTAGCATACAGAGTGTGTATCTCCTAGCATACAGGAGTGTACAGAGTTTGTATCTCCTAGCATACAGAGTGTGTATCTCCTAGCATACAGGAGTGTACAGAGTTTGTATCTCCTAGCATACAGAGTGTACAGAGTTTGTATCTCCTGGCATACAGGAGTGTACAGTCCTGTAAATGTAACATCTTAGCATTCGACTCCGCAAACTGCTGTACAGCTGGATATATATGCTCCATACACTATTATATAGAAAATATATATCATACATCCAATATACTGATCCAAGGAGGCTATCCCGATTGGCGCAGTGATTAGCATGCTAGCTTGTCACCAATGCAACTTGGACTCGATCCTCAGACCAGGAAGTATGTGAGATGGTGTGGTGATCGCCAGATCGGACAGGTGGGTTTTCCGGATTCCTCCCCACATGAATGACCACATATTGGATGTTCACATTGTATTATAAATGATAAAGTCTGTCCATGCCAGGGAGAACCCTAACTCTCAACTGAACTTATCTTAGTTCATATGGTGACTCTCGGGCACCCAGGTAGAACCATTGACCAGCAGTATAGCTGCCTCACATATTTGACACCCCCAGTGCGATTCAAACATGCAGCAGTGAGTGGTAAGTAATTTGAAGTCAACAACCATAACCATTCAGCCATAGAAGCCCCAAACCAGGGTAGAATGTTTATGACCACATACAGAGAACAAGAAACTGCACATAGTCACAACTGACAGCTTTGATCTGGATCTAGTGCTAACAATATATACTTATTACTTAGATACCAATTTTAGCCTTTTCCCCGTTATTTGCCTACAACAATAATATCTGCCATATAGGTTGATACGCTGTGTTTTCCAGTCTAATATTACGTTTGCTGGTTTGATATGGTCACGAGCCTGTATCAAACCAGAAAACGCCGTATCAGAACTAGTTCCTGACAGAAAAACGCATGTGCACTCGATGCTAGTTTGTTTACTTCCCGTAGCTTATCAGCTAGGTCTGGAGTTTGAGCCCCGCTGGAGCCGTTACAATTGTGCCCTTAGGCAAGGCATTTAAATTCCACGTTGCCTCCTCTCTCCCTCGTGGCGATGGATTCCATCAGGAATGAGGTCTCGAGAGTGATTAATATAAGTTGTAAGAACTTGTTTCGCAATCAAGCTAACATAAATTTGTATAAGAACCTTATCAGCGTGTCAAATTTGACAGATGTTTGTAGTTTTGTGGTAACATTTCAATAGTTTTCGTGTACCTAATTCTGTACTTGTGATTTATTCCTCATCAAGTGGATAACGGAGAACATGATTTAGATTATTAAATATTCATATCAAAGTAATAAAGACAGGGCTCATTCTAGGTCAGAATGTTTGGGAGAAGTGAGAAAGCTCGTGATCGCTTCCTTAAATGGTGTTCTTTAATATAGTGCTTTATAATGGGCCAGTGTATCTTACTAGACAAATTTTTTTTTTTAGGGAGAAGTGGACCCCCATAGGGCGAAGTCAGTATCCCTAGGGCGACAATTGCACCCACATCGCCCTCTAGAATGATCCCTTCTGTCTCAGGCTGATATCAAGTTACCTCGGGTCGATACCTAGGCTGATATGAAACTAGCACCGTAATAACCTCCAATTAGTGGGCAATATGAAATATTATCATCCAGAGAACATGAATAATTAACAAAGGCGTCAGGTTTCCAGGGGTGATATTTTTCACTATGCAAACTATTACTGGATCGATTTACCATTGACGCATAATTACGCTTAGCATCTCTATGGTTACCCGCTCTCCTTTCTTTATGAAATAGATGGAGAGATGGACATCACATGATCATAGAATCTCACAAACGAGCCTTTGACTCGGGTGAACAAGAAATCGTACCGTCCTGTTGCAGCTGGTTTATATCATTAGAGCTGGATGCTGGACTGTCGGAACCTTTGCCACTGTCATGGTCATCTGATAACTACAATAGCACCATCAACAGTTTTTCTTTTATGTTTTCGAATAAATAATAAGAGTTTTCTCAGTGAAAGAAAACTCCATCTTACACCGCTTTGAAACAGTGGAAGATGACATTTTCTCGGTCACTGCTTGAGTTTCGTAAACTCCGCGGTTGGATGTACTTTTGTATTTAGGCGATTTTCTGACAATTATGAATAGTTAATTATAAAGTTCTAATGTTTTGTCTGTAGTTTTAATTTTGACAGCAAACAGAAACTAATTTGAAAATTATACTGTAACTATTTATTATGGACATTCACACTAACATAAGCGGCTGTGCGGTTATGTATTGTAGTGCATTGAGGCTACCGATTATATTAACCAAAATCATTGGATATCATAAAAGAAACAGAAGATTTGTGTTTTAATGCCACGAGTGGAACGTCAATATTTCGGTGATCACGAGATGAAATAAAATCCTATCTTACACTAATAAACACAAATATCCTCTATATACCGGTATTATATACAGCGTATACAATTGACCGGTCTGATTTAGAGCATGTAAAATATTCATAAGGAATCGATTATGTAACCCATTCCCTCATAGAAGCACCTCTTGACGCCATTACCAATACGACATACATTGACAATGTAGTAGCCAAACCAATATTCATAACCCATTCCCTCATAGAAGCACCTCTTGATGCCATTACCAATACAACATACATTGACAATGTAGTAGCCAAACCAATATTCATAATAAAGGCCAGAATCTCATGTAGTCCCAGTAATATCTATGGAGGTGGGATAGATATGGCGAATACTTATCCACTGCATGATAGCTAAATGGCTGTAGTTTGTATGAAGATATAATAGTATATTAACCTAAATCTCTATGTAGTCCCAGTAATACCTATGGAGGTTGGATAGATATGGCGACTACTTATCCACTGCATGATAGCTAAATGGTTGTCTTTGTATGGAGATATAATAGTATATTAACCTAAATCTCTATGTAGTCCCAGTAATACCTATGGAGGTTGGATAGATATGGCGACTACTTATCCACTGCATGATAGCTAAATGGTTGTCTTTGTATGGAGATATAATAGTATATTAACCTAAATCTCTATGTAGGAAAGGGTTAAATGGCTGTCGTTTGTATGGAGATATAATAGTATATTAACCTAAATCTCTATGTAGGAAAGGGTTAAATGGCTGTCGTTTGTATGGAGATATAATAGTATATTAACCTAAATCTCTATGTAGTCCCAGTAATACCTATGGAGGTGGGATAGATATGGCGACTACTTATCCACTGCATGATAGCTAAATGGTTGTCTTTGTATGGAGATATAATAGTATATTAACCTAAATCTCTATATAGGAAAGGGTTAAATGGCTGTCGTTTGTATGGAGATATAATAGTATATTAACCTAAATCTCTATGTAGGAAAGGGTTAAATGGCTGTCGTTTGTATGGAGATATAATAGTATATTAACCTAAATCTCTATAAAGGAAAGGGTTAAATGGCTGTCTTTGTATGGAGATATAATAGTATATTAACCTAAATCTCTATAAAGGAAAGGGTTAAATGGCTGTCGTTTGTATGGAGATATAATAGTATATTAACCTAAATCTCTATGAAGGAAAGGGTTAAATGGCTGTCGTTTGTATGGAGATATAATAGTATATTAACTTAAATCTCTATGAAGGAAAGGGTTAAATGGCTGTCGTTTGTATGGAGATATAATAGTATATTAACCTAAATCTCTATGAAGGAAAGGGTTAAATGGCTGTCGTTTGTATGGAGATATAATAGTATATTAACCTAAATCTCTATGAAGGAAAGGGTTAATGGCTGTCGTTTGTATGGAGATATAATAGTATATTAACCTAAATCTCTATGAAGGAAAGGGTTAAATGGCTGTCGTTTGTATGGAGATATAATAGTATATTAACCTAAATCTGTATGAAGGAAAGGGTTAATGGCTGTCGTTTGTATGGAGATATAATAGTATATTAACCTAAATCTCTATGAAGGAAAGGGTTAAATGGCTGTCGTTTGTATGGAGATATAATAGTATATTAACCTAAATCTCTATGAAGGAAAGGGTTAAATGGCTGTCGTTTGTATGGAGATATAATAGTATATTAACCTAAATCTCTATGAAGGAAAGGGTTAAATGGCTGACGTTTGTATGGAGATATAATAGTATATTAACCTAAATCTCTATAAGGAAAGGGTTAAATGGCTGTCGTTTGTATGGAGATATAATAGTACATTAACCTAAATCTCTATGAAGGAAAGGGTTAAATGGCTGACGTTTGTATGGAGATATAATAGTATATTAACCTAAATCTCTATGAAGGAAAGGGTTAAATGGCTGTCGTTTGTACGGAGATATAATAGTATATTAACCTAAATCTCTATGAAGGAAAGGGTTAAATGGCTGTCGTTTGTATGGAGATATAATAGTATATTAACCTAAATCTCTATATAGGAAAGGGTTAAATGGCTGTCGTTTGTATGGAGATATAATAGTATATTAACCTAAATCTCTATGTAGGAAAGGGTTAAATGGCTGTCGTTTGTATGCAGATATAATAGTATATTAACCTAAATCTCTATGTAGGAAAGGGTTAAATGGCTGTCGTTTGTATGGAGATATAATAGTATATTAACCTAAATCTCTATATAGGAAAGGGTTAAATGGCTGTCGTTTGTATGGAGATATAATAGTATATTAACCTAAATCTCTATGTAGTCCCAGTAATACCTATGGAGGTGGGATAGATATGGCGACTACTTATCCACTGCATGATAGCTAAATGGTTGTCTTTGTATGGAGATATAATAGTATATTAACCTAAATCTCTATATAGGAAAGGGTTAAATGGCTGTCGTTTGTATGGAGATATAATAGTATATTAACCTAAATCTCTATGTAGTCCCAGTAATACCTATGGAGGTGGGATAGATATGGCGACTACTTATCCACTGCATGATAGCTAAATGGTTGTCTTTGTATGGAGATATAATAGTATATTAACCTAAATCTCTATGAAGGAAAGGGTTAAATGGCTGTCGTTTGTATGGAGATATAATAGTATATTAACCTAAATCTCTATGTAGGAAAGGGTTAAATGGCTGTCGTTTGTATGGAGATATAATAGTATATTAACCTAAATCTCTATATAGGAAAGGGTTAAATGGTTGTCTTTGTATGGAGATATAATAGTATATTAACCTAAATCTCTATATAGGAAAGGGTTAAATGGCTGTCGTTTGTATGGAGATATAATAGTATATTAACCTAAATCTCTATGTAGGAAAGGGTTAAATGGCTGTCGTTTGTATGGAGATATAATAGTATATTAACCTAAATCTCTATGTAGGAAAGGGTTAAATGGCTGTCGTTTGTATGGAGATATAATAGTATATTAACTTAAATCTCTATGAAGGAAAGGGTTAAATGGCTGTCGTTTGTATGGAGATATAATAGTATATTAACTTAAATCTCTATGAAGGAAACGGCTAAATGGCTGTCGTTTGTATGGAGATATAATAGTATATTAACCTAACTCTCTATATAGGAAAGGGTTAAATGGCTGTCGTTTGTATGGAGATATAATAGTATATTAACCTAAATCTCTATGAAGGAAAGGGTTAAATGGCTGTCGTTTGTATGGAGATATAATAGTATATTAACCTAAATCTCTATATAGGAAAGGGTTAAATGGCTGTCGTTTGTATGGAGATATAATAGTATATTAACCTAAATCTGTATGAAGGGTTAAATGGCTGTCGTTTGTATGGAGATATAATAGTATATTAACTTAAATCTCTATGAAGGAAAGGGTTAAATGGCTGTCGTTTGTATGGAGATATAATAGTATATTAACCTAAATCTCTATATAGGAAAGGGTTAAATGGCTGTCGTTTGTATGGAGATATAATAGTATATTAACCTAAATCTCTATGTAGGAAAGGGTTAAATGGCTGACGTTTGTATGGAGATATAATAGTACATTAACCTAAATCTCTATATAGGAAAGGGTTAAATGGCTGTCGTTTGTATGGAGATATAATAGTACATTAACCTAAATCTCTATATAGGAAAGGGTTAAATGGCTGACGTTTGTATGGAGATATAATAGTATATTAACCTAAATCTCTATGTAGGAAAGGGTTAAATGGCTGTCATTTGTACGGAGATATAATAGTATATTAACCTAAATCTCTATGTAGGAAAGGGTTAAATGGCTGTCGTTTGTATGGAGATATAATAGTATATTAACCTAAATCTCTATATAGGAAAGGGTTAAATGGCTGTCGTTTGTATGGAGATATAATAGTATATTAACCTAAATCTCTATGTAGGAAAGGGTTAAATGGCTGTCGTTTGTATGCAGATATAATAGTATATTAACCTAAATCTCTATGTAGGAAAGGGTTAAATGGCTGTCGTTTGTATGGAGATATAATAGTATATTAACCTAAATCTCTATATAGGAAAGGGTTAAATGGCTGTCGTTTGTATGGAGATATAATAGTATATTAACCTAAATCTCTATATAGGAAAGGGTTAAATGGCTGTCGTTTGTATGGAGATATAATAGTATATTAACCTAAATCTCTATATAGGAAAGGGTTAAATGGCATCGTACAAATATTCCTAAAGCATCATACAAATATTCGCGAGTCAAATATACTGAAATATTTAAATTGTTTGCGTATGATTCTAAACATTTTACCTTATTCAAGTACGTTTTCTGAGCAGCATTCTCCGTGTATATTCCATCCAGCCTAATTTCATCTCGAAACTGCAATAGATTATATCCATACGAGTGTTTATTGCTTTAAATTAAAACTGGCCATGTTGAATGTGATATCTCAGATCTCTAACTCGAGCTCAATAAATTTGATTGGTTGAGTCTGAGATTTTGCTCTTGGTTCAACCTATCAGAAGCTTGAGAGTGAGTTTGAGATTGGAGACATTTTTATAACCTAAATGCCTGGTGCTATAATTACTTTCTGATTTGTCAGGATTCATTCTAGGTCAGAATTATTGGGAGAAGTGAGAAAGCGCCTGATTGCGTCCTTAAACAGTGTCATTTAATAAATATCACCAAATTAGGCTTAAAATATCTTACTGGACAAAATTTGGTATGAAAATTGTAAAATAAATAATAACTCTTTTATTAGGGAGAAGTGGGGCGCCCAGGGGGCGCACTGAGGATCCCTAGGTCGACCAAATCGCCCTCTAGAATGAACCCTGTGCGTCCTACTAAGATTCATGACTGTCGGATTAGCGCTTCTCACCAATGCAACCCGGGTTCGATCCTCGGACCGGAAAGTATGTGAGATGGTACGTTGGTCGCTAGATTGTACAGGTGGGTTGGTTTTCTCCAGGTATTCCGGTTTCCTCCCACACGAATGACCACAAATACTCTGTCATCCTCGCCAATGAGAGTGATTAAATATAAATTGTTACAGCTTGTTTCGCAATCGTTGTAAAACAAATAAAGTTTATACTGGTTTTTTACCAAGATTCATCCAATTTCGCTAAATGATCCAGGAGATGTGCAGACAGGAATTTCATTCAAACCCCAGGCAGCGGAGCATGACACGCATATTTCACATGAATGCTTTCCAGCAAGCTTGGTTAGGGTGTAAGATGTACAAATTCATTGCAAAACCTCTAAAGAACTGTGACAAAAAGTCAACAGAAAAGTAAAAGAAAACAAGTCAACAGAATTAGCCGATAACGTGTGCAACTAGACCCTCCCACCGACCTAACTTACAAACTTTCATCATAATCAATTGAAGGGTAGAGAGAGATGTGTGGAAATATTTGTGACAGGTGGACAGATTCATGGCGCGTACACATGTTTATACAATACATGTTTATAATATCTTACTGGTATGTTGATATTTTGAGTATCAATCTTGAATCTGTAGAACCTTCTACTGCACTTGTTATATCTGAAAGAAAATTCATTTCATAATTTCAATGAAATATAGACCATTTCAGTGAAGTAAATTGTGATATTTCAATGTCTAGAAAGAGATTTTATTCACAGTGCCTTATGCTTCCGGGTCCCAGCCATCGCAATTTATAACAGCATCAATGTGAGACTCAAATCTGTCAGTGATGTGGTGGTTTTACGTTTATTTATCGTCGCTACCGGTTGCCCATATGAGTGACGCCTCCTGAAGAGATTAGTCATTTTAGAGTTTTGAAGGATAGTTCATGATACAGACAGAGACCCATTCCAGAATCTCCTCTGTCAGTGATGTCACCTAGGTCGCTTTCTAACATTAACCATTCCAACACCACAAGACGATTTAATAAACTGCATACCGGTATCT
Organism: Archivesica marissinica; assembly: GCA_014843695.1. NCBI lineage: Eukaryota > Metazoa > Mollusca > Bivalvia > Venerida > Vesicomyidae > Archivesica > Archivesica marissinica. The sequence continues at coordinate 55,067,448 of CM026397.1, read as the reverse complement.
AATTTTTTCTCTTGTTCTTTTTATATTGTTATACCAACATATGTCATATAAATATTGCATTCCTGAGTTGGCAATATGAAAAATACTACCCCGAGAACATGAATATTAACTGAGGCTTATATTATACAGAATCCATAATCTGTAACGATAGACGCTTTTATGTGTGCATTTCAATAAGCGTCTACTTACTAAGAGGTGCTTTGTTTTAAGCAATATCCGGGGGGGATTTTCGGATATATTAGCCAATGGCTACTCTGGCGACTGACAGCGCGGGCCCTGATCCCAATGAGAGTTTTACTGATTCAGACCGGACGCCAAAGGCAATCATCAATATTATAGAAAATATTGACTGATCGGCGACGAATAGCAAATAATATTGACTGATCGGAGACGAATAGCGAATAATATTGACTGTTTGCCTATGTTATTTTGCATTGTGTAGTCACGTGAGGTATTATGTTATATTTCGGGTTTTACGCCTGCATCAGCACCATTTCGGGCTATATCGCTGGCGGGCAGTTTACCTAATATCGCCTTTCCTGGGTAGGCTCCAGCGGTTAACCAGTACTTGGGTGCACCAACCTCCGTAAGAAACTGCCAACTTTTTCATATAAATGAGACACGGCCTGAGTGAGGCTCGAACCCGTGACCATCAGTGATGATAGGTTACAGTGATATACAAGTCAGCGACCGTAACCACTCGACCACGGAGGCGGAAACACATGAGGTACAATACGTGTCAACAAAATAGGGTTAAAACACACAGTATGACCATAAAATACAACATTGGAATCCGCGTGCTTGCCAATAGGCCAGTGATATCTTATTGGACAAAATTTGGTATGAACATTTAAAAAACCAATTTGTTTGTTTTAAGGAGAAGTGTGGCCCCAAGTGGGCAAATTCGCCCAAGTCATCCTAAAAATGAGCCTTGTCATATGGCCCCCATTTGATCAGACACAGATATGTGATAATACTTACATGAAGACAGCAAATACCACGCACATTATCGCAAAACCTGATACGATAATAAATAGAACCATAGTTATTGCCGAGTTATCTGAAAACAAACACATCCCAACATGAGAAACAATCGGATAAAACGAGGACCGTTACGCCACATCTGATCAGGATTTATGTTGTTTGCTATTCAGACAAGTGATTAGCTCCACTATCCGAATAGCAAACAGCATAGAGCCTGATCAGATGGAATGTCGCCTGCCTCCCTCTCTGTGATTCCAACAACACAGGTAAAATGTTTGATTCTATATCTCATCTTTTCAGTCAATGATGCATGCTGGGTAGAATAAAGGCTATAAATACTTCAAATAATTGTAGCAGACGACAAATTGTTGATGTGTTTATTCTTAACTGAAACTGAATACACTGGAAATATGACATGGAATATCATTATAATTATGTCATTATGAGGTCATTGCGATACACAATTCTAAGGAAATGACAATTCTAAGGAAATGAGGTCATTACGATACACAATTCTAAGGAAATGATGTCATTGCGATACACAATTCTAAGGAAATGACAATTCTAAGGAAATGAGGTCATTACGATACACAATTCTAAGGAAATGATGTCATTGCGATACACAATTCTAAGGAAATGATGTCATTGCGAGACACAATTCTAAGGAAATGATGTCATTGTGAGACACAATTCTAAGGAAATGATGTCATTGCGATACACAATTCTAAGGAAATGAGGTCATTGCGATACACAATTCTAAGGAAATGATGTCATTGCGATACACAATTCTAAGGAAATGATGTCATTGCGAGACACAATTCTAAGGAAATGAGGTCATTGCGATACACAATTCTAAGGAAATGATGTCATTGCGATACACAATTCTAAGGAAATGAGGTCATTGCGAGACACAATTCTAAGGAAATGAGGTCATTGCGATACACAATTCTAAGGAAATGATGTCATTGCGAGACACAATTCTAAGGAAATGATGTCATTGCGAGACACAATTCTAAGGACATGATGTCATTGCGATACACAATTCTGATGAAATGATGTAATTAGTTTAAACATATTTATTTTCTGTCAATACATGATTATTTACAACAACTGATATAAGGAATTGGACAGAAAGCTGTATAGCTTATGATTGTCCCCTCCTTTCTAAATAATATACACACACATTTCATGGCATAACAGTTTACAATTTTCATAAATCAATGATTTTTCTTTAGGGAAAATGTAATGTTTTAGAATGATAACATATATGTACTTACGTATAACATTACTAAATTTAATTCAGAATATTTATGTAAATATGTAATACTTATAGTACTTGTAGTACAGAACATTACAGGTTTTGAAAATTAAATGAAAGAGAAACAACAATTAGAAGATGAGAAACAAAAAGTAAATGAACATAGAGAAGGAGAAAAGAGATATACAGAATGAATGAACAACACTCCGCCATGATTCTTGGAAGCGACAGGGCGAGAATTTCGACACGAAATTGCACTACATTGTCAGTGATGGAAAGGAAAATCTACTCATTCAAAATAAAATATATTATAAACCATTGTATACCTATGTCATTTCACAAACTAACTGAAGTAAAACCGTTTTGTGTCTCTAATATAATTACGTACAACACCTGAACAATGCTGCATTCGATTCATATGTAAGCGTCGGATTTCCTTGCAGAATGACATCCATTGTAGGACTACAAAATGATGTAATTGCAACACAATTCTAAGGAAATGATGTCATTGCAACACCATTCTAAGGAAATTATGTCATTGCAACACAATTCTAAGGAAATGATGTCATTGCAACACAATTCTAAGGAAATGATGTCATTGCAACACAATTCTAAGGAAATGATGTCATTGCGATACAATTCTAAGGAAATGATGTCATTGCAACACAATTCTAAGGAAATGATGTCATTGCAACACAATTCTAAGGAAATGATGTCATTGCGATACAATTCTAAGGAAATGATGCCATTGCAACGCACAATTCTAAGGACAACAAATCTAAGGACATTCCATGACATATTTGAGTATTATTTTCACAGTTAGCTTGTAATGAGCTAAGGAATAAACTCAACCCATGTTGCGGTTATTGGTGTATACGATACATTTGTGCTGTTTAAAGTGTGTGGTGTCTGTAGGCCTCAATATACACTTTAAACAAAACCAATGAATTGTATACCGGTACCCCATGGTCCAGTGGTAGAGCGTCGGATTTGGAATCGAACGGTCCCGGGTTCGATACTCGGTCAGGCCTCGTATGTAGTGTCATTGAGCAAGGCACCTCACACACATTGCTTAGTACTGGTTAATCGCTTAGGTCGGCTAAGCCTGCCCAGGAAAACATGTCTAAGTCCCCGCGAGGGGTTTGACATTAAAGGAACATACATACATACATTCCCCAATAAACGAAACACAGGGAGATTTTATTCCTTACATTGAAATGGCCCTAAATGGCACAAACATATACGTTGTTTCATTTCAATTAACCCTTTGCCTGCTGAGTAAATAAAATCACATTTGCAAACAACATAGATCCAGATCCCGACCTAACGCCACGTCTGATCAGGATCTATGTTGTTTTCTAATTAATCATCACTCTATTTTCTTTTCAGCCAAATGTTTTATCTCTACTATCGAATAGCAAAGAGCCTGATCAATTGCAAGGAATGTGCAAGCAATAGAGATCTAATTGTTTGCTATTCAGCCAAATGTTTAGCTGCACTATCCGAACAGCATAGAGCCTGATCAGATGGCACGTTCTGTGTTACGTTCTGTGCCGTCTGATCTGGCTCAATGCCGTTTGCTAAATTGATTCTATCTGCCGCTAGCATGGCATGCAACGGGTTAACGGAACCGCGATGTTACTATTGCACTGCATGGTAATAGTGACAACAATATAGAAACGCGTGCGATTTGTGTCATCAACCAACAACTTAAAACCAATTTAAAGCAACGTGTCGGGGGTAATTGCGTTTACCGGAATTTAAGCGTAGTGGACGGGAAAGTGTTCAACATGCCGAGCATAACACTATATTTGAGACGTGAAACCAGGGTTCATTCTAGGTCAGGGTTCATTCTAGGTCAGAATGTTTGGGAGAAGTGAGAAAGCGCGTGATCGCTTCCTTAAATGGTGTTCTTTAATATACTTCTGCAAAATAGGGTTAAAATGCATAGTACAACCATTAAATACAACATTTGAATAGAAGGAGTGCTTTATAATGGGCCAGTGTATCTTACTAGACACAATTTTCTTTGAAAATCGTAAAAACCAAAAAATGTTTTGTTTTTTAGGGAGAAGTGGGGCCCCCAGAGAGCGAAGTCAGGGTCCCTAGGGCGACAATTTCGCCCACATCGCCCTCTAGAATGATCCATGGAATCCAGAAACTTCATTGCTGGTTGCAGTTGAATATCTAATATCGTGTCTGTACATCACAAATATCAACATCAAAATCAACATCATACCTTCAGGAGTTTTTGTTATGACCGGTTCCCCGTATCGACCAATTCCAGCAGCGTTTAATGCTGCTACACAAACTTTGTACTGGACACCAGCCTTCAGGTTCAGGTTATTAATCTCAAGCACAGGATTTGTAAAATCAGTCGGGAACTTGTTTATGTGTCCACCTTGAACATGCAAAACATAATATTTAATTGAATATTCCAAAACAGACACATTTCTTTGTCGCCCAACGACACGGTGGTCGTCAATCGAACAGAAACATGGCTAGACCCTTATTAACGCAAATAATAATGCAAATCAATTGATAACAAATTTTACAGTAAAGTATCCATTGGATAGATATCTGTCAAGATTTACTAAATATACGATGGGAAAATGGTGAAAATTGATATGTGCAAAGGAAACAACAATAAAAACAGAGGAAACCCAATTGATTTGTGCAAAGGAAACAACAATAAAAACAGAGGAAACCCAATTGATATGTGCAAAGGAAACAACAATAAAAACAGAGGAAACCCAATTGATTTGTGCAAAGGAAACAACAATAAAAACAGAGGAAACCCAATTGATTTGTGCAAAGGAAACAACAATAAAAACAGAGGAAACCCAATTGATATGTGCAAAAGAAACAACAATAAAAACAGAGGAAACCCAATTGATATGTGCAAAAGAAACAACAATAAAAACAGAGGAAACCCAATTGATATGTGCAAAGGAAACAACAATAAAAACAGAGGAAACCCAATTGATATGTGCAAAAGAAACAACAATAAAAACAGAGGAAACCAAATTAGGGGACCTATCATCCTAAAAGAGGGAAGTAACCTGACCAATGTCTCTTTTGTGGAAGTCGTGATAGCGCATTCGCTTCAGGTGCGAAAGGCCCAGAGTTTGAGTCCAACTGTAGCCATTAAGATTGTGCCCTTAGGCAAGGCATTTAAATTCCACATTGCCTCTTCTCTCTCCCTCGTTGCGATGGATTCCATCAGGAATGAGGTGATAAATATAAATTGTAGGAACTTGTTTCGCAATCGAGATGAATTTCTTTTGTATAAACTGTTTCTCCGTGGAAAAAGAAAACTACAGTAAAACCCCTATAATAAGACCACCTATGAGACTTCCAAAAAGTGGTCTTATTAGCGGGGTGGTCTCTTTATCGAGTTTGGTCAAGAAGCCCAAATTATGATAATTTTACTACATGTACAATGTACACATGATAATTTCTTGGTGTTTCTGTTTTAATTACAGAAGAGTTGGTTGTTTCTATGGTTTAGGATTGTACTTCTGAAATCCATTCATATACAACTGTATATATCACAATTAATTAATTAATTAATAATAAAATAAAGTACAATGTGAATGAGTTAATCCATTTATTTTCAAAATTTATTTTCTTGTTTTCATTAATTATATTGTGTATACCAAGCACAGTAGTTTCCTTGAAAAGTACATATCATCATCAATCATTCATTATTTAAAAAAAAACGTTCAAGGGTTGACTGCTTATTTAAACACTTCACTTTCATGGATTGTTTCTCGATCTCATCTTGGGTGTTTTAGCTAAGTCCTGTGACAGGGTTCAATCTAGGTCAGAATATTTGGGAGAAGTGAGAAAGCATGCGATCACATCCTTAAAGGGTGTTATTTAATAAATTTCAAACAAATATGATTAAAATACACAGCATGACCAACCATTAAATACAACATTGGAATAGAAGGGGTGCTTTATAGTGGACCAGTGTATCTTACTGGACACACTTATATGAAAATAGTTTAGGGGAGAAATGGGGTCCCCAGAGGGCGAAGTCAGTGTCCCTAAGGCGACTATTTTGCCCACTAGAATGATCCCTAATAGTGCCCAAGTCCTTACACATGCAGTACAACTTTAGCTGCGATATCCACTCCAGACAATATACAAAAGATTAAAAGCAATCAAAACCAATCATTTACAATCAACACTTCCGTGTTTATCTCACTTAACCTTGACCGATACCATAGGTCGCTTAATTGTCGTAAAACTGGGACATAATTAAAAATGTTTTATCATGTCAATGAAAGTGAGAAAATCGCCCGCGGTCGTATTAGGGGTTCAATTAGCATAGGATTAATGGCATTTTTTCTGAATTAACTGGTCGTATTACGGAACGGGGTGGTCTGGTTATCGGGGTTAACGATCATTGACATATATAGTGAAATATTCCGTTCTGAAAAAAATCGTTCACAATAGCAGGGTGATCTCGAAATCGGGGTGGTCGCATAGAGGGTTTTTACTGTACAAACCTAATGGGCAATCATCTTTTCCAGAATCTTCACTGTACACAATCTGGTACTGCACCGGTCTGCCGCCCTCACTAACATAGTAATCAGTGTACAGGATGTGCACCTGTAGTCTGTCACGATCAGCTGACACTGTGTATTGTGGCATATCTGCAACTGAATACCGTATCAAATTTCAAGACAACACATTCTGAATAACTGTAAAAATATCTACTAAGGGTATCGTTGAAAATAACTAGCACAGCTTGAACAGGAACTTCTGAATGACAGACAAATAATAAAGTGTTCTCTATAGCTTCGGAGAATTTACATATAGTGATCTATCAACATGTAGCAAAATTAAATGTCTAATATAACCAGGGTTCATTCTAGGTCAGAATTTTTGGGAGAAGTGAGAAAGCGCGTGATCGCTTCCTTAAATGGTGTTCTTTAATATACTTCTGCAAAATAGGGTTAAAATGCACAGTACAACCATTAAATACAACATTTGAATAGAAGGAGTGCTTTATAATGGGCCAGTGTATCTTAATAGACAACATTTTGTTTGAAAATCGTAAAAGCCAAAAAATATATATATATATTATTTTTTTTAGGGAGAATAGGGCGAAGTCAGGGTCCCTAGGGCGACAATTTCGCCCACATCACCCTCTAGAATGATCCCTAATATAACACAGTCTTCACAAAACATTTCCAGAGCTTGCCCAACACCTGTCACACAAATGATTAACATGCACTTAAAATTCACATTTATGTTGTGTGACTGAAGGATTTTTTGTCCGACATGTCAGGCAGTCCTACATATTTCGGGAAGACTGTGTAACATAATGATGCACTGTGCGGCGACATACATGTATATTACCGAAATAGAACGAGTTGAATAATTAATTATATATATAATATTTGTATGATATACTCAGTGCATCTGGTATGCGTTACTAATTCGTTCAATTGATTTTTTAAATATAAATTTTCCAGCTACATTTGCACAATAGATTGACATTATAAATTACTGATCAGGCAGTAATAACTGGCTGAGTGCAGATTTGGTCATGACATAACCCATTCCCTCATAGAAGCACATCTTGACGCCATTACCAATACGACATACATTGACAATATAGTAGCCTAATCAATGTTCATAGCCCTTTCCTTCATAGAAGCACATCTTGACGCCATTACCAATACGACATACATTGACAATATAGTAGCCTAATCAATGTTCATAGCCCTTTCCTTCATAGAAGCACATCTTGACGCCATTACCAATACGACATACATTGACAATATAGTAGCCTAATCAATGTTCATAAAAAGCCTTTCCTTCATAGAAGCACATCTTGACGCCATTACCAATACGACATACATTGACAATATAGTAGCCTAATCAATGTTCATAATAAAGGCCAGAATCTTATGTAGTCCCTAAATATCTATGGAGGTGGGGTAGATATGGCGACTACTTATCCACTGAATGATAGCTAAATGGCTGTCGTTTGTATGGAGATATAATAGTATATTAGATAGAACATCTGTGACAATGTCATGAGCTGACTGAACAAAGCATTAGTTTCAAGGTTAGCTCTGAACCATTTCTTGAGCCTAAGTTTCAAGGTTAGCTCTGAACCATTTCTTGAGCCTAAATTTCAAGCTTAGCACTGAACAATTTCTTGAGCATTAGTTTCAATCTTAGCTCTGAACCATTTCTTGAGCCTTAGTTTCAATCTTAACTCTGAACAATTTCTTGAGCCTTAGTTTCAAGGTTATCTCTGAACAATTTTTTGAGCCTTAGTTTCAAGGTTAACTCTGAACAATTTCTTGAGCCTTAGTTTCAAGGTTAGCACTGAACAATTTCTTGAACATTAGTTTCAAGGTTAGCACTGATCACTTTCTTCAAGTTTCTTGAGCCTTAGTTTCAAGGTTAACTCTGAACACTTTCATGAGCATTAGTTTCAAGGTTAGCACTGAACAATTTCTTGAGCATTAGTTTCAAGGTTAGCACTGATCACTTTCTTGAGCCTTAGTTTCAAGGTTAACTCTGAACAATTTCTTGAGCATTAGTTTCAAGGTTAGCTCTGAACACTTTCTTGAGCATTAGTTTCAAGGTTAGCTCTGAACACTTTCTTGAGCATTAGTTTCAAGGTAACCTCTGAACAATTTCTTGAGCATTAGTTTCAAGGTTAGCTCTGAACACTTTCTTGAGCATTAAGACCGCACTGAAGGACAAAAACCCATTTAGGCCATGCATGTTAAACGTACTGAATAGTTTTACACAAAAACGAATGCAAAAAATAACAAATCACAAGACAGACAGGAGGTCCAGTAGTTAACAAGCTGGACTGTGAATCCAGGGGTCGCAAGTTCGATCCCCTGTTAATTTTATTCTATCGATAAAATTTAGTGATTACATTGGAGTTTGCTCATTTTATTCCAAGATTATCCTACCGTACTTACTCGTCTATAAGACGACCCCTCTACTTTAGTTCTGTAATCTGTGGATTTGGCACTAATAATAACATTCTTTCAGATGGGACAATAGACAGATGTCTCGTGTATCGATGCTATACACCTGGCATGTACAAGTACCAGGGATGCTTCTGGAATTGGAGCATTGTTTGTACGGGATTTACGCCTGCATCAGCACCATTTTGGGCTATGTCGCAGGCATGTGGGAATTGGAGCATTATTTGTACGGGTTATATGCCTGCATCAGCACCATTTTGGGCTATGTCGCAGGCGTGTGGGAATTGGAGCATTATTTGTACGGGTTATATGCCTGCATCAGCACCATTTTGGGCTATGTCGCAGGCGTGTGGGAATTGGAGCATCTTCTGTATCTTGCACTATCCTTCAAAAAGTAAAATGACCGAGATATACATCTGAAGGCGTCGCCCCAATTAACCCCAGGGGGTCACGATAAATAAATATATAAAAATATCACATACCATCGTTTTGTTTATTGAAGCGGAACGATTCCATCACCATACCACCGCTGATTTGACCGGTTCCCACAGAAACGCCATATCTCGTGTTTGACTGGTACAGAAATTTTTCAAACTGGTGACTGGCTTGATTTCCACAACCGTCACTTATGTCAAATGTACGCCAGTCAATTTCATCCTGTAACGTAATCATTGTTTTTTGTTTAATGAATATCTTTATTTTGTTCTAAAAGCATATTTCCTAATCATACAATGTACATTTAACATTCATTTTACACAATAAATATTTACCATATTTGCTTAAGCAACAAAACAGTTTAATTTGTCTATCATTCTCACTTTTCCCCCTCCTCCCCCCCCCAAACACACATTCCCACATTCACTCCCCCATACACAGCCTGGTACTCACACATACAGACTTCGACCATTCACCCACAAACACACACTCCAGCATTCACTCCCCCCATACACAGCCTGGTACTCATACATTACAGACCTAGCTCATTCACCCCCAAACACACCACTCTCGCATTCACTCCCCCATACACAGCTGGTACTCATACATACAGACCTAGCTCATTCACCCCAAACAAACACTCTCGCATTCACTCCCCAAACACAGCCTGGTACTCATACATACAGACCTAGCTCATTCACCCCCAAACACACACTCAGCATTCACTCACCATACACAGCCCTGGTACTCACACATACAGACTTCGACCCATTCACCCCAAACACACACTCCCACATCTCACCCCATACACAGCCTGGTATCACACATACAGACTTCCATCATTCACCCCAAACACACACTCTTGCATTCACCCCCACCATACACAGCCTGGTACTCACACATACAGACTTCCACCATTCACCCCCAAACACACACCTTGCATTCACCCCCCCATACACAGCCTGGTACTCACACATACAGACTTCCATCATTAACCCCCAAACACACACTCTTGCATTCACTCCCCCATACACAGCCTGGTACTACACATACAGACTTCAATCATTCACCCCCAAACACACACTCTCTGCATTCACTCCCCCCTACACAGCCTGGTACTCACACAGACTTTGATAATTCACCCCCAAACACACACTCTTGCATCACTCCCCCCATAAACAGCCTGGTACTCACACACACAGACTCCTCATTCACCCCCAAACACACACTCCAGCATTCACTCCCCCCATACACAGCTGGTACTCACACAGACTTCGATAATTCCCCCCAAACACACACTCTTGCATTCACTCCCTCGATAATTCACCCCCAAACACCACTCTTGCATTCACTCCCCATACACAGCTGGTACTCACACATACAGACTTCGATAATTCACCCCCAAACACACACTCTTGCATTCACTCCCCCCATACACAGCCTGGTACTCACACATACATACTTCCATCATTCACCCCCAAAACACACTCTTGCATTTCACTCCCCCCATACACAGCCTGGTACTCACACATACAGACTTCCACCATTCACCCCCAAACACACACTCCAGCATTCACTCCCCATCACAGCCTGTACTCACACATACAGACTTCCACATTCACCCCAAACACACACTCCCACATTCACTCCCCCCATACACAGCCTGGTACTCACACATACAGACTTCCATCATTCACCCCCAAACACACACTCTTGCATTCACTCCCCCATACACAGCCTGGTACTCACCATACAGACTTCCATCATTCACCCCCAAACACACTCTCTGCTTCACTCCCCCCATACACAGCCTGGTACTCACCACACAGACTTCCATCATTCACCCCCAAAACACACACCCAGCATTCACTCCCCCATACACAGCTGGTACTCACACAGACTTCGATAATTCACCCCCAAACACACACTCTTGCATTCACTCCCCATACACAGCCTGGTACTCACACATACATACTTCCATCATTCACCCCCAAACACACACTCCCACATTCACTCCCCCCATACACAGCCTGGTACTCACACATACAGACTTCCATCATTCACCCCCAAACACACACTCTTGCATTCACTCCCCATACACAGCCTGGTACTGAATGTGAAGGTGTCTCATAAGTCCAAAATGACTGGCCCTTTAAATATGGGTGACACTATAATAAACAAACACTTTACTATAAACTTGTACACTTCTTAATTCCAGTCTTTCAACTACTTAAATGAAATATGTATACAGAATTAGTACAGACAATAGGGAGCAGGCTATGTTTTACAAATAAATAGTTGAGATTTAAGCTATACCTACAAACTAGGGAGAATTGTTTGGTATATTAGGAGGAAGCTGTGTGACATGATCAATCTCCCTCTATATGAAGACATCTCCCACCCATGAAATTATGGAGAGGTGACACTGCAGAGGGAGGTTATTTCGGAAACATAAACTGTTGTTTCGTGATAAAGCAGACTGTCTACCTCCTCTCAACACTCACAGACGGATATGTAGTCCAGTGGTAACACGCTGGACTGGTAATCCAGGGATCGCAAGTTCGATCCCCCGTCTGACCCTAATAAAATTAACAGTCTTTCAGATGGGACGTTAAACCGAGGTCTCGTGTCGGTGCTTTACACCGTGCACGTAAATGAACCAGAGGAGATTCTGGAATGGGTCTCTGTCTGTATCATGCACTATCCTCCAAAATCTAAAATCTCTTCAGGAGGCGTCGCTCATATGGGCAACCGGTAGCGACGATAAATAAGCGTAAAACACACACTCTCAACACTCACCTTGTAAACAGTGTACTCATTCATAACAGAACTGTTGGTGTCGGCCAAGCCCCAGTAGTACGTCACTGACCTCACCGCATCACAATTCTTCGGATCCATATGCCAGGATACCGATATTGTCGAGCTTGCCATCTCCACCGACACCCACTCGACCTTCAGCGTCTCCCCTGCAAGGTTTATGTGTATTCAGGGCGTTCATTTGACTCGAGCTCCCGGGTTTTGACGCACGAAAATTGATAAAGACGCACGTTTGACTCTTGATGAAAATGCCCTGAGTTGTTTGCTAAAACAATCATACTCGTAAGTGTTAAAATACTTTAAATACCAGGGCTTTCACTAGACTTTGAAACTCAAGAGTCAATGACCCTTGAGGTCAAAATCTCAAGAGTCAAACAGGAATTTTCAAGAGTCAAGCTGGAATTTTCAAGAGTCAAATATATGCATGTTGGTACTTTACGTACATGTAATTTTTGTAGGTTCGTGCTACCACTGTTAGCGAAGGGATTTTTCTTTTTAGCATCTCTACACCAAGTACAATACAACAGAATCTGATCATCAGTTTGTTTCATTTCCAGCCACTCAAATTCATTAAGCCACTCAGACCTGAATTTTCTTTTCACTTTAGACTTACGAGTGTCACAGACTACTTTATGGCGTTTAGGTGTCCCAGGTTCACTAACACTAAGCTTACGTTTGCTGGGTGTGCCAATTCCGAAGTGGCTAAGGCTTTTCTGAACCATATTTAAGATTTAATTTCTAAAACTGATACTCTTTAATTTTTTATCTCCGATCTGATTGAAAATATAACTAAGAATGATTTAGGAATATTCTCCAGAAAATGAAGGAATAATGTAGAAACAATGAAATGATTAATGGGTAATGAATACCCCATAGAAATCTGTAACAAACAATAGCAAAAGTCATCATCAAACGATTCCGGCGTATAATTTCTATATCAGTGGCCCACTATAAGCTTCTCAAATAGCAGACAACTTATTATTGACAATACACGTGTTACAAAAACACCGTTTTATCTATGCCGATTGTACATTGACAATACACATGTCAACACCTACTTAAACTTCTCAGTTCTCATGATTAGCAGCACATATGATGGCAAACAACACAAACGGTAATTGGTTGTTTGTAAAACTTGCTAAAGGTGTTTATTGTGACAATCAATAATAATTGTCTTTTGATAAAAACTAATTTTTACCGGAAAAATACCGAGCCGTACAGGTATTAGAATAACGTTATTAAAGATTTATTTCCCTTTGATACTAAAGTTTGGGTAAGCCTTTTTTCTCAACCACACAACTGAATAATGACATCAACCACGCGTTTTGAACCTAACCCTGGGCGGCGCAAGTGATGAAGGCGCTTTATGTGTGGTTGATACTATATTCTGATCGGCTGGTTGAGATAAAGATTTTACGTAAAGTTTGCCTAGACGCCATTTTGTCCGATTGTGAGTCCCTCGTAAATCACGATCGTGTTCATAACGAAATGCAGCAGACTTTTGATGAAAATAACTGCGTTGTATATATGAACGATTACGGTCTTCGACCTCGTAGACAGACATATTTTGATAATTACTCCGCTGAGAAAATATTTGATGACGCATGGCCGATCAACGCCCCGGGTCAAGTTGACTCTCAGGGCATTTTCACCAAGAGTCAAAAAGCGTCTTTATCAATTTTCGTGCGTCAAAACCCGGGAGCTCGGGTCAAATGAACGCCCTGCTTTATTACGATGTAATGCTGCTTTAACGAAATTTGAAATAACGAAATATAAACGGAGCCAGTTATATGTAAAATGATAGTGTCTGAAACGTGACTGATCCGACTTCGAGATAACCGGAGAATTCGACAAAACGGATATAGACTGTATCTCTAATTGTAGTGACTTTCAAAATTTGGATAAAATGTACATATTTTCGGATATAACTAAATTCGGACATAGTATTATTTACCAGAATAATGAATTCGCTATCGACTTAGATCGCGAAAATTAACGAAATATTAATGATCGCTAATAAATAGTGCACTACAGTATTACATACAATAATAAAACATGTTCATTTCACAGTATAATAAAAAATGAAAGGTTCCAAACTCTAAAAGTTTCAATTCGCCATTCAACGAGTTTCAGGCCTAAAGGTTATATAACTTTTCTTCAATATCAAACTCAGTCTCAAGCTTTCTGATTGATCCAGTAAGAGCAGATCTCAGACTCAACCAATCATATTACTGGTACTGACTAGAGTATATTTAGTCTATACAAGTTTATTTTAGCTTGATTGCGAAACAAGTTCTTACAACTTATATTAATCACTCTCGAGATCTCATTCCTGTTGGAATCCATCGGCACGAGGGAGAGAGAGGAGGCAACGTGGAATTTAAATGCCTTGCCTAAGAGCAAAATTGTAACGGCTCCAGTGGAGCTCGAACTCCAGGCCTTTCGTGAATGCGCTACCACTGCGCTATCACGATTTCCACTATATATAGGTGTATTTTTACCTTTGTCCATGTTTGGTATCACTATTTCAATGTAATTGCTCGAGATTCCTGCAGAATTCATAATCATCATTCTCATGGAGTAATTGTCTGTCTTGGTCAGCTTCCCCTTCAGTACTCCGGACACGGCTATCCCGGTAACATTCTCCAACCAACCTTTTGTAACATGCCGGAATCTATACATTAGTCGATCCCCTGCCATGTCCACAGTGTATTCTGCGAGTTTGACCATTTGAACTAGGACACGATAACTTGTTATATTTCCATTCCAGTCCTTCCTTGCCGGATTCTGCAAATTCACAAACATCCTAACTCTACATAACAATAACGTGCTTAACCCATTTCATTCTGGATACATTTAAAGGCTTTTGCAAACAACATAGATCCAGATCAGCTGCAGCGTGACGCTGCATGCTGTCAGGATCTATGTTGTTTGCTACATAGCCAAGTGTTTTAGCAAGATCATCTGAATAGCAAACAACATAGAGCCTGATCAGACGGCACGTTCCGTGGCGGTTGATCTGGCTCTGTGTTCTTTGCAAATACTATTTGAACGGTATCCAGAATGAAATGGGTTAATGAAGAAACGTCATTTTGCTTACAACGATTGCAAAACAAGATTCAACAACTTCTATTAATCACACTTGTTGGCGCGGATGAAAGCGTAAATGTCATTTATGTGGGAGGAAACCAGAATACAGGAGAAAATCTGATCTTGTAACTACCGTACAATTTCACATACAGTCAAACCTGTCTTAAGCAGCCAGCCAAGGGAATCACAGAAAATGGCTGCTTAGCACAGGTGGCTGCTTAATAGAGGTCAAATGTATAATAAAACAACACATTGGGAATCTGGAAACTGGATGCTTAATACAGGTTGGCTGCTTAATAGAGATGACCACTAATACAGGTTTGACTGTACTTCCAGGTCCAAATCTTCCTTCAGTTTTTTCAACCAATGATTGTGTACCTATCGTAGTACAGATGATTTCGGGATTCAATAGAGTTCACAAACATTTCCTTATCTTGACCTAGTGACCCAGTTACTTTTATGGAAATGGCCGATATTCGCAAGCTATTTCAACACACTTCTCCAATGTAGACCGTAAACTTCTTCTTCACCTTGGCTTAAACATATTTATTCCACTATATACATTCACAAAAGAAGTGGGGCCCCCAGAGGGCGAAGTCAGGGTCCCTAGGGCGACAATTTCGCCCACATCGCCCTCTAGAATGATCCCTGCAGGACTGACCAAAATTCAAACACTTTTCGAGGACATATTTCAGATTTACAAGCACTCAAATGGACAGACCTTCACACATTTGACATTTCAGACAAAGTGTGCTCACACTCAGTTTAATTTGTCTTTTAACGGAAATAACGAAACCGCAAGTTAGTCATACGTGTCAACTTTCACGCCTTAGATTATTGTGTAAAAATATGTCAAATATAAGGACCTGGTATTATGTTGAAATTGATTGTTGCTTTTCAAGGACTTTGTCTATTTCTCAAGCACTTTTCAATCACATGAGTGATTTTCAAGTGATTTTCAGGTTCAACCTCTATTTTCAAGCCCCAACATTAATGGCGTTCTATAATCTGTAATTTTGGTCGCTTATAACATCAGTATGTTTTAGAAAATGCACAGAAATTCCTATCATCATTCACTTTATTACAATTTTATATAAATTTTTTATCATGATTTTACCAAATATCATGACATTATCTTTTTCTTTGGAAAAACATTATACACATGGCAACAGTTTCTAAATGTTTACACTATTTCAGGGATCAGCTTAGAGGGCGATGTGGGTGAAATTGTCGCCCTAGGGACCCTGACTTCGCCCTCTGTGGGCCCCACTTCTCCTTAAAGAAATAAAAATATTTTTGGTTTTTACGATTTTCAAACAAAATTTTGTCTAGTAAGATGCACTGGCCCATTATAAAGCACTCCTTCTATTCAAATGTTGTATTTAATGGTTGTACTGGGGCATTTTAACCCTATTTTGCAGAAGTATATTAAAGAACACCATTTAAGGAAGCGATCACGCGCTTTCTCACTTCTCCCAAAAATTCTGACCTAGAATGAACCCTGCTATTTGATATAGAAATTTAAACAGCATAGCTTTAACTATTCCCTTGAAAATAAGTATTGCAAAAAGGTGGGAACAACGAAAAATGTTATTATAATTTTAAACATTTTCTTGCCATTTTTCTAAAATATGTCAGTGTCCACTTTCGCATTGTAGTGTGTGTGTTTTACGTTTATTTATCGTCGCTACCGGTTGCCCATATGAGCGACGCCTCCTGAAGAGATTAGTCATTTTAGATTTTGGAGGATAGTGCAATGATACAGACATAGACCCATTCCAGAGTCTCCTCTGGTTCTTTTACGTGCACGGTATACAGCACCGACACAAGACCTCGGCTTAATGTCCCTTAAAAGCAACATGCACAATTTATACTGGTACCTTCCAGTAGAGGACAGCACACATCGCATGTTCACAATCCATCACCATGTACGAACCAGTCGTCATAGATACTGTGTGCTCACATACTGAAAGATATAGAGAAGATAACGCCACTCGTGGAAATAAATATTTCGGTGATCACTCGATGAAATAAAATCTTACACTAATAAATACACATCTTCTTTTTCTTTAATGATTTCCATGATTTTGGCTAATATAATAGTCGTTATTAAATTTAATTCATTTTAACTGCCACTGCCTACATTCCACAACCGCACAACCACTTCTGTTAGTGTGAACATCCGTAACAAGAAATAGTTCCGGTATAATTTTCAAGTTAGTTTCTGCTTGCTGTGAAAATTAAAAACTACAGACAAAACAAATTCATTAGAATATATTACTTTATAATTAACTGTTCAAGATAGTCAGAAAATATCTAAAATACAAAGGTACATCTAACCGCGCAGGAATACGAAACGCAATCAGTGGCAGAGAAAATGCCATAATTCACTGTTTGAAAACAGTGGACAATGGAGTTCTCTTTCACTGAGAAAACTCTATCATTCATTGGGAAAGTATAAAAGAAAACCAAACCTTTCGGTCAAAGTTACGGTTTGTATTCACATTTCTAGGAAATGCTTCTGGAATCTGGGCAAAAATTCTGTGATGAGATCATATAAAGTACATAT
>CM026397.1:55007473-55048321 GCA_014843695.1 Archivesica marissinica | reverse complement strand
ATGGGAATACATTTAACATAAATTTAGAGTATTTGAGGTATAGAAAGTTCATTAAAAAATAAAATTTTGAAGATTGGAGTATTTCTCATTTGCATAAATCCAAGATGGCCACCATATGTAGTGAATTTTGACTGTGTGGTTACTTTCAATATTATAAATATCTTTAATTTATGGCCAGACATCATTGAGAAACATTTCAGGGCGAATCACTGTGTCTAGCGAAATGTATCCGAGTCATCCGGTGATGAATATCGTTGTTGTTTTAAACAGAAATGGCTTCAAAAGTGGGTGGGGTAAATTGACCCCCTAAAATGAAAATTCCATTTTAATGCCAAAATGCAGTTTTATTCATTAAATGCCATTTCAGTAGCTTAGAAATGTTATAGTAATGCATGATATAATTAAAATGTGTCTATCTTGTACCATTACATGCCGTTTCATAAGTGGGTGGGGTAAATTGACCCCTAAAAATGTAACATTGACATCATTTCTTGATACACACATATCGGTTAATTTTATTCCAATAGATTGGTGGTGCTTACTAATGCTATTATAGAGTTATGTATGTATTATAAAGCTAGCTTCTAATTGCTTTTTTTGCATTTCAACTGCTATATTCAATTATTGGAGTATTCCTCACTTGCATAAATCCAAGATGGCCGCCATATTTATTGTATTTTGATAAAAAAACAAACAAACTTCTAATGGATTCACAGGAATATATTTAATATCAATTCAGGGTCTAGACACAGTCTGATCAGGGCACACACCGTTCGCCATTCCGACACCGATCGACCCGTAATGATGTAATAATATATAATCGGGTTAGTACATAGCATACACTGTTGCCCCGCATACAACTTTAACATTAGATATGTGTTTGTATTGTCATACCATGCATTTTCTCAAACGGCGGTCAATCTATGAAATAGTCAAAAAGTATCGCACAAATGAACAAATAAATTATATAAATATTGAGAGAAAAAAATACGGCGTTGTCTTTTGCTAAACAATTTTTTCGCCGGGAATAAATGCTAGCATTGTTAAGTAATATCTGCGAATCGTTGTTAGGCACCAAAATAAACTCGCATGACGTATGTGCGTGCATAGTGGAAGGTGCAGTTTATTTTGAGCTGCTGCTGTAGCAAGAGTAATATATATTTCATCTGTGTGTTTCAGGTTCAATAGTGCCACCAGTCTCACAAGTGGATAAAGACATAGTGTAGCAAGATGAATACCTGTATATTTTGCCAAAAGCCCTTGTCAAATGGAGAAGACACCGTTATATTGCAGCAAAAGGGTTGTGATAGTATCCTGAAAGCCAGTGAAGCTAGAGGCAGTGATATAACTGTTACCCTTAACCAGGTTGTACATGCAAGATGTAGACTTGACTTCACAAACAAGAGAACAATTCAGTCCCATTTGAAACGAAAACAGTGTGGCCAACCAGAACAGTACTTGCATCAAACACTCAGGTCAGAGGAATCCACATTCAGCTATGAATATAACTGTATATTTTGTGGCTGTCCAGATGCTTACCAAGGCAAAAAGCCAGAACATAAACTGATTCCTGTTAGAACACTGGATTTTCAGAACAAAATATTGAAGGCCTGTGATGAGTTCAAATGTGAATGGGCCGATGCTGTAAGAGGAAGAGTGACCTTTGTCCAAGATCTACCAGCTGCAGATGCAGTTTATCACAATATGTGTAACATTAACTTTCGAACTGGGAAACAAAAACCACAAATATTTCAGAAAAGCACCGAACCGAGAGCATCAAAATGCAAGAAGATTGCAGGGAGTAGCGGCAGACCCAGGGATTCTAAAAAATATGAAGCATTTCAAGCAGTGGCAGAGTATATTGAAATGAATGATGATGAACAAGTGACCATCGGTGACCTGCTAAATAAAATGAAAGAATTCCTCAAAGACACTGACACAGAACCATACAGCTTCCCACAAATGAAGAACGAGTTAAAAGGCTATTTCCAAGACAGAATTGTCATATCAGAGATTGATGGTAAACAAAATATTGTTACCTTGAAAACCACTGCTTCCAAAATATTGTACAATTTCCACCAGCAAACTCGGCAAGAAGACTGTGACACGAAGAAGCACATAATTGAGGCAGCAGCAAAGTTCATAAAGCAAGACATCAGAGACATTTCTCAGACAAAGGACACGTACCCCTCTGTCGAGGATCTATCAATAGACACGGCAATGCAGTTCCTTCCATCGTCTTTGCTACTATTGTTGAATATACTATTCTGTGGGAAAGATTCAAGGAGCAAACTTGCTTCAATAGGCCAAGCAATCATGCAGGCAACGCGCCCTCGTTTACTGCTAGTCGGGTTGGGTGTTCAAATGCATCATGTTTTCCAGTCCAAGTTTTTGGTGGATTCCTTGCATCAACATGGATTTTCCTGCTCATATAGTGAAGTGAAAATGTTTGAAAGGAGTGCTTCTGTAGCACAGGGTACATACATACCAAATTTGACCACCAACAATTTTGTACAATACTCCGGTGACAACGTTGACCACAATGTGAGAAGCCTGGATGGAAATGGCACGTTCCATGGTATGGGAATTATTGCTATGGTGACACCCGGGGCAGCATCAACAAGACGTATTCCAAGGGGGAAGGTTACCTCTGAGGACATTGAATCTGTTGGACAGATACGAACCCATCAATTCTTGTCAGAAAGAGATAGCCTACAGTCTCTCTGCTATCAACTGATAACTAATCCGAATGTTAAAGAACCATACACAGATGTAGACCTACTGTGGAAGTCATCTCAGCTGCTAAAGGTACCCCGACCACAATGGTCTGGGTTCATGCAGCTCGTCCACAAGGGACAGCATCCTGGAACCTCATCGGTCATATTTCTTCCCATGATCGACATGGACCCAAATGACCTGTCCTGCATTTACTCTACATTGAAGTTTATATCTTCGCATGCACAACGACACCAGACATATCCAGTGGTCACATTTGATCAGCCGCTATGGTGGAAGGCACATACCATGGTAGAGAGCATGCCAGAATTACAGCCAGCTGTCATTCGTCTAGGAGGCTTCCATACTCAAATGAGTTTCTTGGGATCTATTGGTCACTTGATGGAAGGATCTGGCCTACAGGAGCTGCTGGAAGTGGTGTATGCTGGGAACACTGTAGGACAAATGCTCTCAGGTAAAGCAGTCAGTCGTGCGGTTAGAGGTCATTTGCTTGTCGATGCGGCCCTGAATACAATGGTGACTTCAAGTGCTCTGAACATTGACCTGCCCGAACATTCAGTACCATCGCAACCAGATGCAAGCGTCCACTCTGATGACGACAGTACTGTTGAGGAACCACCCACGCCAGATGTTTCAAATCCTACTGATGCTGCTGTTCACGATACCCTTCTTCCCGCACTGACAAACCTGTTGGAGGGAATACTGTCAGCATCACTTTCTTCTGCTGACGTGGAGGAAAATGACGCCATGCACGATCTTCGAGAAAACGTGGAGGAAGAGAAAAAGAAGTTGGGAGAGTACCGAATGGCAAGACTTTGGCTCCAATATATGGACATGGTAGACCTGCTCCGAAGATTTATCAAAGCGGAAAGGCTTGGACATTGGGCGCTTCATCTTCAGTGTCTGTATGACATGCTGCTATACCTCGCGGCATCTGGGCACAATCTCTATGTGAAAAGCGTTCATGTGTATCTACAGAACATGCTGAAACTTGAGACAGATCAACCTGAGATACACAAACATTTCATGGATGGCCTTCACGTGGTGCGCCGGTCTGACAGGCTTTGGGCTGGCATTTCTACCGATCTTGCAATAGAGCAGTGTCTTATGCGCGCTTTGAAGACACGCGAGGGGCTGACGAGAGGACGAGGAATAACAGAGACTCAACGCCTCATATGGGTTCTCTCCACTCCTGCCTGTGCAGAGATCAACAGTGCAATGCAAGATGTCACTGGGACGACATTCACCACCAGTGAACAGCACAAGGAGAACAACAGTACCAGAATGGCCAAAGATTCCAGTGATATCCAAGACCTGTTGCAATACCTGACACAGAGAAATCCCTTCAGCACAGAGGTTCCAATGTCGTTGAGAAACATCGCAACTGGTATAACAGCACATGCCTCTGTGAATTGTGACACTGCTAAACACGTGGGACAGAAAATAATGCAGTCAATGACAGATCAAAAAGTAGTTGAGCATACATTCAGAAAGAAGGATCAAGCTGTTACAATGGGAACAAGACGTTCAGTGAAGATCAGAGACGAAGTTGTCAGTGTGGATCCTCTGCTCCTTTTCCAACGTTTGTTAGCTGCTGGCGATAGATGTGGTGAATTACCTGATACCTTCACATATGAGATGTGCTCTTATCCACCTGCTTTGTTTGAATCTCCAGACGTGATGAGGTCGGCTAATAAAGCGAGTCTAGCTGATAGTCTGTGGTCTCCAACAATTGCAGAATCCCCCAAACCTCCTGACCAAGTCCAATATGTCCTCGATGGAGGTGCTCTCCTTCACAGAATACCGTGGACAAAGGGTGCTCTCTGGGATGAGATTTTGATGATGTACACGGAGTATGTTACTCACAGATATGGAAAAGCCACTGTTGTTTTTGACGGCTACGGAGACTCTCCCAGCACAAAGGATTGTACACACGCACGAAGAAGTGGTAGTTGCATTGGCGCAGCAGTGCACTTTGATGATACCATGGCACTGCAGACGAAAAAAGAAGACTTTCTCTCAAACCAACAGAACAAGCAACGGTTTATCACCATGTTAGGCAACAGATTGGAAACAGCTGGCTGTGACGTTCACCATGCAAAAGGTGATGCAGATCTTTTGGTAGTGGAGGTGGCTGTGGATTGTGCTGAACACATAGACACGGTTGTCATTGCAGATGACACAGACATATTGGTTCTTCTGATCCACTATGCTGGGCATGCCAAGTACAATGTGTGGTTCAAGTCAAACGTCAAAAGAGAAAGTAAAAAGCCTCAAAGGTGCTGGAACATGTCAGCAACACGATGCCACCTGGGAAGTACTGTCTGCAACAGTATTCTCTTTCTCCATGCCGTACTTGGATGCGACACCACGTCAAGACTGTATGGAATCGGCAAAAACAAGGCAGTTGTCAAAGTGAAGAGTGACATCTTCTTTGCTAGACAAGCTGAAGTGTTCGAGGATTCCGGTTCAAGCCCAGAAGATGTCATCGAGGCAGGGAACCATGCACTCGTCTCCTTGTACAACGGTGAGAAGGGTGAAACCCTGGACTGCCTCCGGCTTCGCAGGTTTTATGAGAAGACGGCACGCAGCACTGCAGCACTTGAGCCACGTACACTACCTCCAACATCAGGTGCTGCTAAATACCACAGCTTCAGAGTGTATCAACAGGTTCAAGTCTGGCTAGGCAGTGGAGACCAGGGCGTACCCCCAGAGCAGTGGGGATGGAAGGTCAGTGACGGGAGACTGGTTCCAATCTTGACGGACAATCCACCAGCTCCACAGCACCTACTGCAAGTGATCAGATGTTTGTGCAAAACTGGTTGCTACACAATGCGATGCACCTGCAGAAAGAACGGACTGGACTGTTCCATGGCTTGCAGTGAATGTCGTGGCGTGTGTTCAAATAGATCACTGTCTGTTGTGGATAGTGATTCGGAGGACGAACTAACAGTGGACTAGTGTCTTGTTACACGCAAATGGACATACATGTACGCGAGCCATCTGTTAATCCTGCAGTACTTGACAGACTCATACAAAACTATGTAACAGTTATTGATGTGATTAATAATTATTGTCAAGAAAGTATACATGGAACGTATTTGAGCATATATAACATTCTAACAAAACGGCAACATTATTGTTTGAAATGAAGCATTTACAGTCAATGCTTCCTAAACGTTCGGGTCGAATCTTTTAATATAATTAAACGTTTTCGGCAGATCATCTTCAGTTATGTTTGTTCCATCTGGGAAAAATACTGTCTGTCCCAAGAAAAATAGCCCAAAGTCGACATATATACGGTCTGGGCCATCACTACATATGGCGGCCATCTTGGATTTATGCAAATGAGGAATACTCCAATCTTCAATTTATTTTTATTTTTAAAGAACATACCATACCTCAAATACCCTGATTCTATGTTAAATCTATTCCCATGAGGACAATATAATTGTTTTTAGTTTTATTCTAAAATAATATATTTTTCATGGTGGTCATCTTGATGATGTCATAAAAATATGTTCCACTAAGTTTATTTTGGTCTATTTTGAAAGTGATGTTCCCAGATAACTAGGGAATCAGAAAAACCATGGTTGGAAACATTTGCGATTTTTTTTTGGTCACCCCATGTTTTCTTGTAGATTGCCCGGACTAAATAGCACCTTTCATCCTACCACCACAATTCTTACCCCCATCCTTCCCTATCCAGCTACAACATACGATGCAATCTTCACCACGATGATTAACTTTCAGGATGCTCTGAAACAGAAGGGTGATACCTACGGTGGGTTGTGGGCCGACGAAGGTGTGTACCGTATTGCCAAGGAAATTCAGCTCATGAAACCAGACCAGTTTAGCAACATATTCCTTGGTCTAGGTGGGTTTCATATGGAGAAGATTGTGTTGGCCTGTCTTGGTACATATCTGGAACCCTCTGGAATGTTTGCTGTTCTAGTTGAGACCGAGTGCTATGGTACTGATGTCATCAAGACTGTGATCTCCGGTTCCCACTATTCCAGGGCCCGCACTGCCCATTCAATGATACACGAGGTCCTCACATCTATGATGTTGGAAGCATTCCTCTCCAAATACCCTGAGAGACGAACGGAGCTAGAGGCACTGCAGGTCAACTGCCAGTCCAAAGACCTCACGGCCGAAGAATGGAACACGACAAAGGAGCGTGCTGACACCATCCAAGCAGCCTTTCAAGTCTACCTGAAGGAAAGGGCATCGCTGTCCCAGTCCTTTGATTACTGGAACACATACGTTTCCGACCTGTACCCAATAGTTAGGGATCTGACCAATTCTCTGCGCTCTGGATTCTCTACCTCAGTGCTATGGAGAGGGCAACTTCACTGTTCTTCTTTTTTGGGAGAACAAACTACTGTCGGTGGACACCATTATTCCTGCAGGACTGCTATCAACTGAAGGATAAGTTCCCACTACTGTACGACTCCTACATTCATGGTGGATTTGTCGTGAACACCACCAAGAAAGGTAGTGGAGTGCCGTTTGACCAGGCGCTAGAGCAGTGCTACAACCGGCCTGCCAAAGTGAGTGGGGGGATAATTGGTATCACCAGGAAGAAGGAAGCAGTAGCTCTGTGGGGTATCATCAAGCATAAGAAAGACCAGTACGTTGACCTCCTGAAGATGAAGGATGATGAAGAAGGAGAACTCTCACTTCACCACGACTTCAATCCGAGTACTGCAACTAAGATAGTTGGGATGGTGCAAGACATAGCAGAGTATCTCCTGAAGGTATGCAGTCCTCTACAAGACCAGGTAGCGCTGAAGAATATTCTCACTGGAGGAATTGTGACCAACGTAGACATAGAGAAGTTGTTGTGCTGTATGAAGGAGGGCAGCGCTGCTTGTGCTAAATTTATCGATGAGCGCCTCAGAAATAGGTCGATATCGATACACTCAACTATTAGCAAAATCAAGTTTACGTCCCCTAAGACCACCTTGAATTTGGCTCCCAAAGTAGACATCAAAGAAGAGACAATCAAAGCTCTCATGTTTATTGAGTATGGGTGTCACCGGGGTTTCACTGTTGAGGAGCTACTCCAGCATGAGATCACCAACTCTGCGTTCTTCTTGGTTGACAAAGATGGTTACTTGAGGAAGAGTGCCAAATCACAACTTGGGACTGAGCTGCTGAAGTTGTGCCCACTAATAGATAAAAAAGGTCCAGAAACATCCCCACAAACCCACGCCATCATTATCGACTTCATGGCCTTGGTGAGAAAGGTCCCCTTAAAGAAGCTTGATCCTCCCGTCAAAACATTCCATGACTTTGCTATTGCCTTGACATCTATGGTCACCAAAGCTGGGCACAACTGTGATGAGATCCACATCGTTTTCGACACTTACAGAGAGGATAGCATCAAGAATGGAGAGAGGGAGAGAAGAGGGAAGTCAAAGGAAATGGTTGTCCTTGATGTGATATCACCGAACCAAAATGTCCCAGTGGTGTTAGAGAACTTCTGGCCGTCTTCCATCAGCAAAACTGCTTTCCAGGCATTCTATGTTGAGTGGCTCACCACCAATTACCAAGGTACCAAACCTCTATACCTTGGTATATCACCACAGGCATGGATGGTGTCAGCTGGGTGTGCTTCTCCATTCCCTCGGCTCAACTGCACACACGAGGAAGCTGACGACAGGATGATGTTCCATGTGCAGGACATTCTAAGCCACCGGTCAGGACCTACATCCATTACGCTGTCATCAGGTGACACAGATGTCTTTGTGTGCCTGTTATACCACATCACAGTCAATTGGAGAGATCTTGGTCTCAAAGAGCTCTGGCTCGTCCGCAACTCAGGAGTGAGAAGATCAATATTACCACTCCACGATATCTGCTTAGCGCTGGGAGACGAGCTCACAAAGTGTCTCCCAGCACTCCATGCGTTGACTGGGTGCGATACAACCAGCAAGATATCAACTAAACTTGCAGCCCTGAATGCTGTCCGCAAACCAGAAAATTCCTCTCTGATCCTGAATTTCGACAGTCCACAGCTAACAGAAAATGCAATACAGCTGGCAGAGACATTCTTGGTCAAGTGTCTCAAACCATCAACAGACCTGAAGACATTTGACGACCTGAGACTCGCTGCATTTGATAGCAATGCCCTCAAGATGGACTTCGAGAGAACCACTTGCACTTCAACTAATGCAAGAAAACATATCCATAGAGGGTATCACCAACAGCAGCTGTGGGTCCAAGCCCCATTTAGAGACGCCACCTCGATTATGAATGCCGAGAATTATGGTTTTGTAAGATTGGGTAGTTCATTAGTCCCTGAGTTTGTGATCTCAAAACCCGAAGGCCTGCCAGATCCCTGCACATGTGGCAAGTGTGCTCGCAAGAATGGGTGTCCCTGCAGGGTAGCTGGGATCAAGTGTTGCAAGTACTGCAAATGCAAGGGAGGTGATTGTTGTAAAAACCCTATCACTGAATGAGCACTACTCATCATCCTCATACGGGGACCTGGACTCTGTTGTAGAAGACCTAAGTTAGTAGAAGACCTAAATTAGTATAAATGCTATAAATAAACAAAAAGCAGTTAGTTTTATATAATTCAATGGTTATATTAATTAGTAGAAGACCTAAGTTAAGATAGGCATGTATGCACATAATTCATGAGAGGATAACTCAATTTCCAGTACTTGGGTAGTTGTATGGTAATAAGTGGACCGAATGTTCTCGTAAAATATCAAATGAGAAATTTCTAATACCCCCCTCCCCCTAGATATGGCCATTCTGAACATTTTGAGCACCTCAGAAAATCTGTAGCTCAAACGGTTTAGAAGATACAGCTATATCGGAAGTAGCACTTCCGATGAAAAGGGGCGTGGTCATTTAAAAAAGGGCGTGGTCATTTTTGGGCTCTTCGTCCCGGATAGAGATTTTGGCACACATCCCAAGTTGTTCAGTGGGGTCATATTAGTCTAGAACAGTTGAGATATTCTCTCCTAAATTAAGTGCATACATATCTGACCCAGGTCCTAGACAATACCCGGTATACAGCCTAACCAGGTTTAGAAAACATCTCTGATAAGTTGCAAACTGGTACCAAACAAACCAACTCAAGAATGGGCCAACATTTCACATCTAGCAATCGTCTCCACTAACCATTCTCCTGGCTGGTTGTATTAGACAAGTTGGACTTGTATGTTATAGGCTGCATAGTCTAATCTTTCACCATTTTGTATTTGGGGTTTAACTCTTTCAACACCACAGACCTCTAAATAGGCTTACAAAAAGTGTAGATCCAGATGAGCCGGCTCGTAACGAGCCGTCTCATCAGGATCTGCACTTTTTGCCAGTGATATGACTATTTTTAGACATAATTACCCATTTTGATAAATGAACTTGTCCAAATGTGATTTTCTGATTCATTTATTGGTTTATGAATATCATGGACCAGTCCATGTGAGTTACTTGGTGTTGAATGGGTTAAGGGCGCACCAACAGCTTGGGTCATATGGCGACTTTCCCACTATTAATGGTGGCGGAATACCCCATTGTCCCCTCCGAGCTGTATTTCAGGCACCTGGTAGAACCACTGACCTTTCGCAAGCCAGCATGATAGCTTGCTGATATGAAATAATTCAACATTCCCTGCGCAATTCGAGCAAACAGTGATGAGGGGTAAGTGATTTGAATTTATTTGAATTGACATTAACTCTTTCCATGCTAGCGGCAGTTAACATCACTTTTGTAAACAGCAAAGAGAAATGACTGTAACTATGGGTTTTGAACACTTTTTATATTTTTTAATTTAGCAGTCCAATTTCATTTCATTTCAAATAAAATTACAATAACCATAAAACAGCCACACAGAATACAGAATCCGATTCATTTTTAAGCATTTGTTTGTTTTTTACAGTTGCACCAGCCTACTGTATTTACTCGCCTATAAGAAGGATCTTTATCACCAGATTAGTGTCTCAATATGGTTTCCCCGTCTTATAACCAACTGAAAGGGTGTATCAAAAGCATACGACATTCACAGCTCTATCTGTAAACTGAACTTGTCAATAGCATTTTAGCAAATCAAATTTATTGTTGTGCATCAGTGCATTTGTTAATGATTTGACATAATTTACGGTGCTTTTACAATTTGTGTGATCTTTACTTCTGAGTGGTTTCCATTTTCTCAACCCGTCTTAGTTTATACAAATTTATTTCAGCTCGATTGCGAAACAAGTTCTTTCAACTTATATTAATCACTCTCGAGACCTCATTCCTGATGGAATCCATCGCCATTAAGGAGAGTGAAAAGGCAATGTGGAATTTAAATGCCTTGCCTAAGGGCACAATCGTAACGGCTCCAGCGGGGCTCGAACTCCGGAACTTTCGCACCTGAAGCGAACGCGCATCCACTGCGCTATCATGACTTCAACCCGTCTTATACGCGGGTCTATGCAAAACACCACTGATTTAAGACCAAAGTTGGGGGGGGGTCGTCTAATAGTCGAGATTGTCTTATAGGCGAGTATATACGATAGATCACATAGCAACTCTCCAGCTAATATTGGTGGAGGGGAGGAAGACCCTGGGTGCCTCTACGCGCAGTATTTCAGACACTAAATATGTGACATTACAATAAATATTTATAATTTATAACTAGGTCAGTGCTTAAACAATCCTAGTGCGACCCAAAACAAGGACACGGGGTCAAGGTCACCCACACGTACTACATACAATAATGAGGTGAAATTGATTTGCAATAAATACAGATACTGTGGCATAGTTACATAGTTCATACCATACGTGTTACAATCAAAATACATTTTGTTGTATTCCATTGTTTTCAGATCTGCCGAATGCATGAAATACCATGACAACTGAGACAGTCGACATATACATGAAGACAGGGGCACTAATCCGACACCCGCCCTCAACCAACCCGCCCGCCGAATTCAAGCGAAATGTCTATTAATCATGAAATGCGTCATGTTTTTAATTTACGATTTAAAATATCAGTCGATCTAAAATTAACCCATAACATGCCGAATAAATTGGACAGAATGTGCAAAGAACATAGATCAAGATCAGCCGTGGCGTAACGCCGCGTCTGATCAGGATCTATGTTGTTTACTATTCAGACAAGTGTTTTAGCTACACTACCCAAATAGCACACAGCACAGAGCCTGATCAGACGGCACGTTATGTGCCGTCTGATCTGGCTCTATGCTGTTTGCAAAGGCGACTATACTCGTGATTGGCAGGTCAAGCAGGAGCAGGAGCTGAGCTAGTTGCTTCACAATATCAACATACTATCACTTTCAGTCCAGAAGTCCACCGCGCTCTTGCTACTCCAGTAAATATCCCCGACAGCTTCCACGGGTTTAGCCTCAACAGTTACCCAATAATTGGTATAGGGAACAAGCTTTGTTACCAGGTACTCTTCATGTTCTTCATTCCCTTCTTTGTGCAGCTGAAAAGAAAATAACAAGATGACCTTTGTAATGGTTCAGGTTTATATTCGCCTATAAGATGATTATTTACCACCAGATTATAGCCTCCAAGTGGTGTCCTGTCTTATAAGTGAGTGCTATGAGAGAATGTAAAAAAAAACTATTTGACGGATCTGTAGTCCAGTGCTAATACGCTGGACTGGTACTCCAGGGATCGCAGGTTCGATCCCCCGTCTAACCTTCATAAAATTAACAGTCTTTCAGATGGGACTTTAAACCGAGGTCTTGTGTCAGTGCTGTACACCGTGCACGTAAAAAAACCAGAGGAGATAAGCGTGTGATACTGTCGCTTAGATATAATTTAAATCAGATTTGTCAAAGAAATAAATATGGGCAGGCACAAAGGGTGAGATATAACGGTCAATCTATAACATAATTCGTGTTATTCAGGATACACAAGTTGCTTTACGCATAGACCCTATTTACATTATTTTGTTATTAGTGGAAATACTCAAGATTTTGTTACACATATTTAGCGGGAAAATATACCACATAATAGAAAATTATATTCTGTAGTTATTTGGCTTTTCATTGATGTAGTGTCGCTTTAAGGATCTCGACATTAAAGCAGCATTACATCGTAATAAACGATGTTTTGGGTAAAATATAAATACTAATGTGTGTGTGTTTACAAAAATCGAAATAGTCGCTCAGAAACGATAAAATTCCAATAAATTTAAACCGTCAAATACGCAAATTTGTTTATCAACACACAAAATGTAAACACGCACAGTGCGCATGAGTGAAACAACAGAGGATGTAGAAAACAACGTATATGTTTTGAACATGAAATACTATCTATCTATCTTCCTCTAATGTCGTACCCCTCGCGGGGATGTAGAAATGTCTCTAAAAGACTTAGCTAACACAGGTATGAATCAACATATCAAGTAATTTAATTAAAAAAAGACAATGTGGGACAAATGGGGTCGATGCATTCTGAATGTAAACAAGTGCGGACGATTCGTTCCGGTTGTAAACAAGTGCGTGACCGATTGACTCGGAAAGTCCTACTTTCGGTTTCGAGTTTGTTTTATCGCAGAAGAACACTGTTTACCAAATGAACATAAGCATACAAAGTATAATGTTAGAATGTGTAGCAGCATTGCTACCCATACGTAAAAATTGAATTTTTCAAAAATATCTTTTATTTCATACGATGTAATGCTGCTTTAAGTCGATGGACAATTTTAGAGCAGTTTGTAGAAGCAAATGATATATACCTAAGGCCGGGTATATTCATACAGTCTACATTTGTTATGTCGAATTCCGTCAGACCGAACAAAATACTTCGACATAACCGAAGTTTGACTTAGTAGCCAGTTATATGTAAAATGATAAGTGTCTGAAAAGGGACTTTGGTCCGACTTCGAGATAACCGGAGAATTCGACATAACCGACTTTGACATAACGGATGTAGACTGTAGATGGCAAGAATCAAGCATATCATTCAATACAAACGTTTGCATATTTTAGCGATTACATTTTCTGCGAATCATAATGCCTCTCTCAAAAAACAGCGAACAATTTCATCTGGCGTAAAACATCTTTATACAATACATCCCACTCGCTGCTTTCAACAAGTGATTGTAAAAAAGGAATTGTACTCACTGTTCGGTTATCCCAGCCAGATGTAATGACTATTTTGTATTGCATAGTAAATATCATCAGTCCCTTTGGAAAGTCCCAGAGAAGCTTAATCTCACTGCTGACATTGGTGAACGCTACCCGCAGAGTGGTCACAGGGTCGGGCCTCACTGAAGAATTATGTTGCAAAACACATTACAGCCCCAATAACTACTCTAAGGAAACAAGATTGACATATGTGTAACCGATAGCGACGATAAATAAACGTAAAACAAGATTGACATATGTGTAACTGATAGTGACGATAAATAAACGTAAAACAAGATTGACATATGTGTAACCGATAGCGACGATAAATAAACGTAAAACAAGATTGACATATAATTGCAATGGAATACCAATAGGAGACAGCAAATGACCTTTCAAATTAGCCACACCCTGTGACCATGATGTTGACCTTTCAAGGTCAAATCAAGGTCATGTGAATTCAAGCATCTGTTATTGTGTCAAATAACAGTGTGGGGTTTGCATCTCCCCCGGGTGCAATACTCCAGTTTATTATATGCTTTATACAGTCATACCTGTGTTAGTGGTCACCTCCATTAAGCGGCCAACCTGTATAAAGCAGCCAGTTTCTAGATTCCCAATATAGATAGATATCTTTATTTATAGAGGATGACCTAATTAGTTTTGAACTAATCCTCCTTAGGGCCCTCTAATATATAGTTTTACTATACAGTTGATCACAGACGGGCACCTGAGTAGAACCACTAACCTACCACAAGACAGCTGGATAGCTTCCTACCTCGTTTTGTAAGTCAGCAATCATTGGCTACCCCACATGTGCCCTCAGATCACGACCTATTTCTGATGTTATCAATGCTATGCTATGCTATGTACCGATCATATACAAATCCATGCAACTATGTGGAAGTCGTGATAGCGCAGTGGATGCGCATTCGCTTCAGGTGCGAAAGGTCCGGAGTTCGAGCCCCACTGGAGCCGTTACGATTGTGCCCTTAGGCAAGGCATTTAAATTCCACATCGACTCTTCTCTCTCCTTCATGGCGATGGATTCCAACAGGAATGAGGTCTCGAGAGTGATTAATATAAGTTGAAAGAACTTGTTTCGCAATCGCGCTAAAATAAATTTGTATAAACATAAACATGCAACTATAACATTTTGTCATGACACTACCTCTTTATAATTTGCATAGAGTGGTGGAACCTATGCTCGGCGTATTCCTATGCTCGGCGTATTCCTATGCTTGGCGTATTTTCTAATTTCATCCGTATTTAAAATATTTATATAGTTCTAGGCTAATTTCGCCGACAGAGCTGATGCATGATCCAATAGCATTCCGTTTCGTGTATCAAAAGCCTGATGCAACTGTCACGTGACTGGTCCAGCAGACGAATATAAACAAGCAAATCATTGGGAGAATATTTGCACCGAAACTGATACGGTGTATGAGCAATTCAGGTAGCAATCCGTTTTTAAAAAATCTACACCTAACCCGAAAAATAGTTTCTATACTATTTCTGATTAAGATCAATAAGTGTATTTATTCAATGATGTACTATATCAAAATAAGATATTCAACAAGTAATGGTGGATAAATAAAAAATAACAAGTATGCCGTGCATAGGTGCCCTTGAGTTCCCCATATAAACGGGTGCCAACCGACACCGTTGCGATAGCTGTATTGAGCAGCAAGGTCACGTGATGAAGCTAAAACTGTCAACAACAGTGTTTTTGAAAGTTGTTTTCACGACTTAAGAAAATAATAATATACGACAAGTGCAATTAACATTTTATACTGGTCATTATATGTGGGATTTACGCCGAGCAAAGGTTCCACCATTCTATATGTGGGATTTACGCCGAGCATAGGTTCCATCACTCTGTATGTGGGATTTACGCTGAGCATTGGTTCCACCACTCTATATGTGGGATTTACGCTGAGCATTGGTTCCACCACTCTATATGTGGGATTTACGCCTAGCATAGGTTCCACCACTCTACATGTGGCATTTACGCCGAGCATAGGTTCCACCACTCCATATGTGGGATTTACACCGAGCATAGGCTCCACCACTCTATATGTGGGATTTACGGCGAGCATAGGTTCCACCGCTCTATATGTGGGATTTATGCCGAGCATAGGTTCCACCACTCTATATGTGGGATTTACGGCGAGCATAGGTTCCACCACTCTATATGTGGGATTTATGCTGAGCATAGGTTCCACCACTATATATGTGGGATTTATGCTGAGTATAGGTTCCACCACACTATATGTGGGATTTATGCTGAGTATAGGTTCCACCACTCTATATGTGGGATTTATGCTGAGTATAGGTTCCACCACTCTATATGTGGGATTTACGCCGAGCATAGGTTCCACCACTTTATATGTGGGATTTACGCCGAGCATAGGTTCCACCACTCTATATGTGGGATTTATGCTGAGTATAGGTTCCGCCACTCTATATGTGGGATTTATGCTGAGTATAGGTTCCACCACTCTATATGTGGGATTTATGCTGAGTATAGGTTCCACCACTCTATATGTGGGATTTATGCAGAGCATAGGATCCACCACTCTATATGTGGGATTTATGCTGAGTATAGGTTCCACCACTCTATATGTGGGATTTACGCCGAGCATAGGTTCCACCACTCTATATGTGGAATTTACGCCGAGCATAGGTTCCACCACTCTATATGTGGGATTTATGCAGAGCATAGGTTCCACCACTCTATATGTGGGATTTATGCTGAGTATAGGTTCCACCACTCTATATGTGGGATTAATGCTGAGTATAGGTTCCACCACTCTATATGTGGGATTTATGCTGAGTATAGGTTCCACCACTATATATGTGGAATTTACGCCGAGCATAGGTTCCATCACTCTATATGTGGGATTTACGCTGAGCATTGGTTCCACCACTCTATATGTGGGATTTACGCCTAGCATAGGTTCCACCACTCTACATGTGGGATTTACGCCGAGCATAGGTTCCACCACTCTATATGTGGGATTTACGCCTAGCATAGGTTCCACCACTCTACATGTGGGATTTACACCGAGCATAGGTTCCACCACTCTATATGTGGGATTTACGCGTAGCATAGATTCCACCACTCTACATGTGGGATTTACACCGAGCATAGGTTCCACCACTCTATATGTTGGATTTACGCCGAGCATAGGTTCTACCACTCTACCGGTATATGTGGGATTTACGCCCGAGCATAGGTTCCACCACTCTATATGTGGGATTTACGGTAAGCATAGGTTCCACCACTCTATATGTGGGATTTACGCCCGAGCATAGGTTCCACCACTCTATATGAGGGATTTACGGCGAGCATCGGTTCCACCACTCTATATGTGGGATTTACGCCGAGCATAGGTTCCACCACTCTATATGTGGGATTTACGCCGAGTATAGGTTCCACCACTCTATATGTGGGATTTATGCTGAGCATAGGTTCCACCACTCTATATGTGGGATTTATGCTGAGTATAAGTTCCACCACTCTATATGTGGGATTTATGCTGAGTATAGGTTCCACCACTCTATATGTGGGATTTATGCTGAGTATAGGTTCCACCACTCTATATGTGGGATTTACGCTGAGTATAGGTTCCACCACTCTATATGTGGGATTTATGCTGAGTATAGGTTCCACCACTCTATATGTGGGATTTATGCTGAGTATAGGTTCCACCACTCTATATGTGGGATTTACGGCGAGCATAGGTTCCACCGCTCTATATGTGGGATTTATGCCGAGCATAGGTTCCACCACTCTATATGTGGGATTTACGGCGAGCATAGGTTCCACCACTCTATATGTGGGATTTACGCCGAGCATAGGTTCCACCACTCTATATGTGGGATTTACGCCGAGCATAGGTTCCATCACTCTACATGTGGGATTTACACCGAGCATAGGTTCCATCACTCTATATATGGGATTTATGCCGAGCATAGGTTCCACCACTCTATATGTGGGATTAATGCTGAGTATAGGTTCCACCACTCTATATGTGGGATTTATGCTGAGTATAGGTTCCACCACTCTATATGTGGGATTTATGCTGAGTATAGGTTCCACCACTCTATATGTGGGATTTATGCTGAGTATAGGTTCCACCACTATATATGTGGAATTTACGCCGAGCATAGGTTCCATCACTCTATATGTGGGATTTACGCTGAGCATTGGTTCCACCACTCTATATGTGGGATTTACGCCAAGCATAGGTTCCACCACTCTACATGTGGGATTTACACCGAGCATAGGTTCCACCACTCTATATGTGGGATTTACGCCTAGCATAGATTCCACCACTCTACATGTGGGATTTACACCGAGCATAGGTTCCACCACTCTATATGTTGGATTTACGCCGAGCATAGGTTCTACCACTCTACCGGTATATGTGGGATTTACGCCCGAGCATAGGTTCCACCACTCTATATGTGGGATTTACGGTAAGCATAGGTTCCACCACTCTATATGAGGGATTTACGGCGAGCATAGGTTCCACCACTCTATATGTGGGATTTACGCCGAGCATAGGTTCCACCACTCTATATGTGGGATTTACGCCGAGTATAGGTTCCACCACTCTATATGTGGGATTTATGCTGAGCATAGGTTCCACCACTCTATATGTGGGATTTATGCTGAGTATAAGTTCCACCACTCTATATGTGGGATTTATGCTGAGTATAGGTTCCACCACTCTATATGTGGGATTTATGCTGAGTATAGGTTCCACCACTCTATATGTGGGATTTACGCTGAGTATAGGTTCCACCACTCTATATGTGGGATTTATGCTGAGTATAGGTTCCACCACTCTATATGTGGGATTTATGCTGAGTATAGGTTCCACCACTCTATATGTGGGATTTATGCTGAGTATAGGTTCCACCACTCTATATGTGGGATTTACGGCGAGCATAGGTTCCACCGCTCTATATGTGGGATTTATGCCGAGCATAGGTTCCACCACTCTATATGTGGGATTTACGGCGAGCATAGGTTCCACCACTCTATATGTGGGATTTACGCCGAGCATAGGTTCCACCACTCTATATGTGGGATTTACGCCGAGCATAGGTTCCATCACTCTACATGTGGGATTTACACCGAGCATAGGTTCCATCACTCTATATATGGGATTTATGCCGAGCATAGGTTCCACCACTCTATATGTGGGATTTACGCCGAGCATAGGTTCCACCACTCTATATGTGGGATTTACGGCAAGCATAGGTTCCACCACTCTATATGTGGGATTTACGGTGAGCATAGGTTCCACCACTCTATATGTGGGATTTACGCCCGAGCATAGGTTCCACCACTCTATATGTGGGATTTACGGCGAGCATAGGTTCCACCACTCTATATGTGGGATTTATGCCGAGCATAGGTTCCACCACTCTATATGTGGGATTTACGGCGAGCATAGGTTCCACCACTCTATATGTGGGATTTACGGCGAGCATAGGTTCCACCACTCTATATGTGGGATTTATGCCGAGCATAGGTTCCACCACTCTATATGTGGGATTTACGGTGAGCATAGGTTCCACCACTCTATATGTGGGATTTACGCCGAGCATAGGTTCCACCACTTTATATGTGGGATTTACGCCGAGCATAGGTTCCACCACTCTATATGTGGGATTTATGCTGAGAATAGGTTCCGCCACTCTATATGTGGGATTTATGCTGAGTATAGGTTACACCACTCTATATGTGGGATTTATGCTGAGTATAGGTTCCACCACTCTATATGTGGGATTTATGCAGAGCATAGGATCCACCACTCTATATGTGGGATTTATGCTGAGTATAGGTTCCACCACTCTATATGTGGGATTTACGCCGAGCATAGGTTCCACCACTCTATATGTGGAATTTACGCCGAGCATAGGTTCCACCACTCTATATGTGGGATTTATGCAGAGCATAGGTTCCACCACTCTATATGTGGGATTTATGCTGAGTATAGGTTCCACCACTCTATATGTGGGATTAATGCTGAGTATAGGTTCCACCACTCTATATGTGGGATTTATGCTGAGTATAGGTTCCACCACTATATATGTGGAATTTACGCCGAGCATAGGTTCCATCACTCTATATGTGGGATTTACGCTGAGCATTGGTTCCACCACTCTATATGTGGGATTTACGCCTAGCATAGGTTCCACCACTCTACATGTGGGATTTACGCCGAGCATAGGTTCCACCACTCTATATGTGGGATTTACGCCAAGCATAGGTTCCACCACTCTACATGTGGGATTTACACCGAGCATAGGTTCCACCACTCTATATGTGGGATTTACGCCTAGCATAGATTCCACCACTCTACATGTGGGATTTACACCGAGCATAGGTTCCACCACTCTATATGTTGGATTTACGCCGAGCATAGGTTCTACCACTCTACCGGTATATGTGGGATTTACGCCCGAGCATAGGTTCCACCACTCTATATGTGGGATTTACGGTAAGCATAGGTTCCACCACTCTATATGTGGGATTTACGCCCGAGCATAGGTTCCACCACTCTATATGAGGGATTTACGGCGAGCATCGGTTCCACCACTCTATATGTGGGATTTACGCCGAGCATAGGTTCCACCACTCTATATGTGGGATTTACGCCGAGTATAGGTTCCACCACTCTATATGTGGGATTTATGCTGAGCATAGGTTCCACCACTCTATATGTGGGATTTATGCTGAGTATAAGTTCCACCACTCTATATGTGGGATTTATGCTGAGTATAGGTTCCACCACTCTATATGTGGGATTTATGCTGAGTATAGGTTCCACCACTCTATATGTGGGATTTACGCTGAGTATAGGTTCCACCACTCTATATGTGGGATTTATGCTGAGTATAGGTTCCACCACTCTATATGTGGGATTTATGCTGAGTATAGGTTCCACCACTCTATATGTGGGATTTATGCTGAGTATAGGTTCCACCACTCTATACATGTATGTGGGATTTATGCCGAGCATAGGTTCCACCACTCTATATGTGGGATTTATGCCGAGCATAGGTTCCACCACTCTATATATGGGATTTATGCTGAGTATAGGTTCCACCACTCTATATGTGGGATTTATGCTGAGTATAGGTTCCACCACTCTACATGTGGGATTTACGCCGAGCATAGGTTCCACCACTCTATATGTGGGATTTATGCTGAGCATAGGTTCCATCACTCTATACATGTATGTGGGATTTATGCCGAGCATAGGTTCCACCACTCTATATGTGGGATTTATGCCGAGCATAGGTTCCATCACTCTATATATGGGATTTACGCCGAGCATAGGTTCCACAACTCTATATGTGGGATTTATGCCGAACATAGGTTCCATCACTCTATATATGGGATTTACGCCGAGCATAGGTTCCATCACTCTATATATGTGGGATTTACGCTGAGCATAGGTTCCACCACTCTATATGTGGGATTTATGCTGAGTATAGGTTCCACCACTCTATATGTGGGATTTATGCTGAGTATAGGTTCAACCACTCTATATGTGGGATTTATGCCGAGCATAGGTTCCACCACTCTATATGTGGGATTTACGCTGAGCATAGGTTCCACCACTCTATATGTGGGATTTACGCCGAGCATAGGTTCCACCACTCTATATGTGGGATTTATGCCGAGCATAGGTTCCATCACTCTATACATGTATGTGGGATTTACGCCTAGCATAGGTTCCACCACTCTATATGTGGGATTTATGCCGAGCATAGGTGCCACCACTCTATATGTGGGATTTATGCCGAGCATAGGTTCCGCCACTCTATATGTGGGGTTTATGCCGAGCATAGGTTCCACCACTCTATATGTGGGATTTATGCCGAGCATAGGTTCCACCACTCTATATGTGGGATTTACGCCGAGCATAGGTTCCACCACTCTATATGTGGGATTTACGCCAAGCATAGGTTCCATCACTCTACATGTGGGATTTACGCCGAGCATAGGTTCCACCACTCTATATGTGGGATTTACGCCGAGCATAGGTTCCACCACTCTATATGTGGGATTTACGGCAAGCATAGGTTCCACCACTCTATATGTGGGATTTACGGCGAGCATAGGTTCCACCACTCTATATGTGGGATTTACGCCCGAGCATAGGTTCCACCACTCTATATGTGGGATTTACGGCGAGCATAGGTTCCATCACTCTATATGTGGGATTTACGCTGAGCATAGGTTCCACCACTCTATATGTGGGATTTACGCTGAGCATAGGTTCCACCACTCTACATGTGGGATTTATGCTGAGTATAGGTTCCACCACTCTATATGTGGGATTTATGCTGAGTATAGGTTCCACCACTCTACATGTGGGATTTATGCCGAGCATAGGTTCCACCACTCTATATGTGGGATTTACGCCGAGCATAGGTTCCACCACTATATATGTGGGATTTACGCAGAGCATAGGTTCCACCACTTTATATGTGGGATTTATGCCGAGCATAGGTTCCATCACTCTACATGTGGGATTTATGCCGAGCATAGGTTCCACCACTCTATATGTGGGATTTATGCCGAACATAGGTTCCATCACTCTATATGTGGGATTTATGCCGAGCATAGGTTCCACCACTCTATATATGGGATTTATGCTG
This sequence comes from Archivesica marissinica, assembly GCA_014843695.1. Classification (NCBI taxonomy): domain Eukaryota; kingdom Metazoa; phylum Mollusca; class Bivalvia; order Venerida; family Vesicomyidae; genus Archivesica; species Archivesica marissinica. The sequence continues at coordinate 55,025,789 of CM026397.1, read as the reverse complement.
AGTATAGGTTCCACCACTCTATATGTGGGATTTATGCTGAGTATAGGTTCCACCACTCTACATGTGGGATTTACGCCGAGCATAGGTTCCACCACTCTATATGTGGGATTTATGCCGAGCATAGGTTCCATCACTCTATACATGTATGTGGGATTTATGCCGAGCATAGGTTCCACCACTCTATATGTGGGATTTATGCCGAGCATAGGTTCCATCACTCTATATATGGGATTTACGCCGAGCATAGGTTCCACAACTCTATATGTGGGATTTATGCCGAACATAGGTTCCATCACTCTATATATGGGATTTACGCCGAGCATAGGTTCCATCACTCTATATATGTGGGATTTACGCTGAGCATAGGTTCCACCACTCTATAATTGGGATTTATGCTGAGTATAGGTTCCACCACTCTATATTTGGGATTTATGCTGAGTATAGGTTCAACCACTCTATATGTGGGATTTACGCCGAGCATAGGTTCCACCACTCTATATGTGGGATTTACGCTGAGCATAGGTTCCACCACTCTATATGTGGGATTTACGCCGAGCATAGGTTCCACCACTCTATATGTGGGATTTATGCCGAGCATAGGTTCCATCACTCTATACATGTATGTGGGATTTACGCCGAGCATAGGTTCCACCACTCTATATGTGGGATTTATGCCGAGCATAGGTTCCATCACTCTACATGTGGGATTTATGCCGAGCATAGGTTCCACCACTCTATATGTGGGATTTATGCCGAACATAGGTTCCATCACTCTATATGTGGGATTTATGCCGAGCATAGGTTCCACCACTCTATATATGGGATTTATGCTGAGTATAGGTTCCACCACTCTATATGTGGGATTTATGCTGAGTATAGGTTCCACCACTCTACATGTGGGATTTACGCCGAGCATAGGTTCCATCACTCTATACATGTATGTGGGATTTATGCCGAGCATAGGTTCCACCACTCTATATGTGGGATTTATGCCGAGCATAGGTTCCATCACTCTATATATGGGATTTACGCCGAGCATAGGTTCCACAACTCTATATGTGGGATTTATGCCGAACATAGGTTCCATCACTCTATATATGGGATTTACGCCGAGCATAGGTTCCATCACTCTATATATGTGGGATTTACGCTGAGCATAGGTTCCACCACTCTATAATTGGGATTTATGCTGAGTATAGGTTCCACCACTCTATATTTGGGATTTATGCTGAGTATAGGTTCAACCACTCTATATGTGGGATTTACGCCGAGCATAGGTTCCACCACTCTATATGTGGGATTTACGCTGAGCATAGGTTCCACCACTCTATATGTGGGATTTACGCCGAGCATAGGTTCCACCACTCTATATGTGGGATTTATGCCGAGCATAGGTTCCATCACTCTATACATGTATGTGGGATTTACGCCGAGCATAGGTTCCACCACTCTATATGTGGGATTTATGCCGAGCATAGGTTCCACCACTCTATATGTGGGATTTATGCCGAGCATAGGTTCCACCACTCTATATGTGGGATTTATGCCGAGCATAGGTTCCACCACTCTATATGTGGGATTTATGCCGAGCATAGGTTCCACCACTCTATATGTGGGATTTACGCCGAGCATAGGTTCCACCACTCTATATGTGGGATTTATGCCGAGCATAGGTTCCACCACTCTATATGTGGGATTTACGCCGAGCATAGGTTCCACCACTCTATATGTGGGATTTACGCCGAGCATAGGTTCCACCACTCTACATGTGGGATTTACGCCGAGCATAGGTTCCACCACTCTATATGTGGGATTTACGCCGAGCATAGGTTCCACCACTCTATATGTGGGATTTACGGCAAGCATAGGTTCCACCACTCTATTATATGTGGGATTTACGGCGAGCATAGGTTCCACCACTCTATATGTGGGATTTACGCCCGAGCATAGGGTCCATCACTCTATACATGTATGTGGGATTTACGCCGAGCATAGGTTCCACCACTCTATATGTGGGATTTATGCCGAGCATAGGTTCCACCACTCTATATGTGGGATTTATGCCGAGCATAGGTTCCACCACTCTATATGTGGGATTTATGCCGAGCATAGGTTCCACCACTCTATATGTGGGATTTATGCCGAGCATAGGTTCCACCACTCTATATGTGGGATTTACGCCGAGCATAGGTTCCACCACTCTATATGTGGGATTTACGCCGAGCATAGGTTCCATCACTCTACATGTGGGATTTACGCCGAGCATAGGTTCCACCACTCTATATGTGGGATTTACGCCGAGCATAGGTTCCACCACTCTATATGTGGGATTTACGGCAAGCATAGGTTCCACCACTCTATATGTGGGATTTACGGCGAGCATAGGTTCCACCACTCTATATGTGGGATTTACGCCCGAGCATAGGATCCACCACTCTATATGTGGGATTTACGGCGAGCATAGGTTCCATCACTCTATATGTGGGATTTACGCTGAGCATAGGTTCCACCACTCTACATGTGGGATTTATGCTGAGTATAGGTTCCACCACTCTATATGTGGGATTTATGCTGAGTATAGGTTCCACCACTCTACATGTGGGATTTATGCCGAGCATAGGTTCCACCACTCTATAAGTGGGATTTATGCCGAGCATAGGTTCCACCACTCTATATGTGGGATTTACGCCGAGCATAGGTTCCACCACTATATATGTGGGATTTACGCAGAGCATAGGTTCCACCACTATATATGTGGGATTTACGCAGAGCATAGGTTCCACCACTTTATATGTGGGATTTACGCAGAGCATAGGTTCCACCACTCTATATGTGGGATATACGCCGAGCATAGGTTCCACAACTCTATGTTATAATAATGATCACAGAATGCTTATGGTAAAAGTTAAAAGTAATAATTTTTATCAGCTTTATAATGCACAAGTCATTTGCAACCTTAGTCTCCAAGGGCTGGAAAAGGGTGTGGGGGTAGTGGGCCAAAAAGCATGGCTGATTACAGCCGAGTTGTCCCAGTAGCATGGGGTATCCGAGAACACAAAGAAGTAGCTTGCCTTGAGTGCAGTGTCCGTTTGCCGAGGCCATTACCAACAAGCTGTTCTAGCAGGCACGGATTCTACAACCAAAACTTAATTGCCCCATCCATTTCTAATTACAATATGCAACATGAAGTGATAATTTCTCTTTACTGTAAAAAGTGGAATTAAACATGGAACATTTATTGAAACAACTACAACTCAGCTTCAGTTATTTCAATCTATTTTGGCTTCCCATCAACTTTTTAGTTTATTGACAATGTGCAGTATCCATTACAGAAATGGGCTATTTAAGGACTAGTGTAAAATGAGCAATTGAAGTGGAAAGTACTGTATGTCATGCACTTGGAGTGACATCATCTACCTGAATTAAACACCAGATATAGCTTCCTGATCATATAAATGTACAAAATTAATGGTTTTTAGACATGGTGGAGTACCGATTCAACGGTAATTTTCAAGTATCATAAACGTGGAAGTCATAGTGCAGCGGTAGCGGGTTCGCTTCAGGTGCGAAAGGATCGGAGTTAGAGCCCCGCTGGAGCTGTTACGATTGTGCCTTGGGCAAGGCATTTAAATTCCACATTGCCTCTTCTCTCTCTCGTTGCGATGGATTCCATCAGGAATGAGGTCTCGAGAGTGATTAATATCAGTTGTAAGAACTTGTTTCGCAATTGAGCTAAAATAAATTTGTATAAACATTTTGATTTTTTGGGGTTTAGTCGCACGAACAGCTTAGGTGATACGGCGACTCTCCCGCTATTATTGGAGGAGGAAGACCCCGGGTGCCTGGCGACTCTCACGCTATTATTGGTGGAGGAAGATCCCGGGTGCCCCTCCGAGCAGTATTTCAGGCACGGACAAGCACCCAGATAGAACCAGCGACCGTCTGCAAGCCAGCTGGATAGCTTCCTCACATGAAAGAATTTGACACCCCCCCCCCCCCCCCAGTGCGATTTCCCCCATCAATGGACAATAAACAAACCTTGATATAAATTTTAAATTCACAATATCCCATAACACATAGCCAGCCAATCACAACAAGTCGTTTTTTGCAAAACAGCATAGAGCCAGATCAGACGGCACGTTCTGTGTCGTCAGATCTGGCTCTATGCTGTTTGCTATTCGGATATTGAAGCGAAAACACTTAACGTCTGAATAGCAAACAACATAGATCCTGATTAGGCATGGCGCAACGCCGTGGCTGATCTGGATCTATGTTGTTTGCACATTCCATCCAATTAATTCGGCAGGTTACGGGTTTAGCTACTTTTAACATTAAAAATTCTGAAGATTATATCAGTCTTGGCATACTTAGTAAAACATTATTCAGAGAATAAATAACTTTGTTTCGATCTTGTTCACACATCTGCATAGACCTTCGCATGCCCCCGAACAATCCTATAACATTCACCTCTCTTATTTTTAGCTTCTGGCTACACTATTGATTTTATCATGAATCACCCACTGAACTAGAAGTTATGTGTGTGTTTTACGTTTATTTATCGTTACTACCAGTTGCCCATATGAGCGACGCCCCTGAAGAGATTTTTGTCATTTTAGATCTTTGGAGGATAGTGCAATGATACAGAGAGAGAGACCCATTCCAGAGTCTCCTCTGGTTCTTTTACGTGCACAGTGTAAAGCACCGACATGAGACCTCGGTTTAAAGTCCCATCTGAAAGACTGTTAATTTTATTAGGGTCAGGCGGGGGATCAAACCTGCGATCCCTGGATTACTAGTCCAGCGTGTTAACAATGGACTACAGATCCATCTGTAACTAGAAGTTAGTCAATGGAATCATGTATTATATGCAACGTAAGTGCGACCGCCGATTACTTTCCCTTACACTTTGTTTGCATACATGACCAAATAACCTATATATATTAACCCATTTCATTCTGGATACCATTCAAATGGTATTTGCACAGAACACGTTCCGTCTGATCAGGCTCTATGCTGTTTGCTATTCAGATGATCTTGCTAAGACACTTGGCTATGTAGCAAACAACATAGATCCTGATCAGCACGCAGCGTTACGCTGCGGCTAATCTGGATCTATGTTGTTTGCAAAAGCCTTTAAATGTATCCAGAATGAAATGGGTTAATTTTTTTACACAGTTAACCCTTTCAACACCACAGGCCTCTAAATAGGCTTACAAAAAGTGTAGATCCAGATGAGCCGGCTCATGACGAACCGTCTCATCAGGATCTGCACTTTTTGCCAGTGATATGACTATTTTTAGACATAATTACCCATTTTGATAAATGAACTTGTCCAAATGTGATTTTCTGATTCATTTATTGGTTTATGAATATCATGGACCAGTCCATGTCAGTTACTTGGTGTTGAAAGGGTTAACAGTCAAATATGTGGTGCAATTTCATTAGAATTATGTCGTAACAGTACAATTCTAACGAAATTCCAGGAAATAGTTCCAGAGTTTTCAGCTACAAATAAGAAACACACAAATGAATTGTCGTCTGCTACAATTATTTGAACTTTATAATTATAGCCAAGTTTTACCCAGCATGCAAAGAGTTAGGGTCTTAATTGATGAGTGCATGTGGTAAGTGTTAACCTTTAACCGTGGCATAGCGCCATGTCTGATCAGGATCTATGCTGTTTACTAATACTAATCGGATAGTGGTGTTAAAACACTTGGCTGAATAGCAAACAACGTAGATCCTGATCAGACATGGCGCTATGCCACGGCTGATCTGGATCTATGTTGTTGGCACATTCCTTCCTATTTATTCAGCAGGTTAAAGGTTAATACTGCGGAAAGGAAATTAGTTCTCGGTTAAAAATTAATATATAGTCCTGTTATTAGCATATAGGCAAACAGTTACTGCGAATCGAGAATTTGTTGTTGGCAGTTCATATGTGGCTGTTTTAGAGGCTGGTAGATGCACTATAGGATATTTGTCTATATAGGATATTAGTAAATGCTATACAATATATATACCAATTCACTAGTAAAAGTTTGTTTGTCTAAAAGTTGTTTTGGGATAATATTTGATAATTTAACCCTTTCAACACCACAGACCTCTAAATAGGCTTACAAAAAGTGTAGATCCAGATGAGCCGGCTCGTGACGAGCCGTCTCATCAGGATCTGCACTTTTTGCCAGTGATATGACTATTTTTAGACATAATTACCCATTTTGATAAATGAACATGTCCAAATGTGATTTTCTGATTCATTTATTGGTTTATGAATATCATGGACCAGTCCATGTGAGTTACTTGGTGTTGAATGGGTTAAGGGCGCACCAACAGCTTGGGTCATATGGCTACTTTCCCACTATTAACGTTGTCCCCTCCGAGCTGTATTTCAGGCACCTGGTAGAACCACTGACCTTTCACAAGTTAAGAATGTAGATGACTCTACGACTGTGTATTCGTCACCGATGGACTTTGGGTAGCAACTTGTACCGGTTCCGCTTCCGCTTGACCTGCATGGGGCCCGGCCTGTATATTCACACAGCACCACTCTCCAGCTGTGCCACTCTGAGCAGTAATTTGGGTAGAACCACCGAACTTCTGCAAGCCAGCTGGGTAACTTCCTCACATAAAAGAATTTGCACCTCCCAAGTGAGACTCGAACCTACAGCGGTGTGGAGCTAATGATTTGAAGGCATCACCAGTAACCATTTGGCTATGAAAGCTGCATACAGGAATTGGTTAATTAAAATTACTGAAGTTGAGATGCCCATTGTTTCAATCGATTTCCATGTTCGCTATCAACTTTTCACAGTAAACAAGATTTGCTGTATCAGATTTCATAGCGTGCTACGACCGACATCCATGTATTATTACATATGTACAGTGACACTAAACAAGAACAAAGTTAACCCTTTCAACACTACAGTCCTCTAAATAGGCTTACAAAAAGTGTAGATCCAGAGATGAGCCGGCACAGGAACTGCACTTTTTGCCAGTAATATTACTATTTTTAGACAAAATTCCCCATTTTGATAAATGAACTGGTCCAAATGTAATTTTCGTATTATTTTATTGGTCTAAAATTATAATGCACCAGTCCATATCAGTTACTTGGTGTTGAATGGGTTAAGCAAAATATGATTAGAATATTTAATTACCTATAGATTGATTCAGTTTAACCGGAAACGACTCGTTCACTTGCAATTCAAAGTCAACATTTACACCTTTTATGAGAATCTCATATGATGCAAATTGTGTGAAAACTGAAACTGGACAAGGTTCACACGAGAAGACTAAATCAGAACTTTTACTACAGTTGACCGTAGTTGCATTATGAGGAACATCAGAGCTGAAAGTACAAGCATGTGACGTAAATAGCGCTGCAGGAGAGACAATCAATACAATGGTTGCTGTTCCACCACTGGACTACCTTTGCTGGCTGAATAGGGTTTATTCTAGAGGGGTAAAAAGGGCTGAAAAGAGGCTGGGTGCATTTTGAGCGGCAAATGTGGTAGGTGCGGGAGGGTGTATTTGGGAGTTACCAATTAGAAAATGTTGCAACCTTACAGTGATCGACAGCCAATTATGCTTGATGAAAGAGGCAGTAGGGCAGTACCTATGGCCAAAAGGGCGGCGAGTTTGAGTGCATAATGGTCTGCCTGCCCAAAGACACTCGCCTGTTGAAGCTTACACAAAAGAATTAACAAGAAAAAAAGGAAAGGGCATGGAGGCTCGCCCTTCGCTCTAGAAAACACTGTTAACCCTATAAAATTACAGAGAGGGTAATAATAAGTTATGTTATATTTCGGGTTTTACGCCTGCATCAGCACCATTTTGGGCTATATCGCCGGCGGGCAGTTTACCTAACAACACCTTTCCTGGGCAGGTTCCAGCAGTTAACCAGTACTTGGGTGCACCAACCTCCGTAAGAAACTGCCAACTTTTTCATATAAATGAGACACGGTCTGAGCGGGGCTCGAACCCGTGACATGGCCTGAGCGGAGTAATAATAAGCATAATTAATATCCACACAAAATGTGGGCAAAACTGCAGTTTGTACAAAGGCATCAGAAATTGAGCTGTCAAATACAAAAATCTACACACTAAATTGTAGATGAAGGTACAGAAATCTACACTAAATTGCAGCTGAAAGTACCAAAAATCTACACACTAAATTGCAGCTGAAAGTACCAAAAATCTACACACTAAATTGCAGCTGAAAGTACCAAAAATCTACACACTAAATTGCAGCTGAAAGTACCAAAAATCTACACACTAAATTGCAGCTGAAAGTACCAAAAATCTACACACTAAATTGCAGCTGAAAGTACCAAAAATCTACACACTAAATTGCAGCTGAAAGTACCAAAAATCTACACACTAAATTGCAGCTGAAAGTACCAAAAATCTACACACTAAATTGCAGCTGAAAGTACCAAAAATCTACACACTAAATTGCAGCTGAAAGTACCAAAAATCTACACACTAAATTGCAGCTGAAAGTACCAAAAATCTACACACTAAATTGCAGCTGAAAGTACCAAAAATCTACACACTAAATTGCAGCTGAAAGTACCAAAAATCTACACACTAAATTGCAGCTGAAAGTACCAAAAATCTACACACTAAACTGTAGATGAAGGTACAGAAATCTACACACTAAATTGTAGATGAAAGTACAAACATCTACACACTAAATTGTAGATGAAGATACAGAAATCTACACACTAAATTGTAGATGAAGATACAGAAATCTACACACTAAATTGTAGATGAAGGTACAAAAATCTACACACTAAATTGTAGATGAAAGTACAAAAATCTACACACTACATTGTAGATGAAGATACAGAAATCTACACACTAAATTGTAGATGAAGGTACAGAAATCTACACACTAAATTGTAGATGAAGGTACAGAAATCTACACATTAAATTGTAGATGAAGGTACAGAAATCTACACACTAAATTGTAGATGAAGGTACAGAAATCTACACACTAAATTGTAGATGAAGGTACAGAAATCTACACATTAAATTGTAGATGAAGATACAGAAATCTACACACTAAATTGTAGATGAAGGTACAGAAATCTACACATTAAATTGTAGATGAAGATACAGAAATCTACACACTAAATTGTAGATGAAGGTACAGAAATCTACACATTAAATTGTAGTTAGAGTTGATAACTAATCAATGCAGTGTGCAGTATAATAAAACAGTTGTGTATTATATTCACAAAAACGTTTACCGGTAGCTGTAATTTAGTAACATTTATACCAGTAAGTACGGTAATGCACTGGTACACTACTTATGCAGAGAACCTTTAAAATGCCGAAAGAATTGCAAGGAATGTGCAAACAATAGAGATCTAATTGTTTGCTATTCAGCCAAATGTTTAGCTGCACTATCCGAACAGCATAGAGCCTGATCAGATGGCACGTTCTGTGCATGTTCTGTGCACGTTCTGTGCCATCTGATCTGGCTCTATGCTGTTTTCATAAGCCACTTTTTTTGTGATTAGCATTTTAAGGGTTAATACGAGCATAACATGAAAAACTCTCACCTATAGTGCACATTCAACAGCAGAAAAAGCAGGTTAGTAACAAAGCATGCTGCTGGCCAGTAAAACTGATCACAGTGAATCGGAGCCTGTTGTCACGCACATGTAATAATTATCGCATGTAATCACAGGTTTTTAACATATAATCTTTTTTTTATATAAATTTGTCAATGGATGCGGAATTGTTGCTTAAGAATTTAAAAATTGGATTAGACATCTAGTGCAGGCTTCACAAAGCTGTATAAACTAATTGAAACAATTACCATAGCAATGTGATGTCACAAATCCAAAGTAACGATATGAGTCACATTGTAGGAGAACCAAAATAATGCAGAAGAAAAACAATACAATTAATAAAACATGCAATTTATGCATATTAAATGCAGCGCATGTGTCTGTAATTTGGGACTCTGTGGTACTCTACGATAATTCTACAAGTTTGTTCACAAAGATTAAACTTTTATTTATTTTACAACAATATTGAAACAAGCTTTAACAACTTATATTAATCACTCATGAAATAGTGTATGTGGTCATTTGTGTGGGAGGAAACCGGAGTACTTGAAGAAAACACACTTGTCAAATCTGGCGACCACAGACCATGATCTCACATTCGTCCTGGTCCGAGTATCGAATTTGCGGTGCATTGATAAGCAAGCGTGTTAACCACTGCCCTTATCAGACAAACCAAGTTTGAACACTGAATCATTACCACATTATGCTGTCCGATTGGCGCAGTGGATAGCGTGCTCGCTTCTCACCAATGCAACCCGGGTTCGATCCTTGGACCGGGAAGTATGTGAGATGGTACGGTGATCGCCAGATCGGACAGGTGGGTTTCCTCCCACACGAATGACCACATTTACATCCGAGCCAACGAGAGTGATTAATATAATTGTATTAACCCTTTCAACACCACAGACCTCTCAATAGGCTTACAAAAAGTGTAGATCCAGATGAGCCGGCTCGTAACGAGGCTCGTAACGAGCCGTCTCATCAGGATCTGCACTTTTTGCCAGTAATATTACAATTTTTAAAAAATAATTTACCCATTTTGATAAATGAATTGATCCAAATGTAATTTTCTTATTAATTTAATTGGTCTAAAAATGTCATGGACCAGTCTATGGCAGTTACTTGGTGTTGAATGGGTTAATTGTCCATTATTTTGGTTTTCCACAATGCGACTCATATGTACTATGGCTGCATGGCCATTTTATGAATGAATCATATAAATCAATACTTAACTAGTCTTATGACAGTTTGTGAAACGACTTATGACTAGTCTTATGACAGTTTGTGAAACGACTTATGACTAGTCTTATGACAGTTTGTGAAACGACTTATGACTAGTCTTATGACAGTTTGTGAAACAGCTTATGACTAGTCTTATGACAGTTTGTGAAATGGCTTATGACTAGTCTTATGACAGTTTGTGAAACAGCTTATGACTAGTCTTATGACAGTTTGTGAAACGACTTATGACTAGTCTTATGACAGTTTGTGAAACGACTTATGACTAGTCTTATGACTAGTCTTATGACAGTTTGTGAAACGACTTATGACTAGTCTTATGACAGTTTGTGAAACGACTTATGACTAGTCTTATGACAGTTTGTGAAACGACTTATGACTAGTCTTATGACAGTTTGTGAAATGGCTTATGACTAGTCTTATGACAGTTTGTGAAATGGCTTATGACTAGTCTTATGACAGTTTGTGAAACGACTTATGACTAGTCTTATGACAGTTTGTGAAATGGCTTATGACTAGTCTTATGACAGTTTGTGAAACGACTTATGACTAGTCTTATGACAGTTTGTGAAATGGCTTATGACTAGTCTTATGACAGTTTGTGAAACGACTTATGACTAGTCTTATGACAGTTTGTGAAATGACTTATGACTAGTCTTATGACAGTTTGTGAAACAGCTTATGACTAGTCTTATGACAGTTTGTGAAATGGCTTATGACTAGTCTTATGACAGTTTGTGAAACAGCTTATGACTAGTCTTATGACAGTTTGTGAAACGACTTATGACTAGTCTTATGACAGTTTGTGAAACGACTTATGACTAGTCTTATGACAGTCTTAACTAGTCTTATGACTAGTCTTATGACAGTTTGTGAAACGACTTATGACTAGTCTTATGACAGTTTGTGAAACGACTTATGACTAGTCTTATGACAGTTTGTGAAATGACTTATGACTAGTCTTATGACAGTTTGTGAAACGGCTTATGACTAGTCTTATGACAGTTTGTGAAATGGCTTATGACTAGTCTTATGACAGTTTGTGAAACGGCTTATGACTAGTCTTATGACAGTTTGTGAAACGACTTATGACTAGTCTTATGACAGTTTGTGAAACGACTTATGACTAGTCTTATGACAGTTTGTGAAACGACTTATGACTAGTCTTATGACAGTTTTAACTGTCTTATGACTAGTCTTATGACAGTTTGTGAAACGACTTATGACTAGTCTTATGACAGTTTGTGAAATGGCTTATGACTAGTCTTATGACAGTTTGTGAAACGACTTATGACTAGTCTTATGACAGTTTGTGAAACGACTTATGACTAGTCTTATGACAGTTTGTGAAAGGACTTATGACTAGTCTTATGACAGTTTGTGAAATGGCTTATGACTAGTCTTATGACAGTTTGTGAAACAGCTTATGACTAGTCTTATGACAGTTTGTGAAACGACTTATGATTTGACTTATGACAGTTTGTGAAACGACTTATGACTAGTCTTATGACAGTTTGTGAAACGACTTATGACTAGTCGTATGACTAGTCTTATGACAGTTTGTGAAATGGCTTATGACTAGTCTTATGACAGTTTGTGAAATGACTTATGACTAGTCTTATGACAGTTTGTGAAATGGCTTATGACTAGTCTTATGACAGTTTGTGAAACGACTTATGACTAGTCTTATGACAGTTTGTGAAATGGCTTATGACTAGTCTTATGACAGTTTGTGAAACGACTTATGACTAGTCTTATGACAGTTTGTGAAACGACTTATGACTAGTCTTATGACAGTTTGTGAAACGACTATGACTCTATGACTAGTCTTATGACAGTTTGTGAAATGGCTTATGACTAGTCTTATGACAGTTTGTGAAACGACTTATGACTAGTCTTATGACAGTTTGTGAAACGACTTATGACTAGTCTTATGACAGTTTGTGAAACGACTTATGACTAGTCTTATGACAGTTTGTGAAACGACTTATGACTAGTCTTATGACAGTTTGTGAAATGACTTATGACTAGTCTTATGACAGTTTGTGAAACGGCTTATGACTAGTCTTATGACAGTTTGTGAAACGACTTATGACTAGACTTATGACAGTTTGTGAAACGACTTATGACTAGTCTTATGACAGTTTGTGAAACGACTATGACTCTATGACTAGTCTTATGACAGTTTGTGAAATGGCTTATGACTAGTCTTATGACAGTTTGTGAAATGGCTTATGACTAGTCTTATGACAGTTTGTGAAACGACTTATGACTAGTCTTATGACAGTTTGTGAAACGACTTATGACTAGTCTTATGACAGTTTGTGAAATGGCTTATGACTAGTCTTATGACAGTTTGTGAAACAGCTTATGACTAGTCTTATGACAGTTTGTGAAACGACTTATGACTAGTCTTATGACAGTTTGTGAAACGACTTATGACTAGTCTTATGACAGTTTGTGAAACGACTTATGACTAGTCTTATGACAGTCTTATGAGTTTGTGAAATGGCTTATGACTAGTCTTATGACAGTTTGTGAAATGGCTTATGACTAGTCTTATGACAGTTTGTGAAACGACTTATGACTAGTCTTATGACAGTTTGTGAAATGGCTTATGACTAGTCTTATGACAGTTTGTGAAACGACTTATGACTAGTCTTATGACAGTTTGTGAAATGGCTTATGACTAGTCTTATGACAGTTTGTGAAACGACTTATGACTAGTCTTATGACAGTTTGTGAAATGGCTTATGACTAGTCTTATGACAGTTTGTGAAACGACTTATGACTAGTCTTATGACAGTTTGTGAAACGACTTATGACTAGTCTTATGACAGTTTGTGAAATGGCTTATGACTAGTCTTATGACAGTTTGTGAAACGACTTATGACTAGTCTTATGACAGTTTGTGAAACGACTTATGACTAGTCTTATGACAGTTTGTGAAACGACTTATGACTAGTCTTATGACAGTTTGTGAAACGACTTATGACTAGTCTTATGACAGTTTGTGAAACGACTTATGACTAGTCTTATGACAGTTTGTGAAATGGCTTATGACTAGTCTTATGACAGTTTGTGAAACGGCTTATGACTAGTCTTATGACAGTTTGTGAAACGACTTATGATTTGACTTATGACAGTTTGTGAAACGACTTATGACTAGTCTTATGACAGTTTGTGAAACGACTTATGACTAGTCGTATGACTAGTCTTATGACAGTTTGTGAAATGGCTTATGACTAGTCTTATGACAGTTTGTGAAATGGCTTATGACTAGTCTTATGACAGTTTGTGAAACGACTTATGACTAGTCTTATGACAGTTTGTGAAATGGCTTATGACTAGTCTTATGACAGTTTGTGAAACGACTTATGACTAGTCTTATGACAGTTTGTGAAATGGCTTATGACTAGTCTTATGACAGTTTGTGAAACGACTTATGACTAGTCTTATGACAGTTTGTGAAACGACTTATGACTAGTCTTATGACAGTTTGTGAAATGGCTTATGACTAGTCTTATGACAGTTTGTGAAACAGCTTATGACTAGTCTTATGACAGTTTGTGAAACGACTTATGATTTGACTTATGACAGTTTGTGAAATGGCTTATGACTAGTCTTATGACAGTTTGTGAAACGACTTATGACTAGTCTTATGACTAGTCTTATGACAGTTTGTGAAATGGCTTATGACTAGTCTTATGACAGTTTGTGAAATGGCTTATGACTAGTCTTATGACAGTTTGTGAAACGACTTATGACTAGTCTTATGACAGTTTGTGAAATGGCTTATGACTAGTCTTATGACAGTTTGTGAAACGACTTATGACTAGTCTTATGACAGTTTGTGAAATGGCTTATGACTAGTCTTATGACAGTTTGTGAAACGACTTATGACTAGTCTTATGACAGTTTGTGAAACGACTTATGATTTGACTTATGACAGTTTGTGAAACGACTTATGATTTGACTTATGACAGTTTGTGAAACAGCTTATAACTTGTCTAACGACAGTTTGTGAAACAGCTTATGACTTGTCTAACGACAGTTTGTGAAACAGCTTATGACTTGTCTAACGACAGTTTGTGAAACAGCTTATGACTTGTCTAACGACAGTTTGTGAAACAGCTTATGACTTGTCTAACGACAGTTTGTGAAACAGCTTATGACTTGTCTAACGACAGTTTGTGAAACAGCTTATGACTTGTCTAACGACAGTTTGTGAAACAGCTTATGACTAGTCTAACGACAGTTTGTGAAACAGCTTATGACTTGTCTAACGACAGTTTGTGAAACAGCTTATGACTTGTCTAATGACAGTTTGTGAAACAGCTTATGATTTACTTGTCTTATGGGTTTGTAAAATGGCTTATGACTTGTCTTGTGACAGTTTGTGAAATAAGCCCCTAATATTTTAGCTTGCTTTAGCTGTTTTGAAAGGATCTACAAAGGGGGAAAGTGAGGGGTTTACAGGCTTTTTTCATAATCCTGTAAAACTACTGAAAACAATTATTCTTAGTCCTCACATGATCTGATGTAGGTCATAATGATGGTACTTTTCAGCATCATCGTCATAATGATACATCTAACCTTAGGGTTTCTTCTAGAGCAGAATGGCAGGGTGCTGTACCCTACCCTTTTTAGCCCCGCCCTTTTGCCCCTTAGCCCAGTCCTTTTGTCCTTTAGCCCCAGCCTTTTGCCCTTTAGCTCGCCCTTTTACCCCACCCTTCTGCCCATTTAACCCCGCCCTTTTGCCCTCCGCCCTTCTGCCTGTTTGTTTACCATTTATATATATATACCTCAATAGGTGAATGCCTTTCGGCAGGCATACTTATATAACTTAGAGGTCGTCCTCCCCTTAAACCATTATGTACTGACTAACTGCCTCTTTGATCAATCACCGGCAGTTAGCAAACTTTTCTAGGGGCTAACCCAATAATACCCCGTCTCACACCTCATCGCGGCTCAAATTGCACCTGCCTCATTTCTGACCGACCCTGCACCTTTTTTGATCCACCCTGCACCTTTATTTGACCCACCCTGCACCTTTTTTGACCCACCCTGCACCTTTTTTGACCCACCCTGCCCTTTTTTCCACTCTAGAATAGACCCTAAACCTAGTCACATGATCAGGTGACCATGGTAACATTGTACAGCGGCAACCTCCTATAAATAACATCATATAAATATCGACAACATCATATAAATATCGACAACATCATATAAATATTGGCAACATCATATAAATATTGACAACATCATATAAATATTGGCAACATCATATAAATATCGACAACATCATATAAATATTGGCAACATCATATAAATATCGACAACATCATATAAATATTGGCAACACAAAAAACACAACATCATATAAATATCGACAACATCATATAAATATTGGCAACATCATATAAATATTGACAACATCATATAAATATTGGCAACATCATATAAATATCGACAACATCATATAAATATTGGCAACATCATATAAATATCGACAACATCATATAAATATTGGCAACATCATATAAATATCGACAACATCATATAAATATTGGCAACATCATATAAATATTGGCAACATCATATAAATATTGGCAACATCATATAAATATGGCAACAATGTGATCAGTTAAACATTAAGCCCTGATTCTGTGTAATACATTGAGAGCAATAAAAAACAAGCCACCTTCCACTTCAAATAAATGTTTTGTTACCTATACGGGTTGGTACAACAGTAGCCCTGCCGTGTGCTGTGCCCAGCCTGTTCCACACGACAACCCGTATGTGATACACAGCAGTAGGCATAAATGATATATTCGAAGGTGCCATATCCCGACTATCCCAGAAGCATGTGCACAACGATATATCACAGCTGGTTTCTGGCATTGTATACCAGTCCAGATACCTGTTTCTGTCGCAAGCAACGAATATATTAAATACAGAACATGTATTTTGTAAACAAATATGCTATAAATAAATACAAACAAAATTAATACGCAACAGAACTGTTAAAGTATCGCTGCAGCGAACAAATGTCACAGAAAGGATTTTATAGTTGTATCTTGATGGACCCTTCAAGAACCTTTCAAGCTCAAGTGGGTTAGAAAGGGATAGTGCAAAAATGGACAAATAAGATTCAAATTGCCAGTTTTCTTTTTTTACTACAAAAATAATACCTACCGGTATTTTCTTTACATTTTTTTCAGAATCATTTGCAGGGCTCATTCTAGGTCAGAATGTTTGGGAGAAGTGAGGAAGCGCACAATTGCTTCCATAAATATTGTTAATTAATAAATACATGTACAAACAAAACAAGGGTTAAATTACACAATATGACATTAAATACAACATTTGATTTGAATAGAACGTAGAAAATTGTAAAAAAATAAATAATTAAAACATTTTTTTTAGGGAGAGGTGACAGGGCCCTCTAGAATGAGCTCTGATTTGACGAAATTTAGAATTTCTCTATAAAGTGTTCTCTGACTGGTACAAACAAGGACCATCGAAATAGTCCAGAGGCCTCTCCTGATGTGCGCGTGTGTGTTTTACGTTTATTTATCGTCGCTACCAATTGCCCATATGAACGACGCCTCCTGAAGAGTTTAGTAATTTTAGATTTTGGAGGAGAATGATACAGACAGAGACCCATTACAGAGTCTCCTCTGGTTCTTTTACGTGCACAGTGTAAAGCACTGACACAAGACCTCGGTTTAACGTCCCATTTGAAAGACTGATGTGCACATGCCAAAAAATGTACATATATACTGACCGGATGAAGACAGCCGGGTTTGCAGGGTTTTGTATGATTCCCCTTCAGTGGCAAACTATATAACATGAGCCAGAACAGAAGTATATGAAAATGATATGCATACAACATAATTATATTCCCAATTTGTGTAACGAAATACAACTTGCACGCTACAAGTCATTGAAATTGAATTGTGTGTTACAAGATTGACAGGGACGTATGTGAGATGATACGATGGTTGCCAGATCGGACAGGTGGGGTTTTCTCCGGGTACTCCGGTTTCCTCCCACATGAATGACCACATATACGCTTTCATCCGAGCCAACGAGTGATTAATATAAGTTGTTAAAACTTGCTTCGCAATCGTTGTAAAATAAATAAAGTATTAAAAAAAAGATTGACTTCTATACCATAAAATGTTTGTTTATTTGTTTTTTGGTGTTTAACCCTTTCAACACCACAGACCTCTCAATAGGCTTACAAAAAAGTGTAGATCCAGATGAGCCGTCTCGTGACTAGCCGTCTCATCAGGATCTGCACTTTTTGCAAGTAATATTACTATTTTTAAACAAAAATTACCACTTTTGATAAATGAACTGGTCCAAATGTAATTTTCTTATTCATTTATTGGTCTGAAAAGATAACGGACCAGTCCATGTCAGTTACTTGGGGTTGAATGGGTTAACATTGCACCAACAGTTTAGGTCATATGGCGACTCTCCAG
>CM026397.1:54966968-55006473 GCA_014843695.1 Archivesica marissinica | reverse complement strand
AACAGCTTATGACTAGTCTTATGACAGTTTGTGAAACGGCTTATGACTAGTCTTATGACAGTTTGTGAAACGACTTATGACTAGTCTTATGACAGTTTGTGAAACGACTTATGACTATCTATGACTAGTCTTATGACAGTTTGTGAAATGACTTATGACTAGTCTTATGACAGTTTGTGAAATGGCTTATGACTAGTCTTATGACAGTTTGTGAAACGACTTATGACTAGTCTTATGACAGTTTGTGAAATGGCTTATGACTAGTCTTATGACAGTTTGTGAAACGACTTATGACTAGTCTTATGACAGTTTGTGAAATGGCTTATGACTAGTCTTATGACAGTTTGTGAAACGACTTATGACTAGTCTTATGACAGTTTGTGAAACGACTTATGACTAGTCTTATGACAGTTTGTGAAATGACTTATGACTAGTCTTATGACAGTTTGTGAAACAGCTTATGACTAGTCTTATGACAGTTTGTGAAATGGCTTATGACTAGTCTTATGACAGTTTGTGAAACGGCTTATGACTAGTCTTATGACAGTTTGTGAAACGACTTATGACTAGTCTTATGACAGTTTGTGAAACGACTTATGACTAGTCTTATGACAGTCTTAACTAGTCTTATGACTAGTCTTATGACAGTTTGTGAAACGACTTATGACTAGTCTTATGACAGTTTGTGAAATGGCTTATGACTAGTCTTATGACAGTTTGTGAAACGACTTATGACTAGTCTTATGACAGTTTGTGAAACGACTTATGACTAGTCTTATGACAGTTTGTGAAACGACTTATGACTAGTCTTATGACAGTTTGTGAAATGGCTTATGACTAGTCTTATGACAGTTTGTGAAACAGCTTATGACTAGTCTTATGACAGTTTGTGAAACGACTTATGATTTGACTTATGACAGTTTGTGAAACGACTTATGACTAGTCTTATGACAGTTTGTGAAACGACTTATGACTAGTCGTATGACTAGTCTTATGACAGTTTGTGAAATGGCTTATGACTAGTCTTATGACAGTTTGTGAAATGACTTATGACTAGTCTTATGACAGTTTGTGAAATGGCTTATGACTAGTCTTATGACAGTTTGTGAAACGACTTATGACTAGTCTTATGACAGTTTGTGAAATGGCTTATGACTAGTCTTATGACAGTTTGTGAAACGACTTATGACTAGTCTTATGACAGTTTGTGAAACGACTTATGACTAGTCTTATGACAGTTTGTGAAATGGCTTATGACTAGTCTTATGACAGTTTGTGAAACGACTTATGACTAGTCTTATGACAGTTTGTGAAACGACTTATGACTAGTCTTATGACAGTTTGTGAAACGACTTATGACTAGTCTTATGACAGTTTGTGAAATGACTTATGACTAGTCTTATGACAGTTTGTGAAACGGCTTATGACTAGTCTTATGACAGTTTGTGAAACGACTTATGATTTGACTTATGACAGTTTGTGAAACGACTTATGACTAGTCTTATGACAGTTTGTGAAACGACTTATGACTAGTCGTATGACTAGTCTTATGACAGTTTGTGAAATGGCTTATGACTAGTCTTATGACAGTTTGTGAAATGGCTTATGACTAGTCTTATGACAGTTTGTGAAACGACTTATGACTAGTCTTATGACAGTTTGTGAAATGGCTTATGACTAGTCTTATGACAGTTTGTGAAACGACTTATGACTAGTCTTATGACAGTTTGTGAAATGGCTTATGACTAGTCTTATGACAGTTTGTGAAACGACTTATGACTAGTCTTATGACAGTTTGTGAAATGGCTTATGACTAGTCTTATGACAGTTTGTGAAACGACTTATGACTAGTCTTATGACAGTTTGTGAAATGGCTTATGACTAGTCTTATGACAGTTTGTGAAACGACTTATGACTAGTCTTATGACAGTTTGTGAAACGACTTATGACTAGTCTTATGACAGTTTGTGAAATGACTTATGACTAGTCTTATGACAGTTTGTGAAACAGCTTATGACTAGTCTTATGACAGTTTGTGAAATGGCTTATGACTAGTCTTATGACAGTTTGTGAAACGGCTTATGACTAGTCTTATGACAGTTTGTGAAACGACTTATGACTAGTCTTATGACAGTTTGTGAAACGACTTATGACTAGTCTTATGACAGTCTTAACTAGTCTTATGACTAGTCTTATGACAGTTTGTGAAACGACTTATGACTAGTCTTATGACAGTTTGTGAAATGGCTTATGACTAGTCTTATGACAGTTTGTGAAACGACTTATGACTAGTCTTATGACAGTTTGTGAAACGACTTATGACTAGTCTTATGACAGTTTGTGAAAGGACTTATGACTAGTCTTATGACAGTTTGTGAAATGGCTTATGACTAGTCTTATGACAGTTTGTGAAACAGCTTATGACTAGTCTTATGACAGTTTGTGAAACGACTTATGATTTGACTTATGACAGTTTGTGAAACGACTTATGACTAGTCTTATGACAGTTTGTGAAACGACTTATGACTAGTCGTATGACTAGTCTTATGACAGTTTGTGAAATGGCTTATGACTAGTCTTATGACAGTTTGTGAAATGACTTATGACTAGTCTTATGACAGTTTGTGAAATGGCTTATGACTAGTCTTATGACAGTTTGTGAAACGACTTATGACAGTTTGTGAAATGGCTTATGACTAGTCTTATGACAGTTTGTGAAACGACTTATGACTAGTCTTATGACAGTTTGTGAAACGACTTATGACTAGTCTTATGACAGTTTGTGAAATGGCTTATGACTAGTCTTATGACAGTTTGTGAAACGACTTATGACTAGTCTTATGACAGTTTGTGAAACGACTTATGACTAGTCTTATGACAGTTTGTGAAACGACTTATGACTAGTCTTATGACAGTTTGTGAAACGACTTATGACTAGTCTTATGACAGTTTGTGAAATGGCTTATGACTAGTCTTATGACAGTTTGTGAAACAGCTTATGACTAGTCTTATGACAGTTTGTGAAACGACTTATGATTTGACTTATGACAGTTTGTGAAACGACTTATGACTAGTCTTATGACAGTTTGTGAAACGACTTATGACTAGTCGTATGACTAGTCTTATGACAGTTTGTGAAATGGCTTATGACTAGTCTTATGACAGTTTGTGAAATGGCTTATGACTAGTCTTATGACAGTTTGTGAAACGACTTATGACTAGTCTTATGACAGTTTGTGAAACGACTATGACTTATGACTAGTCTTATGACAGTTTGTGAAATGGCTTATGACTAGTCTTATGACAGTTTGTGAAATGACTTATGACTAGTCTTATGACAGTTTGTGAAATGGCTTATGACTAGTCTTATGACAGTTTGTGAAACGACTTATGACTAGTCTTATGACAGTTTGTGAAATGGCTTATGACTAGTCTTATGACAGTTTGTGAAACGACTTATGACTAGTCTTATGACAGTTTGTGAAACGACTTATGACTAGTCTTATGACAGTTTGTGAAATGACTTATGACTAGTCTTATGACAGTTTGTGAAACAGCTTATGACTAGTCTTATGACAGTTTGTGAAATGGCTTATGACTAGTCTTATGACAGTTTGTGAAACAGCTTATGACTAGTCTTATGACAGTTTGTGAAACGACTTATGACTAGTCTTATGACAGTTTGTGAAACGACTTATGACTAGTCTTATGACTAGTCTTAACTAGTCTTATGACTAGTCTTATGACAGTTTGTGAAACGACTTATGACTAGTCTTATGACAGTTTGTGAAATGGCTTATGACTAGTCTTATGACAGTTTGTGAAACGACTTATGACTAGTCTTATGACAGTTTGTGAAACGACTTATGACTAGTCTTATGACAGTTTGTGAAAGGACTTATGACTAGTCTTATGACAGTTTGTGAAATGGCTTATGACTAGTCTTATGACAGTTTGTGAAACAGCTTATGACTAGTCTTATGACAGTTTGTGAAACGACTTATGATTTGACTTATGACAGTTTGTGAAACGACTTATGACTAGTCTTATGACAGTTTGTGAAACGACTTATGACTAGTCGTATGACTAGTCTTATGACAGTTTGTGAAATGGCTTATGACTAGTCTTATGACAGTTTGTGAAATGACTTATGACTAGTCTTATGACAGTTTGTGAAATGGCTTATGACTAGTCTTATGACAGTTTGTGAAACGACTTATGACTAGTCTTATGACAGTTTGTGAAATGGCTTATGACTAGTCTTATGACAGTTTGTGAAACGACTTATGACTAGTCTTATGACAGTTTGTGAAACGACTTATGACTAGTCTTATGACAGTTTGTGAAATGGCTTATGACTAGTCTTATGACAGTTTGTGAAACGACTTATGACTAGTCTTATGACAGTTTGTGAAACGACTTATGACTAGTCTTATGACAGTTTGTGAAACGACTTATGACTAGTCTTATGACAGTTTGTGAAACGACTTATGACTAGTCTTATGACAGTTTGTGAAAGGCTTATGACTAGTCTTATGACAGTTTGTGAAACACTTATGACTAGTCTTATGACAGTTTGTGAAACGACTTATGATAGTCTTATGACAGTTTGTGAAACGACTTATGACTAGTCTTATGACAGTTTGTGAAATGAGTCTTATGACTAGTCTTATGACAGTTTGTGAAATGGCTTATGACTAGTCTTATGACAGTTTGTGAAATGGCTTATGACTAGTCTTATGACAGTTTGTGAAACGACTTATGACTAGTCTTATGACAGTTTGTGAAATGGCTTATGACTAGTCTTATGACAGTTTGTGAAACGACTTATGACTAGTCTTATGACAGTTTGTGAAATGGCTTATGACTAGTCTTATGACAGTTTGTGAAACGACTTATGACTAGTCTTATGACAGTTTGTGAAACGACTTATGACTAGTCTTATGACAGTTTGTGAAATGGCTTATGACTAGTCTTATGACAGTTTGTGAAACGACTTATGACTAGTCTTATGACAGTTTGTGAAAGACTTATGACTAGTCTTATGACAGTTTGTGAAACGACTTATGACTAGTCTTATGACTAGTCTTATGACAGTTTGTGAAATGGCTTATGACTAGTCTTATGACAGTTTGTGAAATGGCTTATGACTAGTCTTATGACAGTTTGTGAAACGACTTATGACTAGTCTTATGACAGTTTGTGAAATGGCTTATGACTAGTCTTATGACAGTTTGTGAAACGACTTATGACTAGTCTTATGACAGTTTGTGAAATGGCTTATGACTAGTCTTATGACAGTTTGTGAAACGACTTATGACTAGTCTTATGACAGTTTGTGAAATGGCTTATGACTAGTCTTATGACAGTTTGTGAAACGACTTATGACTAGTCTTATGACAGTTTGTGAAACGACTTATGACTAGTCTTATGACAGTTTGTGAAATGGCTTATGACTAGTCTTATGACAGTTTGTGAAACGACTTATGACTAGTCTTATGACAGTTTGTGAAACGACTTATGACTAGTCTTATGACAGTTTGTGAAACGACTTATGACTAGTCTTATGACAGTTTGTGAAATGGCTTATGACTAGTCTTATGACAGTTTGTGAAACAGCTTATGACTAGTCTTATGACAGTTTGTGAAACGACTTATGATTTGACTTATGACAGTTTGTGAAACGACTTATGACTAGTCTTATGACAGTTTGTGAAACGACTTATGACTAGTCGTATGACTAGTCTTATGACAGTTTGTGAAATGGCTTATGACTAGTCTTATGACAGTTTGTGAAATGGCTTATGACTAGTCTTATGACAGTTTGTGAAACGACTTATGACTAGTCTTATGACAGTTTGTGAAATGGCTTATGACTAGTCTTATGACAGTTTGTGAAACGACTTATGACTAGTCTTATGACAGTTTGTGAAATGGCTTATGACTAGTCTTATGACAGTTTGTGAAACGACTTATGACTAGTCTTATGACAGTTTGTGAAACGACTTATGACTAGTCTTATGACAGTTTGTGAAATGGCTTATGACTAGTCTTATGACAGTTTGTGAAACAGCTTATGACTAGTCTTATGACAGTTTGTGAAACGACTTATGATTTGACTTATGACAGTTTGTGAAACGACTTATGACTAGTCTTATGACAGTTTGTGAAACGACTTATGACTAGTCTTATGACTAGTCTTATGACAGTTTGTGAAATGGCTTATGACTAGTCTTATGACAGTTTGTGAAATGGCTTATGACTAGTCTTATGACAGTTTGTGAAATGACTTATGACTAGTCTTATGACAGTTTGTGAAATAGCTTATGACTAGTCTTATGACAGTTTGTGAAACGACTTATGACTAGTCTTATGACAGTTTGTGAAATGGCTTATGACTAGTCTTATGACAGTTTGTGAAACGACTTATGACTAGTCTTATGACAGTTTGTGAAACGACTTATGATTAGACTTATGACAGTTTGTGAAACGACTTATGATTTGACTTATGACAGTTTGTGAAACAGCTTATAACTTGTCTAACGACAGTTTGTGAAACAGCTTATGACTTGTCTAACGACAGTTTGTGAAACAGCTTATGACTTGTCTAACGACAGTTTGTGAAACAGCTTATGACTTGTCTAACGACAGTTTGTGAAACAGCTTATGACTTGTCTAACGACAGTTTGTGAAACAGCTTATGACTTGTCTAACGACAGTTTGTGAAACAGCTTATGACTTGTCTAACGACAGTTTGTGAAACAGCTTATGACTAGTCTAACGACAGTTTGTGAAACAGCTTATGACTTGTCTAACGACAGTTTGTGAAACAGCTTATGACTTGTCTAATGACAGTTTGTGAAACAGCTTATGATTTACTTGTCTTATGGGTTTGTAAAATGGCTTATGACTTGTCTTGTGACAGTTTGTGAAATAAGCCCCTAATATTTTAGCTTGCTTTAGCTGTTTTGAAAGGATCTACAAAGGGGGAAAGTGAGGGGTTTACAGGCTTTTTTCATAATCCTGTAAAACTACTGAAAACAATTATTCTTAGTCCTCACATGATCTGATGTAGGTCATAATGATGGTACTTTTCAGCATCATCGTCATAATGATACATCTAACCTTAGGGTTTCTTCTAGAGCAGAATGGCAGGGTGCTGTACCCTACCCTTTTTAGCCCCGCCCTTTTGCCCCTTAGCCCAGTCCTTTTGTCCTTTAGCCCCAGCCTTTTGCCCTTTAGCTCGCCCTTTTACCCCACCCTTCTGCCCATTTAACCCCGCCCTTTTGCCCTCCGCCCTTCTGCCTGTTTGTTTACCATTTATATATATATACCTCAATAGGTGAATGCCTTTCGGCAGGCATACTTATATAACTTAGAGGTCGTCCTCCCCTTAAACCATTATGTACTGACTAACTGCCTCTTTGATCAATCACCGGCAGTTAGCAAACTTTTCTAGGGGCTAACCCAATAATACCCCGTCTCACACCTCATCGCGGCTCAAATTGCACCTGCCTCATTTCTGACCGACCCTGCACCTTTTTTGATCCACCCTGCACCTTTATTTGACCCACCCTGCACCTTTTTTGACCCACCCTGCACCTTTTTTGACCCACCCTGCCCTTTTTTCCACTCTAGAATAGACCCTAAACCTAGTCACATGATCAGGTGACCATGGTAACATTGTACAGCGGCAACCTCCTATAAATAACATCATATAAATATCGACAACATCATATAAATATTGGCAACATCATATAAATATTGACAACATCATATAAATATTGGCAACATCATATAAATATCGACAACATCATATAAATATTGGCAACATCATATAAATATCGACAACATCATATAAATATTGGCAACATCATATAAATATCGACAACATCATATAAATATTGGCAACATCATATAAATATTGGCAACATCATATAAATATTGGCAACATCATATAAATATGGCAACAATGTGATCAGTTAAACATTAAGCCCTGATTCTGTGTAATACATTGAGAGCAATAAAAAACAAGCCACCTTCCACTTCAAATAAATGTTTTGTTACCTATACGGGTTGGTACAACAGTAGCCCTGCCGTGTGCTGTGCCCAGCCTGTTCCACACGACAACCCGTATGTGATACACAGCAGTAGGCATAAATGATATATTCGAAGGTGCCATATCCCGACTATCCCAGAAGCATGTGCACAACGATATATCACAGCTGGTTTCTGGCATTGTATACCAGTCCAGATACCTGTTTCTGTCGCAAGCAACGAATATATTAAATACAGAACATGTATTTTGTAAACAAATATGCTATAAATAAATACAAACAAAATTAATACGCAACAGAACTGTTAAAGTATCGCTGCAGCGAACAAATGTCACAGAAAGGATTTTATAGTTGTATCTTGATGGACCCTTCAAGAACCTTTCAAGCTCAAGTGGGTTAGAAAGGGATAGTGCAAAAATGGACAAATAAGATTCAAATTGCCAGTTTTCTTTTTTTACTACAAAAATAATACCTACCGGTATTTTCTTTACATTTTTTTCAGAATCATTTGCAGGGCTCATTCTAGGTCAGAATGTTTGGGAGAAGTGAGGAAGCGCACAATTGCTTCCATAAATATTGTTAATTAATAAATACATGTACAAACAAAACAAGGGTTAAATTACACAATATGACATTAAATACAACATTTGATTTGAATAGAACGTAGAAAATTGTAAAAAAATAAATAATTAAAACATTTTTTTTAGGGAGAGGTGACAGGGCCCTCTAGAATGAGCTCTGATTTGACGAAATTTAGAATTTCTCTATAAAGTGTTCTCTGACTGGTACAAACAAGGACCATCGAAATAGTCCAGAGGCCTCTCCTGATGTGCGCGTGTGTGTTTTACGTTTATTTATCGTCGCTACCAATTGCCCATATGAACGACGCCTCCTGAAGAGTTTAGTAATTTTAGATTTTGGAGGAGAATGATACAGACAGAGACCCATTACAGAGTCTCCTCTGGTTCTTTTACGTGCACAGTGTAAAGCACTGACACAAGACCTCGGTTTAACGTCCCATTTGAAAGACTGATGTGCACATGCCAAAAAATGTACATATATACTGACCGGATGA
Source organism: Archivesica marissinica (assembly GCA_014843695.1). Classification (NCBI taxonomy): domain Eukaryota; kingdom Metazoa; phylum Mollusca; class Bivalvia; order Venerida; family Vesicomyidae; genus Archivesica; species Archivesica marissinica. The sequence goes on along the minus strand of CM026397.1, from coordinate 54,997,341 downwards.
AGACAGCCGGGTTTGCAGGGTTTTGTATGATTCCCCTTCAGTGGCAAACTATATAACATGAGCCAGAACAGAAGTATATGAAAATGATATGCATACAACATAATTATATTCCCAATTTGTGTAACGAAATACAACTTGCACGCTACAAGTCATTGAAATTGAATTGTGTGTTACAAGATTGACAGGGACGTATGTGAGATGATACGATGGTTGCCAGATCGGACAGGTGGGGTTTTCTCCGGGTACTCCGGTTTCCTCCCACATGAATGACCACATATACGCTTTCATCCGAGCCAACGAGTGATTAATATAAGTTGTTAAAACTTGCTTCGCAATCGTTGTAAAATAAATAAAGTATTAAAAAAAAGATTGACTTCTATACCATAAAATGTTTGTTTATTTGTTTTTTGGTGTTTAACCCTTTCAACACCACAGACCTCTCAATAGGCTTACAAAAAAGTGTAGATCCAGATGAGCCGTCTCGTGACTAGCCGTCTCATCAGGATCTGCACTTTTTGCAAGTAATATTACTATTTTTAAACAAAAATTACCACTTTTGATAAATGAACTGGTCCAAATGTAATTTTCTTATTCATTTATTGGTCTGAAAAGATAACGGACCAGTCCATGTCAGTTACTTGGGGTTGAATGGGTTAACATTGCACCAACAGTTTAGGTCATATGGCGACTCTCCAGCTATTATTGGTAGAGGAAGACCCTGTATGCTCCTCCGAGCAGTATTTCAGGCATATACAGGCACTGGTAGAACCACTGACCTACCACAAGCCAGCTGGATAGATTCTTCACTTGAAAACATTTGTGGGATTCGAACCTACAGCCGTGATGGGCAAGTGATTTGAAGTAACAACTTGGCCACTGAAACCCTTCCATACAATATCATGTATAATGTACAAAATATTGTTATCAAATTACAAACAGTTAGGATGACAAATTATTTGAAATGTACCTTACATATCTGCAGCAGATTATAATCTATTGGCAATTAGTTAATATTGAATGTATGTGTGTGAAATATGCAGTGGCAGGTATGTAGGTGGGTGGGGGGGGGGTCCACCCAGAATGCAGTTAGCGTCCCTTAAAATATCTCGAGCATAAATCATTTCGGGCTACAATACGCACTGAGAGCGTATGCTATGTTACAATTTGGTAAAGATTTCTCGCTTGCACTTTAAGAATAACACTATTCATCTGTACTGTACATTCAAACCTGTGTCAATGGTCACCTCTATTAAGCAGCCAACCTGTATTAAGCAGCCAGTTTCCAGATTCCCAATATATTGTTTTATTATACATTTGACCTCTATTAAGCAGCCAGCCACCTGTGCTAAGCAGCCACTTTCTGTGATTCCCTTGGCTGGCTGCTTAAGACAGGTTTCACTGTATATGCATGGATGATATTATAATTAGGAGACAAAAATTGTCATCATGAAAATTCACAAGAATGCACCAAAACGTAATGCTTCTCCAATTTTTGTTTTCTGTGAGAAAATTCCCACGGACCCCCCCGTGGCCAAATCCTGCAGCACCCACCCTCCAATCTCAAATCCTGCAGCACCCACCCTCCAATCTCAAATCCTGCAGCACCCACCCTCCAATCTCAAATCCTGCAGCACCCACCCTCCAATCTCAAATCCTGCAGCACCCACCCTCCAATCTCAAATCCTGCAGCATCCACCCTCCAATCTCAAATCCTGCAGCACCCACCCTCCAATCTCAAATCCTGCAGCACCCATCCTCCAATCTCAAATCCTGCAGCACCCACCCTCCAATCTCAAATCCTGCAGCACCCATCCTCCAATCTCAAATCCTGCAGCACCCACTCTCCAATCTCAAATCATGCAGCACCCACCCTCCAATCTCAAATCCTGCAGCACCCACCCTCCAATCTCAAATCATGCAGCACCCACCCTCCAATCTCAAATCATGCAGCACCCACCCTCCAATCTCAAATCCTGCAGCACCCACCCTCCAATCTCAAATCATGCAGCACCCACTCTCCAATCTCAAATCATGCAGCACCCACCCTCCAATCTCAAATCATGCAGCACCCACCCTCCAATCTCAAATCATGCAGCACCCACCCTCCAATCTCAAATCCTGCATCCAACCCTGTACATTAAGGAAGTTGACGAAAGCGTAGTGTGACATCTAATGCTGATCAGAGATAAAATAGATTATGGTTTGATAACTGAACAATAGAATTCATTCAAGATTAGATTCAAATGTATCACACGCTCAGGGTTCATTCTAGGTCAGAATTTTTGGGAGAAGTGAGAAAGCGCTTGATCGCTTCCTTAAATGGTATTCTTTAATATACTTCTGCAAAATAGGGTTAAAATGCACAGTACAACCATTAAATACAACATTTGAATAGACGGAATGCTTTATAATGGGCCAGTGTATCTTACTAGACAAACTTTTGTTTGAAAATCGTAAAAACCACTTGATATGTATAATAATATAATAATAATTATTTATTTTTTTTTATTATTTTTTTTTTTTTTAGGGAGAAGTGGGGCCCCCAGAGGGCGAAGTCAGGGTCCCTAGAGCGACAATTTCGCCCACATCGCCCTCCCTGACGCTGAATTTAGAGCATTTTGTTTGTTTAGTTTTGTGTTTAAAAGTGGCACAAACAGCTTGCATAATGTGGTGCCTCTCCCACTATTATTGGTGGAGGAAGACCCCGGGTGCCCCTACGAGCAGCATTGGACAGGCACCCGGGTAGATCCGCTGGCCTTCTGCAAGCCAGCTGGATAGATTGCTCGCTTGAACAAATTAGATCCCCCCCAGTAGGATTCGAACCTGCACATGCATTTCAATTTTGATATAAATGTGTGGTAACGTGAGTGGAGGTTATCGGAGCCACGGACTGAGGCTAGTTTAAGCCCCTATACATGTACAACCAAGTTGGATACGGTACAGAAACAAGCTTCTTTGTGGCAGAGAAGACATACCAACTACACGGTTATTATAATTATGACATAGCACTCTCTCTCTCACTCATCCCTCTTTGTCTCGTCTGGAACATAGGGCCCCGACTACAGTTTTCCATCCTCTACGGTGCTGACATATAGTAGACATATCTCACTCACTCTCTCTCTCTCACTCATCCCTCTTTGTCCCGTCTGGAACATAGGGCCCTGACTACAGCGTTCCATCCTCTACGGTGCTGACATATAGTAGACATATCTCACTCACTCTCTCACTCATCCCTCTTTGTCCCGTCTGGAACATAGGGCCCTGACTACAGCGTTCCATCCTCTACGGTCCTGACATATAGCACTCTCTCTCTCACTCATCCCTCTTTGTCCCGTCTGGAACATAGGGCCCTGACTACAGCGTTCCATCCTCTACGGTCCCGACATATAGCACTCTCTCTCTCACTCATCCCTCTTTGTCCCGTCTGGAACATAGGGCCCTGACTACAGCGTTCCATCATCTACGGTCCCGACATATAGCACTCTCTCTCTCACTCATCCCTCTTTGTCCCGTCTGGAACATAGGGCCCTGACTACAGCGTTCCATCCTCTACGGTGCCGACATATAGCAGACATATCTCACTCACTCTCTCACTCATCCCTCTTTGTCCCGTCTGGAACATAGGGCCCTGACTACAGCGTTCCATCATCTACGGTCCCGACATATAGCACTCTCTCTCTCACTCATCCCTCTTTGTCCCGTCTGGAACATAGGGCCCTGACTACAGTTTTCCATCATCTACGGTCCCGACATATAGCACTCTCTCTCTCACTCATCCCTCTTTGTCCCGTCTGGAACATAGGGCCCTGACTACAGCGTTCCATCATCTACGGTCCCGACATATCTCACTCTCTCTCTCACTCATCCCTCTTTGTCCCGTCTGGAACATAGCGCCCTGACTACAGCTTTCCATCCTCTACGGTGCCGACATATAGCAGACATATCTCACTCTCTCTCTCACTCATCCCTCTTTGTCCCGTCTGGAACATAGGGCCCTGACTACAGCGTTCCATCCTCTACGGTGCCGACATATAGCAGACATATCTCACTCTCTCTCTCACTCATCCCTCTTTGTCCCGTCTGGAACATAGGGCCCTGACTACAGCGTTCCATCATCTACGGTCCCGACATATAGCAGACATATCTCACTCTCTCTCTCACTCATCCCTCTTTGTCCTGTCTGGAACATAGGGCCCTGACTACAGCGTTCCATCCTCTACGGTGCCGACATATAGCAGACATATCTCACTCTCTCACTCATCCCTCTTTGTCTCGTCTGGAACATATGGCCCTGACTACAGCTTTCCATCCTCTACGGTACAGACATATAGTAGTTATATATTCCCATACATATTGATTATTTGAGTTCTATTAAAGATGGGACCGAGGTCTCGTGTCAGTGCTGTACACCGTGCACGTAAAAGAACCAGAGCAGACTCTGGAATGGGTCTCTGTCTGTATCATTGCACTATCCTTCAAAAAGGTCAAATGATTAATCTCTTCAGGAGGCGTCGCTCATATGGGCAACAGGTAGCGATGATAAATAAACGTAAAACGCACACACATATATTTGAGTACTGGGTGGGGGGTATGTAGTACTGGTTGCCTATTGCTTATCAGCAATACGGAGATAACACGAGTAAGTGGCCTCTTTTGTTGTGGAGCAAAGGGTTAACCCTTTCCTTCAGAGAGATTTAGGTTAATATACTATTATACCTCCATACAAACGACAGCCATTTAACCCTTTCCTTCATAGAGATTTAGGTTAATATAGTATTATACCTCCATACAAACGATAGCCATTTACCTATCGTGCAGTGTATAAGTAGTCGCCATATCTATCCCCACCTCCATAAATATTACTGGACTTACATAGAGTCTGGCCTTTATTATGAACAATGTATGTTGTATTGGTAATGGCGTCAATATGCGGGAAAGGGTTAAGCTAGGGTCATTGTGGACCAACTACAAGTGTCAAGATAGACTAAATGGAGTCTACATGCAGTTATAGATATGAAATATGCATACTTCTAATAATAACTATCATGCAACATGCATAACCATCTGCAAACCTATTATATATACATATATATACAACTGATATACAAAAACACCCTTCTTAAAGCAGCATTACATCGTAATAAAGGATGTTTTGGGTACAATATAAATACTAATGTGTGTGTGTTTACAAAAATCGAAATAGTCGCTCAGAAATGATAAAATTCCAATAAGTTTAAACCGTCGTATATGCGAATTTGTTTATCAACACACGGAATGCAAACACGCACAGCGTAACCGATCGATTCGGAAAGTCCTACTTTCGGTTTCGAGTTTGTTTTATCGCAAAAAAACACTGTTTACCAAATGAACATAAGCATACAAAGTATAATGTTAGAATGTGTAGCAGCATTGCTACCCATACGTAAAAATTGAATTTTTCAAATATCTTTTACTTCATACGATGTAATGCTCCTTTAATATGAAATTTAGCTGTAGTGAAAAGTTGGTTATTTAACCCATTTGATTCTGGATACCGTTCAAACAGTATTTGCAAAGAACATAGAGCCAGATCAGCTGCAACGGAATGTTCCGTCTGATCAGGCTCTATGCTGCTTGCTGTTCAGATGATCTTGCTAAGACACTCGGGCTATGTAGCAAATAACATAGATCCTGATCAGCACGCAGCGTCACGCTGCGGCTGATCTGGATCTATGTTGTTTGCAAAAGCCTTTAAATGTATCCAGAATGAAATGGGTTAAGCTATATGTGTATGGGACGATTTGAATGAAATGTCAAAAGCCCTGCTTTCTAGGAAAAATAAGAATAATATTACACGTTTGTTATCTGTTCATTTCTCCTACAGTGGGCTAAAGGTTAAAAATGTGTTTATAAGACACAGGGTTCATTCTAGATCAGAATTTTTGGGAGAAGTGAGAAAGCGCGTGATCGCTTCCTTAAATGGTGTTCTTTAATATACTTCTGCAAAATAGGGTTAAAATGCACAGTACAACCATTAAATACAACATTTGAATAGAAGGAGTGCTTTATAATGGGCCAGTGTATCTTACTAGACATTTTTTTTTTGAAAATCGTAAAAACCAAAAAATAATTTTAGGGAGAGATGGGGCCCCATAGAGGGCGAAGTCAGGGTCCCTAGGGCGACTATTTCACCCACATCGCCCTCCTGATTAGACATTTAATTTAAGGAATATGGAAGTATTCTGATGATCTTGTGCACATATAAACGCAGTAAATGGTATAATGTAAATTTGTTTATAATTTCTACAATGCTTAAAGTGTAGTAACTACAGTTCGCACAGGGTGTCAGTATCTACGCTCAGCCGGACGCCGGTTTTTAGCGAGGAGGTCATTTTCCATAACGCATAACGCGCACTGCATAAGCATGCTGTTGACCAATCACAGTCTTCCTTGTCACGTGTGTGGCTTTCATCCGGGAACGTCGCCATCTTTTTCTTGGAGGCAGAATTTTTCTATCTGCAATCTTCTGCATTCTGAGTATACCGTGTATCATTAATTATTATTTCCAGTTTTACCCTCCAACCTCCCTCCTGTTTTGACACCCAGTGCGAACTACTTACTGTTGTGTTTATAATTCACTTCATGTGTATACAATATTGTTACGGTGATTTCTGTTACACCTATTGTGGTGGATTTTATGTCCAACTTATTGTATTTTGAACATTGTGTTACGACGGTGCATTCATTTACATCTTTTGTTTATCAGTTGATCTTGTTTCAAAATAAACCGTCTGTGTCTCCACTATGGAGTCAGACATATTCATTCCTATTCAATCGTTTGTCTTCCTTTACAATGGTTGTGGATGTTTGGAATGACGGGTCATTCTAGAAACAACTAATTGGAGGTAGATCTTAACTTTGAGTATTACATAAATGAACTTCGAGACGTATGTGATGTTGGAGGAAGTATATATACCAGTACGCCCCGACAATTTACCTGAAAAAACATTTCACTGTAGGCCTGCTCTCACATCTCAATAAGACTCGTGACTACAAATAATTTTCAGCCAAGTTTACGTCACAGACAAAATTTTATAATATTAATATGTATTATCACACCAAGACGAATTGGTTTCACTGTTTGCCAATATAGCTTCTTAGCTGGTTCATTTATCGTTGATTTAAGTAACACAATGTCAACCTAGTATTAATGTAATTTGTGTATATTACATTTTGTGTCTCATGCCATGTATACTATTATGTATGTATATTGCATTGCCAAAGGCAAGGTTATTGCCGGTTTTGCAAAACAACATGTTTGTTTGTTTATTTGTTTGTAATATTACTGTATGCTGCAGGGATCAGTTTAGAGGGCGATGTGGGCGAAATTGTCGCCCTAGGGACCCTGACTTCGCCCTCTGGGGGCCCCACTTCTCCCTAAAAAAAAATTCTTTTTTTGGTTTTTACGATTTTCAAACTAAATTTTGTCTAGTATGATACACTGATCCATTATAAAGCACTCCTATTCAAATGTTGTATTTAATGGATGTACTGTGCATTTTAACCATATTTTGCAGAAGTATATTAAAGAACACCATTTAAGGAAGCGATCACGCGCTTTCTCACTTCTCCCAAAAATTCTGACCTAGAATGAACACTGATGCTGTTTTCTATATTGTGTCAATAAATCAGGGTCAGGAATATGTATTATCAAGCTCATTTAAGTTAACGTATGACCCGTTATGGCTAAATAAATGTGCTTTATAATTGACCCTCATGTATCAAATCATTACACAGCATGTGTTTTACGTTTATTTATCATCGCTACCGGTTGCCCATATGAGCGACGCCTTACAAGTCATGAATGTCATACCAGTTTTCGTACATTCCAAACAAGATCAGACATGTACAATGTAATTATTGAATTTCATGAAGGTTTGAATTTGGCTCAACCAATCGGGAAGGTTGAGACTGATGTTGAAATTAGCTCAACCAATCAGAAAGCCCGAGACTGGCAATGAATTTGGCTCAACCAATCGGGAAGGTTGAGACTGATGTTGTATTTAGCTCAACCAATCAGAAAGCCCAAGACTGGCATTGAATTTGGCTCAACCAATCGGGAAGGTTGAGACTGATGTTGTATTTAGCTCAATCAATCAGAAAGCCCAAGACTGGCATTGAATTTGGCTCAACCAACCAGAATACTTGAGACTGAGCATCAGATTTGAGAACACTTTTATAACCTCCAAGCCAGTATTCTTAGTTTATACAAATTTATTTTAGCTCGATTGCGAAACAAGTTATTTCAACTTATGTAAATCACTCTCGAGACCTCATTCCTGATGAAATCCATCGCCACGAGGGAGAGATAAGAGGCAACGTGGAATGTAAATGCCTTGCCTAAGGGCACAATCGTAATGGCTCCAGTGGGGCTCGAACTCCAGACCTTTCGCACCTGAAGCAATCGCGCATCCACTGCGCTATCACGACTTCCAAAAAAGCCAGTATTCTTAGTGCAAATAGTGCTTAGTATGGGTTAAAACTTAATAACATGGAAATTTGATGTCACACCATTTAACTATACAGGCTTTAGGGATAGTTTAAAATGAGATAAATCGATAAATAAAAAAAGATACAGACGGATATGTAGTCCAATGGTAACACGCTGGACTGGTAATCCAGGGATCGCAGGTTCGAGCCCCCGTCTGACACTAATGAAATTATCAGTCTTTCAGATGGGACTTTAAACCGAGGTCTCGTGTCGGTGCTGTACACCATGCACGTAAAAGAACCAGAGGAGAATCTGGAATGAGTCTCTGTCTGTATCATTGCACGATCCTCCACAAATCTAAAATGACTAATCTCTTCAGGAGGCGTCGCTCATATGGGTAGCGCCGATAAATAAACGTAAAACACACAAAATAAAAAAGATGACATTTCAATATTTTTCTTACTGTTACTTGTATAAGGATATGATTTAAAATAAGTGAACGTGTTTTATTTTTGAAGTTTAAAGTCGCACAAAGATTAGGTCATATGGCGACTCTCCAGCAGAATTTCAGGCACGGACAGGCACCCGGGTAGAACCACCGGCCTTCTGCTAGTCTGCTGGATAGCTTCCTCACATGAAATAATTAGACACAACTAGTGGGATTCAAACCTACAGTGGAGAGGGCAAGTGATTTGAAGTCAACGGCCTTAACCACCCGGCCACGGTGGCCCACGCAAAATAAAATTACTTTTATAATGTTTCAAATTGAAATCCACAGACAGGTGGCACAATATTATACAGATGGGATAGACTTCAGTATTATAAAGACTTTAGCAGTATACATGTGAGATAGACTTATAATTGTCGGTGAGCATTGAAACATATATCCATTAACACAATTAGTATTAGCAGGGATCATTTTAGAGGGCGATGTGGGCGAAATTGTCGCCTTAGGGACCCTGACTTCGCCCTCTGGAGGCCCCACTTCTCCCTAAAAAAAAAAAAAATAATAAAAAAAATAAAATAATTATTATTATATTATTATACATATCAAGTGGCTGTGGTATTTACAAATGTAATACATACAAACTAGTGTTACATCAGTGTATACATGTAAATACACTGGAGACCAATGGCAGCTTGAGTAACACTTACAGTCTGTATTCCATAATCCATCGAATGGGTATATTTGTCGACTTTCTGCTCAGAGTAAATGAACATTTAAGATCATTTAGATTGTTGGACACGCACACGATGCTCTCCGGCTTGCTAGGAGGTTCTGCAACAATAATTATTATTATTATTATTTTATTATATTTTGGGTTTTACGCCTGCATCAGCACCATTTTGGGCTATATCGCCGGCGGGCAGTTTACCTATCAACACCTTTCCTGGGCAGGCTCCAGCGGTTAACCAGTACTTGGGTGCACCAACCTCCGTAAGAAACTGCCAACTTTTTCATATAAATGAGACACGGTCTGAGCGGGGCTCGAACCCGTGACCATCAGTGATGATAGGATACAGTGGTATACAAGTCAGCGGAGGCGGACCCTGCAACAATAAAGACTTATGGTTTGTTTGATTATTATTGGAGATATTAATGTCACACCAACAGCTTATATCATACGGCGACTCTCCAGCTAGTATTGGTGGGGGGGGGGGGAGACCCTGGGTGCCCCTCCGCGCAGAATAGCATGCACAGACGGGACCAGGGTAGAACCACTGACCTATGGTAAGTCAGCATGACAGCTTCCTCACATGAAATAATTCGACACCCCAAGTGGGATTTAAACCTACAGCGGTGAGGTGTAAGTGATTTGAAGTCACTGACCGTGAGGGTCCACAGAGTTACCGTATATAGTATGTACTTGATAATATATACACCACTATTTAGTTGCTAATATTATATCCCCATTTGCAACATGGTAAAAGTAGTAAACCGGACCACTACAACACAACAGAAGTGGGCGGTACTACGCATTTTAAACAGCACAAATAAATGCAAAACACAGATTTATTTTATTCCTTAAAGCGACATTACATCGCAAAACAGAAATAAAATGCGTTTTTACAAAACAGAAATAAAATGCATATTTACACATATCACTTCATTGCTACTACAAATTCTTCTGAATACATTCGAACATTAACATTGAATCAATAAACAGTGTTTTTGTGGTATTACAAACTTTTAATAGTGAAAGTAGGATTTATTATAACGGACATCCAGGCTCTTGAATTGATGTTTGCTTGTCATTGGAGTCAATACTAATCACGCGATACTTTCGTTTAGAGATAATTTAACTAAGAGTAGGCACAAATGTGAGATATCACGGTAAATATGTACCATAGCTCGTGTTATTCAGGAAAAACCTTTTGTATTACACATGAATGTCGACCATATTTACATTATTTTATTATGTCAACATTATTTGGGGGGAAATATTACCATATAATAGCAAATTACATTCTGCAGACATTTGTGTTTTCACCGATGTAGTGTCTCTTTAACCCTTTACTGCACATAAACGCTATACAACACCTTTATAGCTTCCAACATATACACGACATTCCACGCCACTATCTATTCCCATAGATATTGATTATCCAGTATGTAGTACAGTGTGCCTGTTACTATCAGCAGTATAGAGATAAAATGAATAATTGGCCCCTTCTATTGTGGAGTAAAGGGTTAAATAAGGTGAGCGACATTGAAATGAAGCCGGTATATAATGCTTCAATGCATGTCATTTTCATTCCTTTCCTGTAATTTCATGTTTGTTTGTAGTTCGATAAAATAATAATTAAACGTTTGTATGACAGTCTGGTGTGGTCCGTTTTCTAATGTTGACAACACCTGTGGCACAAACCATTTGTTTTATCAATTTACATGCACAATGTAGCACAATTTTATATCTTGTAGTTATAACTGTTGGCTTAAACATATTTACTTTCTATCATGTACATGATTATTTACAACAATTACGGCCCCTTTGATCAATCACCGTAAGTTAGCAATATTTTCTAGTCGCTAACCCCAAAATACCCACATTCCGCACCTCATCGCGGCTCAAAATGCACCCTGCCTCTTTAATGACCCACCCTAACCCTTTTCTGACGCACGCTGCCCATTTTTCCACTCTAGAACAAACCCTATCTGACCATTTATATCGGTGTTTCTACTTGTGTGTGTTAGTGTGTGTGTATTTGTTTAGTTTATACAAATTTATTTTAGCTCCATTGCGAAACAAGTTCTTTCAACTTATATTAATCACTCTCGAGACCTCATTCCTGATGGAATCCATCGCCATGAAGGAGAGAGGAGAGGCAATGTGGAATTTAAATGCCTTGCCTAATGGCACAATCGTAACGGCTCCAGCGGGGCTCGAACTCCGGACCTTTCGCACCTGAAGCGAACGCGCATCCACTGCGCTATCACGACTTCCACATGTATTGGTTTAATACGTAGGAATGGACAATGACGAGAGACACAAGAGGGAAAGGGTTAATGTGAGTTGCAGGAACTATTCTTGTGGAAGTCGTGATAGCGAAGTTGTAGCAAGTTCACTTCAGGTGCGAAATGCCCACAGTTCTCGTCAAGCTGTAGCTGTTACGATTGTGCACATAGACAATTGCCTCTTCTCTCTCCTTCATAGCCACGGATTCCATCAGGAATGAGGTCTCGAGAGCAAGTAATCTAATGTTGTTATTGTTATATTTATTGTTATATTTCGGGTTTTACGCCTGCATCAGCACCATTTTGGGCTATATCGCCGGCGGGCAGTTTACCTAACAACACATTTCCTGGGCATAATCTAATGTTGTAGAAATTTGTTTCGCAATCAGGCTAAGATAAAATTTGTATAAAAAACATTGTTTCAATACATTTTTGTGATCTGTTCAATTAAGCTCTTGCGATCCAGACAAAAGAGATGCCTACCTCCGACATGCACTGGTTTAACTGACTGCAATATCGAGTCGTTACCATAGTAACAATTGTAGGTGCCATCATGTTCAAGTGTCACGCTTGGAATGGTGACTGCTAGAGTCCAGTCCTCTTGATAAAACACGATATCAACATCCGTTGGAAGCTCATGGCTACCCTACAAAGAGAACATGTTTATGAAGTACCGTGGTAAATTTCTAGGGTGGGGGTATTTTTTCCTAGGAAATCTCCCCCCTGGGGGGTATATATCCTAGAAAATACTACCCCGGGGGGTATATTTCCTAGGATATTTACCCCCCCTGGGGGAAGATTTCCTGTGACACCGGCAATACAATCTCACCAAACTTCTAACACATGTACCGACTAAACATAAAATACAAAGTTCCAGGCCTCCGAATCAGGTCAGTATTTTCGACAGGAGTGAGAAACCAGACTATTGTGCCCTTAAATGGTAGTAGTCAAACCTGTGTTAGTGGTCACCTCCATTAAGCAGCCAACCTGTATTAAGCAGCCAGTTTCCAGATTCCAATTTGGTTGTTTTATTATATATTTGACCTCTATTAGGCAGCCACCTGTGCTAAGCAGCCACTTTCTCTGACTCCCTTGGCTGGCTGCTTAAAACAGGTTTGACTGTACATGTATAGTGAAACTTGTATTAAGAGCAGGGCTCATTCTAGAGAGCCCTGACTTCACCCCCTGGTGGCACCATTTTAAAATAAAAATTATAATTTCAGACAAAATATTGTCCAGAACAATAAACTGGCCATCATTGCAAAGCACTCCTTAGATGATCTACTCAAATGATGTATTAAATGGTCATATTGTGTATTTTAACACTATTAACCCATTTCATTCTGGATACATTTAAAGGCTTTTGCAAACAACATAGATCCAGATCAGCCGCAGCATGACACTGTGTGCTGATCAGGATCTATGTTGTTTGCTACATAGCCAAGTGTCTTAAGCAAGATAATCTGAATAGCATAGAGCATAGCCTGATCAGACCTTTGCAAATGCTGTTTGAACGGTATTCAGAATCAAATTGGTTTAGTTGAAATTTATTAAATAATATCATAAGTTGACGCAATAGCGCACTTTCTCAATTCTCCCAAAAATTTGGGATTAGCTTAACCCATTCAACACCAAGTAACTGACATGGACTGGTCCATGATATTTTTAGACCAATAAATTAATAACAAAATTACATTTGGATCAGTTCATTTATCAAAATGGGTAAAAAAATTCTAAAAATAGTTATATTACTTGAAAAAAGTGCAGATCCTGATGAGACGGCTCATCACGAGCCGGCTCATCTGGATCTACACTTTTTTGTAAGCCAATTTAGAGGTCTGTGGTGCTGAAAGGGTTAAGCCCTAATGAGACCGCCAAAGGGAAGGTCAAAAACCGGACTGGCGAAACCAGAACCCTCAATCGAAGAGTATTTCAGGTGTCGGTTAACAGTAAATTATGCGAAAGATAATTGTAAACTATTTCAACCATTGGTCATTTATAGGGCGCCTCATAGATTTATTAATATAGACGAAATATGTATAACTATAATACTCATGATGTGTACTACTACATGTATAATGCGAACAGAACGATTATATCATGTGATGCCAGCCGACGATGTGTGAAGCTATGTAGCGTACGCTTATATGTATGTGAGTGTATAAATATATATGTATATATATATTATGTGAGTGTAAGGGTATGTATGTGTATATATGTGTGTGTATGTATGTGTATATATGTGTGTGTATGTATGTGTATATGTGTGTGTATGTATGTGTATATATGTGTGTGTATGTATGTGTATATATGTGTGTGTATGTATATATGTGTGTGTATGTATGTGTATATATGTGTGTCTGTGCATATATATATATTAAGTGAGTGTAAGGGTATGTATGTGCATATATATGTGTATGTGTGTGTATATATATAGATATTATATATATAATATATATATATAAATATATATATATTATATATATATATAGATATATAATAATAGATATATATATATAATATATATAATTATATATATCTATATATATATCTATATATATATAATATATATATATTTATATATAATTATAGCTATATATATATATTTATATATATATATTAGTATATAATTATATATATTATATATATAATTAAGTGTGTAAGGGTATGTATGTATGTATATATATATATATATATTAAGCGAGTGCATATACACCCATACATACCCATCACACGCATGTAACCAACCCAATAACATTTCAATCAGAATATATTCTGATTTCCAGATGAACCCACTTTATATTACGTCCAATTACCAATTCATACCGTTACAAATATAACTGAATGGACACAACATAGACCTGTATGTTAACAACATAACATTAATTAGGTTTGATATCATACTGAAAAAATAAACAATATTAAACATGGATATAAAAATATGCTGCTTTAATGTTAATGGGCTTGGCAACCAACCAAAACGCCAAAAGACTTTCAGTTGACTGAAGCAAAATAAATTCAATACTTGGTTTAACCATTTCAACCCCACAGGCCTCTAAATAGGCTTATGAAAAGTGTAGATCCAGATGAGCCGGCTCGTGACGAGCCGTCTCATCAGGATCTGCACTTTTTTGCCAGTAATAATTATTACTATTTTTAGATAAAATTACCCATTTTGATAAATGAACTGGTCCAAAGGTAATTTTCTTATTAATTTATTGGTCTGAAAATATCACGCACCAGTCCATGTCAGTTACTTGGGGTTGAATGGGTTAAACATTTTCTATCATGCACATGGTTATTTACAACAATTGAAATAAGGAATTGGACAGAAAGCTATACAGCTTATGGCTGTCCTCTCCTTCAATACTTGTTTTTACAAGAACTTCATTGCACACAAGAAAACACAAAGAAATGGGGGGAAAACATGGTGCCACAATCTTTTCCTCAGTGGAAATAGTTCCAACAGAGCAGGCGTAGGAATTCTAATCAACTTAAATACTAACTATGAAATAATAAATCATACGGAAATAATTCCAGGTAGATTACAGCTAGTAAAAATAAACAATATAACTCTATAGTTACACTTATGAACCTATACGGACCCAACATAGATGACACAACATTCTTTTCAACAGTTGAAAATACGGTTATGAATAATAACAGTGAAACCCTTATTCTTGGAGGAGATTCCAATAATGTTCTAGAATTTCAGATAGATAAACCGAATTGGAGAATAGATACCCACAAGAAATGATCATCCAAAATAAAGACATTATTAATAATAATGAATTATATGACAACCTACCTTTAATATCGTTGTTTTGAGTCGTACCCACTAGAATAAACTGATCATACTTTTATATTATGATTGACAACCTAACTTTAATATCGTTGTTTTGAGTCGTACCCACTAGAATAAACTAATCATACTTTTATATTATGATTGACAACCTACCTTTAATATCGTTGTTTTGAGTCGTACCCACTAGAATAAACTGATCATACTTTTATATTATGATTGACAACCTAACTTTAATATCGTTGTTTTGAGTCGTACCCACTAGAATAAACTAATCATACTTTTATATTATGATTGACAACCTACCTTTAATATCGTTGTTTTGAGTCGTACCCACTAGAATAAACTGATCATACTTTTTTATATTATGATTGACAACCTACCTTTAATATCATTGTTTTGAGTCTACCCACTAGAATAAACTGATCATACTTTTATATTATGATTGACAACCTACCTTTAATATCATTGTTTTAGTCACATTATAACCCTCAGGAACATCTGCTCTAACGGGATACTGTTTCATTGTGCAATTTAGTTGAAATAGAGTACCCAGTAGAATAAACTGATCGTACTTCGGGGACATCTCAAAATCTAGTGAAGAAAATAAATCAACTATATATATCTCACTCTACAATCTTTACTACATTCAGCTTTTTGGAACGCTTAACCCATTTGATTCTGGATACTGTTCAAACAGTATTTGCAAAGAACATAGAGCCAGATCAGCCGCCACGGAACATGCCGTCTAATCAGGCTCTATGATGTTTGCTATTCAGATGATCTTGCTAAGACACTTGGCTATGTAGCAAACAACATAGATCCTGATCAGCATGCAGCGTCACACTGCGGCTGATCTGGGATCTACGTTGTTTGTAAAAGCCGTTAAATGTATCCAGAATGAAATGGGTTAATGCAAACATAAAAAATCCCCCATAATTTTTCTATCCAAGAAGCCATATTACGGTAATTAAATGTATTATGGCACTTTTTTTATATAAATTTATTTTAGCTTGATTGTGAAACAAGTTATTACAACTTATATTAATCACTGTCGAGACCTCATTCCTGATGGAATCCATAGACACGAGGGAGAGAGAAGAGGCAACGTGGAATTTAAATGCCTTGTATAAGGGCACAATCGTAAAGGCTCCAGCGGAAGTCGTGATGCACGTTCGCTTCATACTTGTTTCGCAATCGAGCTAAATAAATTTGTATAAACTAAAGGCTCCAGCGGG
The DNA here is from genome assembly GCA_014843695.1 of Archivesica marissinica. NCBI lineage: Eukaryota > Metazoa > Mollusca > Bivalvia > Venerida > Vesicomyidae > Archivesica > Archivesica marissinica. Next base: position 54,980,374 of record CM026397.1, on the reverse strand, counting down.
GCTCAAACTCCAGACCTTTCGCAACTGAAGCGAACGTGCATCCACTACGCTATCACGACTTCCACAATATTATTATGGCATTGATAGTAGGGTTGTTCTTTAAGTTAGCGCATAAAATGCTGACCATGTACTGTGTTTACAACTGGAATGTGATTAAGAAGAACATCACAATAGGACAGTGCCTATTGGGACTTTAATATTATAACATTATTTATTTTACAACAATTGCAAAACAAGCTTTAACAACTTATATTAATCACTCTCGTTGGCGTAGATGAAAGCGTAAATGTGGGTATTCGTGTGGGAGGAAACCGGAGTCCCCGGAGAAAACCCACCTGTTCGATCTGGCGACCACAGTCCCATCTCACATACTTCCCGGTCCGAGGATTGAACCCAGATTGCATTGGTGAGAAGCGAGCTATTTTGACTACATTTTGTGGTAGCAAATTGTAATAGCAACAAAACTATATGCGTAAATAACTACAATTGCTGGAATAAACACTGGGACACAGGCATACAGTCTGTGCGAACTTGTTTTTTTCTGAATAGAATGGAATATGATTTTAATAAATCATGTAAACCCGTAACCAGCCGAATAAATTGGACAGGCCTCTAAATAGGCTTATGAAAAGTGCAGATCCAGATGAGCCGGCTCGTGATGAGCCGTCTCATCAGGATCTGCACTTTTTTGCCAGTAATAATTATTACTATTTTTAGATAAAATTACCCATTTTGATAAATGAACTGGTCCAAAAGTAATTTTCTTATTAATTTATTGGTCTGAAAATATCATGGACCAGTCCATGTCAGTTACTTGGGGTTGAATGGGTTAATGTTTAATGTTAATCATGAAATGCGTCATGTTTTTTATGTGTATGTTACGATTTAAAATATCAGAGTTGATCCAAAATTAACATGCCGAATAAATTGGACAGAATGTGCAAACAAAATACATCCAGATCAGCCGCGGCGTAGCGCTGCGTCTGATCAGGATCTATGTTGTTTGCTATTCCAACAAGTGTTTTAGCTCCACTATCTGAATAGCAAACAACAAAGAGCCTGATCAGACGGCACGCTAAGCCGTCTCATCTAGCTCTATGCTGTTTGCAAAATCGACTTTATAGTCGTGAATGGCGGGGTTGAGGGTTAAAAGTGATTTATGCACATTCATGATTCCAAATCAAAAAGTTTATAATTTACACTTACACATGAATGCTGACACGAGCCCCAGCATGCACTGCACGAGTAGAGCGACAAACAGCGTGCCCACCATCCCACACTGCATGGTCTGTTAACCCTACCAACTATCCGCTAACACTGTTTCCGTTTTATCCATTAGTAAACCTGTAACACAAACATCTCTAACAATAACAAGACTGACTCTCAACTCTCAACATGTATATTCATCTGATATCTCCACACAATTACTCTCATGACCGCCAGAATACCCAAATTCGAAACAAACATTGAATAATATACCAGGTATATAGTACCCGGTAGTTGCTTTAACAAGTGCGTGTAACGTAGCCAAAATGAACAACATACCAGCGAATCACTGATTCAGTAAACATGAGTATCCTTTAACATCCTTGTATACTTTGAATATTTTAAACATTTGCTGGTATCTTTGTTACCTGAAATTTGAGTATTATTATCTTCATAATCCTACGTTGTCAATCGATACTAGTATTTTTCAAGTAATGTGTATATATTAAATTACTTGCATCACCGTATGCATCATTACCTAACATTTGTGTTTTATGTTAATATCTATCTATTTCCTGCTAAACCATTTAGCACGAATTAAATATATATTAACATAAAACCCCTTAATGAGGCGGAGGCCTGCCGAGAGATGTATGACACATCAGGTACACTATTTCATGGAAGTCTCACTCAAACTGGAGGCCTGCAGAGAGATGCATGACACATCACTCAAACTGGAGGCCTGCAGAGAGATGCATGACACATCACTCAAACTGGAGGCCTGCAGAGAGATGCATGACACATCACTCAAACTGGAGGCCTGCAGAGAGATGCATGACACATCAGGTACACTATTTCATGGAAGTCTCACCCACTGGAGGCCTGCAGAGAGATGCATGACACATCAGGTACACTATTTCATGGAAGTCTCACTCACTTGGAGGCCTGCAGAGAGATGCATGACACATCAGGTACACTATTTCATGGAAGTCTCACTCACTGGAGGCCTGCAGAGAGATGCATGACACATCAGGTACACTATTTCATGGAAGTCTCACTCACTTGGAGGCCTGCAGAGAGATGCATGACACATCAGGTAGAATGTGCTTAAAATGCACAGTATGACCATTAAATACAACATCTTAATAGAAGTGCTTTTATAATGGGCCAGTGTATCTTACTGGACAATATTTTATATGAAAATTGTAAAATAAAACATTTTTAGAGAGAAGTAGGTCTGGCCCCAGAGGGCAAAGTCAGGATCCCTAGGGCGACTATTTTGCTCCCTAGAAGGCTAGAAAGAGACCTGGGTTTTCAACTTGGCAATTAAAGTATGATGAGTTATTGTTTATTCTGGTCAATGATTGCCCTCGGGTTAATTGACTGAAATTGCATCAACGACTGTTTAAAGATCAAACTCAAATATTAAAGGCGAATTAAATATTAAATTAAAGTAAATATGATTAATTATTTTGTTTTATTTTCGTAAATAAAGAAAACAACTTGTCTACACAAGAATAGTCGCAAACAATCGGATTATTGGCAAGTTAACTGTTGTCTATAAAATAGAATTGGTTCTTGGAGAGGTTGCCAATTGTCAAAATGGCCTCTGTTAATCATCGTAGTAATTCTGAATCTTATGAAATGCCTCCCTCTAAAAAAGCTAAATCTTTTCATGGAAGAATGGTCACCGTGGCTATGTTTTGAATCTATCTCAAAGTTAATGGTTTGGGTACTGGCATATTGTATGGGTACTGGCATATTGTATGGGTACCGGCGTACTATATGGGTACCGGCGTACTGTATGGGTACCGACGTACTGTATGGGTACCGGTGTACTGCATGTGTACCGGCTAACTGTATGGGTGGCTAAAGTTTAAACGCCAAAAAAACAATAAAGGACCTTTGACAGGTTTGACAAGAGTGGACTTTAGACCAAACCGAAATAACATAATGTAAAGGATTAGTCTGATTTAAAGATCAACATACATGCATTTTCCAACAACCCCTCCCTACATTATCGCTAAAATGTCAATGATTTATCATTACACAAACAATATGTTTCAATCTCAGGAGGGGCTATCCATCCCCCACACTCCCTATTTTATGCACTGCTTCAATGACTCACACTTTTTCCACCCCCATTTAGGCTCTGCTATGCGGTTAACCAGTACTAAGCAATGTGTGTGCAGTACCTTGCTCAAGAACTATGCCCAGCGTATATAGGTGCCCTGAAGGCTTGAGTTCCCCATATAAACAGGTGCCAACCCGACATCACTGCAATCTCTAGCTGTATTGAGCAGCAAGGTCACATGATGAAGATAAAACTGTCAACAAGAGTAATAAAAATAATAATATACGCAAGAGCAATTGACCTTTCTGCCGATTTTGATTGACAGCTGGCGTTAGCCAATCGCATCGCACCATTCGCGCACACCCCCGGCAACGGTTTATCGCCGCCATCTTGTTAGACAAACAATGCATATTAGACACACTAGTAACGAGTAGACAAATTTGAAAAGGCGAGAATTTGATCGAAAATACGGGTTTAAAATTGTTTTAATGATGTTGAAAATGTGTAGCTTTGGTGTGTGGGTTAGTTATAGTACAAAATTAGTCGATATCCTGGTGATCGACGCTAAATTCAACCCATTTCAAAATCCTTGGACAAATCTAAAAGTGTGTATATGAACCACAAAATACCAGACAGCTGCTTTAAAAACAATGCATCTATAAAAACACCGACTGACCCCATATAGTCATTCTTTTCTCACAAACACAGCAATCAAATTTAAGCCTGTCACACTGTTTATTGGGAGCAATCAACAACTTACCCACTAACGGTACATCACAGAGACCGCCGAGTTATAATACCCGATAGGGGCCACTGCTATCAAGATCAAAGTATTTCACATCGGAATTTAGCACTGATTGTGCTAATTGGTCAATTATAAAATGTGTGCACATAATTATATAATTGATTACTACACCGAGTCATTGTTTTATCGTTCTGTTAGATAAACGAGTTATGTAGTAAAATTTTAATCAAATCTGATAACGAGTGATCGTGATCTGAAATTATTTTTTGAAAAATATTTAAAATTAATTAATGCTGTCTGTCATTGACAATGGTGAAAAGATGTAGTTACGGTCTGTGTGACAGTGATGTAGATATCCAAATCGATTGATAGGTGACGTTAAATTCGTGCCATTTTCAAAACCTAAGACAAATCTTGAAAACATGTCTAAGGTGGATTAAGTTGTGTGACCAAACGACCAGCTGAATACATCCAAAAGTAATGCAAACATATATTTGCACAAAAGTAAGTTGAAATTAATTTATTTATGCATAATAAAATATTTCGAAAAAATATATTCTGCATTAATAGATCTACCGTTCACAAGAGATATGTGAGTATAGTGGTGATTTTACATGTGGTTCATACATATTGTCGTGGATGGTGGACTAGGGATCAGATAGTAGTAATAGTACCCATGCATGTGCAGAGCTGTGGGATTCCCATATTAGCTCAGTGAACGTACTGGTGTTCAGTTTTTGGGCCTAATGTTCGAGTCTTCTAGGAGGCATAGGGTCGAGTCTCTCAAGACGGTGGCATATTTCATTTCTTTTGATGTCAAAGTTGACACGATGTGGTTGTTCACTCTTCCGTTGACTGCGCAAGCATTTACCACGAACACTTAACACGTCCTCATCCGTATATCTGTACTTTAGAGAAATAACCTTCACACCTACGTCTATTATGAGATGGGCTGTTGACAAATTTATCAATTACTGGGGAATATATTATTTTTCACACCTTGATTGGTCGGCTCAAACATTTGTGATGCTGGCTTGTATGCCCATGTTTTATCAGCTTTAGAGCTGAGCCAAGCCCTTGAATCATGTATAAATATCATGCTCTTCACATCAATTTCATTACAACCATGGCGTCTATTTTTCCATGCGTTTTTTGCTCTCGTCACGTTTCCAGCCGTATGCATGCTCTTAGCTGCGATAAGTGCCACCGTTGGAATCATCGAAAATGCGGAATGATTTATTTATTCTCCCCCATTCACTTTAATTAATCTTGATTAATGGCCTGAAACCTAGATAGATTATCACTCCTGGTATGGCAAACACACGGCTACATAGTCCCATTCATAATTGTGTCTAATTACCTAAATAGCTAATAATAGCATTATTATAATGGGCCTGTATAGTGCAGTACTATATATATATATAAAATACGAACCTGTGATTATACGAATGCACTAGTATACGAAACTACCATTAGACGAACAAGGGATTATACGAAATCACCTGAATTCACCTAAAACCCTTGCCTTCTTGCTTTCAACGAGATATTCTTATCTGGGTGAAATAAAACCGAGAAATTCGACGGAATTTTATCTAGATTAACTTGATGCAGGTCTGCGTTAGATGCCATTTTGTTAGATAGCTTGTCTCGCGTGGTTACAGCGAGCACCTGTAACTATGGGGGGCGTGCCTAAGTAGCGTTTGCAGAAAGGTCAATTAACATTTTATACTGGTCATTATGTGGGATTTACGCCGAGCATAGGTTCCACCACTCTATATGTGGGATTTACGCCGAGCATAGGTTCCACTACTCTATATGTGGGATTTACGCCGAGCATAGGTTCCACCACTCTATATGTGGGATTTACGCCGAGCATAGGTTCCACCACTCTATATGTGGGATTTATGCCGAGCATAGGTGCCACCACTCTATATGTGGGATTTATGCTGAGTATAGGTTCCACCACTCTATATGTGGGATTTACGCCGAGCATAGGTTCCACCACTCTATATGTGGGATTTACGCCGAGCATAGGTTCCACCACTCTATATGTGGGATTTACGCCGAGCATAGGTCCACCACTCTATATGTGGGATTTACGCCGAGCATAGGTTCAACACTCTATATGTGGGATTTACGCCGAGCATAGGTTCCACCACTCTATATGTGGGATTTACGCCGAGCATAGGTTCCACCACTCTATATGTGGGATTTACGCCGAGCATAGGTTCCACCACTCTATATGTGGGATTTACGCCGAGCATAGGTTCCACCACTCTATATGTGGGATTTACGCCGAGCATAGGTTCCACCACTCTATATGTGGGATTTACGCCGAGCATAGGTTCCACCACTCTATATGTGGGATTTACGCCGAGCATAGGTTCCACACTCTATATGTGGGATTTACGCCGAGCATAGGTTCCACCACTCTATATGTGGGATTTACGCCGAGCATAGGTTCCACCACTCTATATGTGGGATTTACGCCGAGCATAGGTTCCACCACTATATGTGGGATGTACGCCGAGCATAGGTTCCACCACTCTATATGTGGGATGTACGCTGAGTATAGGTTCCACCACTCTATATGTGGGATTTACGCCGAGCATAGATTCCACCACTATATGTGGGATGTACGCCGAGCATAGGTTCCACCACTCTATATGTGGGATTTACGCCGAGCATAGGTTCCACCACTCTATATGTGGGATTTACGCCGAGCATAGGTTCCACCACTCTATATGTGGGATTTACGCCGAGCATAGGTTCCACCACTCTATATGTGGGATTTATGCCGAGCATAGGTTCCACCACTCTATATGTGGGATTTATGCCGAGCATAGGTTCCACCACTCTATATGTGGGATTTACGCCGAGCATAGGTTCCACCACTCTATATGTGGGATTTATGCCGAGCATAGGTTCCACCACTCTATATGTAGGATTTACGCCGAGCATAGGTTCCACCACTATATGTGGGATTTACGCCGAGCATAGGTTCCACCACTCTATATGTGGGATTTACGCCGAGCATAGGTTCCACCACTATATGTGGGATTTACGCCGAGCATAGGTTCCACCACTCGAGTGTTTTCTACTTTACTGGACCCATTGGTGGGCGTCCATTTTCTGTCCAAAAAACAATATTTTTCAATCATAACTTTAAAAGTTGATGGTGCATCTTCATTTCTTTTACATTGATAATTAGGTCAGATTGACATATATCGAAAAACACAAAAGAGGTAAAGTAGGTAATGACCGTCACCGTAATCCGTGACAGTTGCATCAGACTACTGATACACACAATGGAATGCTATTGAACCATGCTTCAGCTGTCAGCGAAATAGCTTAGAACTATATAAATATGTTAAGTACGGATGTAAATGGACAAATACGCCGAGCATAGGAGACTAAGGACGAACCCACCACTCTATGGAATGCAGGAGGTTTCGTCAACTGGAGGTTTCGTCAACAAGGCGATATAGAGGGAAATTGTTAAGAGGTTTCGATTATGTGAGAGGTTTCGTCAATTAGGCGATTAAGCAACAATAATTGAAGCTTGCAAGCGTACAATGTAAGCCCTTTTTTTCGAGATGCATGTCACATGCCAAAGCCAAGTAAAGGTATATATTCCACTGGAATCAGCGGATCTACCGGAAGATTTCTACACTGGGACTGTCAGCCATCTATAACAAATATACATAAAAATCACATAAAAATAACACATAGATCTAGTTAAATCAATTAACAATTAATGTCCATAACTAAGTCCTTGCCAATTAATAACTTGCAAACATTTCACATCGTTGACGAAACCTCCAGGGTTGACGAAACATCTAGTTGACGAAACCTCCGACACCCACTCTATGACTGAAAATAAAATGAACAACACCAATAACAGTGTCTCTGACTCTCACCTTCATTAATTACCTTTTGGATAATATGGTGTATCATACGGAGAATATATACTAGACTTAACTTATAATGTAAACATGATGCAATGCACCCGCGTGAAGTGAACACAAGTGAGCCGTCATTTGCAACAAACATTAATTATACCAGCAAACACTAACTTGAAAATAATTAGCTCCCCTTGTAATTTTCCATTATTATGACAATCTTATTAACCGCCAAAAGATCCAGGTATGAAACAACAAAATTATAATTACAGACAATAGTATATTTGGTAGCGAATATGTAGACAGCTTGGCAATTAGACCCTATATAATTGGGTATAGGTACATAGCATTGTGCAATAGCTACAAAAGAACACCACATATCACAATCTACAATGCCAATGGGTCAGCACCATAGGAATAAAGGGCATAATATGCTATGGGATCTCTCTGGTACTGTGTAGCGAGCAAAGTAGGCGATGTGACCCCACACAACCGGGTATACGTATGTAGCCTGGTATTATAGCTGCAAAGTGACACCAAGTATGCCTCTCCATCTAGGCCTGGGTGGACCCTACACTTAGTCAACTGACGGCCACCCCTTCGAAAACAACAGAATTACGGTTCCGGGCCTCTTTGGTACTGTATAGCGAGCAAAGTAGGCGGTGTGACCCCGCAAGACCGGGTATACGTATGTAGCCTGGTATCATAGCTGCAAAGTGACACCAAGTATGCCTCTCCATCTTGGCCTGGGTGGACCCTACACTTAGTCAACTGAGGACCACCCCTTCGAAAACCACAGAATTACGGTTCCGGGCCTCTTTGGTATTGAATAGCGAGCAAAGTAGGCGATGTGACCCCATAAGACCGGGTATACGTATGTAGCCTGGTATCATAGCTGCAAAGTGACACCAAGTATGCCTCTCCATCTTGGCCTGGGTGGACCCTACACTTAGTCAACTGACGACCACCCCTTCGAAAACCACAGAATTACGGTTCCGGGCCTCTTTGGTACTGAATAGCGAGCAAAGTAGGCGATGTGACACCACAATACCGGGTATACGTATGTAGCCTGGTATCATAGCTGCAAAGTGACACCAAGTATGCCTCTCCATCTTGGCCTGGGTGGACCCTACACTTAGTCAACTGAGGACCACCCCTTCGAAAACAACAGAATTACGGTTCCGGGCATCTTTGGTACTGTATAGCGAGCAAAGTAGGCGATGTGACACCACAATACCGGGTATACGTATGTAGCCTGGTATCATAGCTGCAAAGTGACACCAAGTATGCCTCTCCATCTTGGCCTGGGTGGACCCTACACTTAGTCAACTGAGGACCACCCCTTCGAAAACAACAGAATTACGGTTCCGGGCATCTTTGGTACTGTATAGCGAGCAAAGTAGGCGATGTGACACCACAATACCGGGTATACGTATGTAGCCTGGTATCATAGCTGCAAAGTGACACCAAGTATGCCTCTCCATCTTGGCCTGGGTGCACCCTACGCTTCGTAAACTGACCGCCACCCCATCGAAGACAATTTAAATGGAGTGCCCATATAAGCATTGCTGTGTTACATTCTAGGTCAACTACGATATTCTTAATGCTACTAGTAATATATACATGTACATAAATCATATCTTACATTTTATTTAAGTTTTTGAGGGTTTTTTGCGTCACACAACGTTGCTATTGTGTTGAAGTGTTTGCGTCACACAACGTTGCTATTGTGTTGCAGTGTTTGCGTCACACAACGTTGCTATTGTGTTGCAGTGTTTGCGTCACACAACGTTGCTATTGTGCTGCAGTGTTTGCGTCACACAACGTTGCTATTGTGTTGCATTGTTTGCGTCACACAACGTTGCTATTGTGTTGCAGTGTTTGCGTCACACAACGTTGCTATTGTGCTGCAGTGTTTGCGTCACACAACGTTGCTATTGTGCTGCAGTGTTTGCGTCACACAACGTTGCTATTGTGCTGCAGTGTTTGCGTCACACAACGTTGCTATTGTGCTGCAGTGTTTGCGTCACACAACGTTGCTATTGTGTTGCAGTGTTTGGTGGAGAATGGTTTTGATGCGCGTCCTGTGGAGAATATCGTTGAAAACTGTTTGGTGGAGAATGGTTTTGATATGCGACCGGTGGAGAAGGGCGTTGAGAATGGCGTTGACAACTGTTTGGTGGAGACTTGTTGTTTTGACGAGCACGTGCCAGATAAAGATGAATTTGTGCTGACCATGCCCAACAGATCCCAACCAAATGTCCTCCTGGCATGTAACACAGAAATTGATGCTAGCATTGATATCAAAAGTGTAGAAGGTAATATTTTTTATTAACTATGTTCTTCAAAATAGTGTTTCTGTGGTCAAAAGTTGTAACATTGGGTCAAGTTAATGAAAAACCAGTATACATAAGTCGCGTTGTCATGAAACGTTGTTTTATTGTAATATGTATCCTTGCAATAACCTCTACCAATTAATGAACATGTTTCATATCTTTCAAACGTCAATTGTCAGCTAGTTTGACACCAGCCGGTCCATGTTTGACACATTTCCTACTGTGTTCAAAGCTTGAGATGGAATATTTTACTGAGCATAATGCTCTGACCCACCTCATTTAGTTGTCACGGGTAAAGTACTTACAGTGTCTTTAAATACACTCATCTTAAACCTTTTCATGTTTTATGTTAGTAGTGTGTTGAAAACAAGACCAACTTTTCTATTGCAGTTGCTGGTTCTATGGAAGATTGGGTTTCTGTGGAATGTCTTCAAGCTGCTAAGGTAAAATGTGAATTAGTGGCAACTGTTTAAAATCTGTAACTCTTTCAAAATGTCATCAATATTTAAATATGATTTAAAATAAAATATACCATATGCAAAGCAACGCATCGTAATTCGCATTTTTTGGCACATTTGTTAATTGTCATCAAATACATGACATAGCATGATGATATCTTTTAAAGCGCTTCCCAAATTAATGTAAATAATCATTTTGTACACAGTGTTCTATATTACTAAATATGTCTGCATTAAACAAGATCATCACTAAAATTACTGGGTGGAATTTCAACGAAAATTACTTCCTCGACATCTCTCAGTTCGGTTGCAACCATTCTATTTGAGTTAACCATCATTCTCTCATGAACCTAAGTATGGATTTCAATCAGAGTTCATCTGTTCATCGCTCACTGTTGTTGAAATTGTTACTGCTTTAAGGATACCATTCTTAATCAGTTGCAATATAGTGTATCTTGTCAGGTGAACAAGTTTTTATATTTATATTGTTCTATTTTCAATGTTTACTGTGATGGCTAGAAGTGCTTAGTGATAATGGATATACACAGTGATGGCATGCATTTTTCATAATTCTGATTTACGGTTTATTAAATATATGGTATGGTTAAATAATTGTATAATGAGTCTCCTATAGAATCATTATCCTAATTAATATACTACGTTGCCAATTTTCAAATAATAATCTTGTTTACAAACTATCTAATAACCCGTTTTACGTATTTAACCCTTTTAATCCCATATACTGTCCACTGTCATGACGAGCCATCTCATCAGGATCTTAGAGAGAAAAGTACCCATTTTGATAGATGAACTGGTCCAAATGTAATTTTCATATTAATTTATTGGTCTAAAAATATTTTGCGCCAGTCCATGTCAGTTACTTGGTGTTGAATGGGTTAACCACATATTTCGAGATTGAAGTGATATTAATTGAAGTTTTATGGTTACTAACTGTAGTTTCACTTGGTTTTGAAATGAAGAATATGCAAGTCAACAATCGTAGTACATCCATTCTCATTGCAGTCACTATATTAGTTGAAATTGTCAGGTGCGAAAGGTCCGGAGTGCGAGCCCCACTGGAGCCGTTACGATTGTGCCCTTAGGCAAGGTATTTAAATTCCACGTTGCCTCTTCTCTCTCCCTCGTGGCGATGGATTCCATCAGGAATGAGGTCTCGATAGTGATTTATATAAGTTGAAATAACTTGTTTCGCAATCGAGCTAGTAGTAGTAGTAGTAGTAGTAGTAGTAGTAGTATAGTAGTAGTAGTAGTAGTATAGTAGTAGTAGTAGTAGTAGTAGTAGTAGTAGTAGTAGTAGTAGTAGTAGTAGTAGTAGTATAGTAGTAGTATAGTAGTAGTATAGTAGTAGTAGTAGTATAGTAGTATAGTAGTAAGTATAGTAGTAGTAGTAGTATAGTAGTATAGTAGTAGTAGTATAGTAGTATAGTAGTATAGTAGTAGTAGTAGTATAGTAGTATAGTAGTAGTATAGTAGTAGTATAGTAGTATAGTAGTATAGTATAGTAGTAGTATAGTAGTATAGTATAGTAGTAGTATAGTAGTATAGTATAGTAGTAGTATAGTAGTATAGTAGTAGTATAGTAGTATAGTAGTAGTAGTAGTAGTATAGTAGTAGTATAGTAGTAGTATAGTAGTAGTATAGTAGTAGTATAGTAGTATAGTAGTAGTATAGTAGTAGTATAGTAGTATAGTAGTATAGTATAGTAGTATAGTATAGTAGTAGTATAGTAGTAGTATAGTAGTATAGTAGTAGTATAGTAGTAGTATAGTAGTAGTAAAGTAGTATAGTAGTATAGTAGTAGTATAGTAGTATAGTAGTAGTATAGTAGTATAGTAGCATAGTAGTATAGTAGTATAGTATAGTAGTAGTATAGTAGTAGTATAGTAGTAGTATAGTAGTAGTATAGTATAGTAGTATAGTAGTAGTATAGTAGTAGTAGGGTAGTATAGTAGCATAGTAGTAGTATAGTAGTATAGTAGTAGCATAGTAGTAGTATAGTAGTAGTATGGTAGTAGTATGGTAGTAGTATAGTATAGTAGTATAGTAGTATTGTAGTAGTATAGTAGTATAGTAGTAGTAGTAGTAGTAGTAGTATAGTAGTAGTAGTAGTAGTAGTATAGTAGTAGTAGTATAGTAGTAGTATAGTATAGAGTAGTAGTAGTGGTAGTTGTAGTAGTAGTAGTAGTAGTAGTAGTAGTAGTAGTATAGTAGTTGTAGTGGTAGTCGTAGTAGTAGTCGTGATAGTAGTAGTCGTCGTAGTAGTAGTGTTGTAGTGGTAGTCGTCGTAGTAGTAGTGTAGTAGTTGTAGTGGTAGTCGTCGTTGTAGTAGTGTAGTAGTTGTAGTGGTAGTAGTAGCAGTAGCAGCAGTAGTCGTAGTAGTAGTCGTGATAGTAGTAGTCGTCGTAGTAGTAGTGTTGTAGTGGTAGTCGTCGTAGTAGTAGTATAGTAGTTGTAGTCGTCGTTGTAGTAGTGTAGTAGTTGTAGTGGTAGTAGTAGCAGTAGCAGCAGCAGCAGTAGTAGTAGTCGTAGTAGTAGTCGTGATAGTAGTAGTCGTCGTAGTAGTAGTGTTGTAGTGGTAGTCGTCGTAGTAGTAGTAGTATAGTAGTTGTAGTGGTAGTCGTCGTTGTAGTAGTGTAGTAGTTGTAGTGGTAGTAGTAGCAGTAG
>CM026397.1:54952034-54965968 GCA_014843695.1 Archivesica marissinica | reverse complement strand
TATACCAATTCACTAGTAAAAGTTTGTTTGTCTAAAAGTTGTTTTGGGATAATATTTGATAATTTAACCCTTTCAACACCACAGACCTCTAAATAGGCTTACAAAAAGTGTAGATCCAGATGAGCCGGCTCGTGACGAGCCGTCTCATCAGGATCTGCACTTTTTGCCAGTGATATGACTATTTTTAGACATAATTACCCATTTTGATAAATGAACATGTCCAAATGTGATTTTCTGATTCATTTATTGGTTTATGAATATCATGGACCAGTCCATGTGAGTTACTTGGTGTTGAATGGGTTAAGGGCGCACCAACAGCTTGGGTCATATGGCTACTTTCCCACTATTAACGTTGTCCCCTCCGAGCTGTATTTCAGGCACCTGGTAGAACCACTGACCTTTCACAAGTTAAGAATGTAGATGACTCTACGACTGTGTATTCGTCACCGATGGACTTTGGGTAGCAACTTGTACCGGTTCCGCTTCCGCTTGACCTGCATGGGGCCCGGCCTGTATATTCACACAGCACCACTCTCCAGCTGTGCCACTCTGAGCAGTAATTTGGGTAGAACCACCGAACTTCTGCAAGCCAGCTGGGTAACTTCCTCACATAAAAGAATTTGCACCTCCCAAGTGAGACTCGAACCTACAGCGGTGTGGAGCTAATGATTTGAAGGCATCACCAGTAACCATTTGGCTATGAAAGCTGCATACAGGAATTGGTTAATTAAAATTACTGAAGTTGAGATGCCCATTGTTTCAATCGATTTCCATGTTCGCTATCAACTTTTCACAGTAAACAAGATTTGCTGTATCAGATTTCATAGCGTGCTACGACCGACATCCATGTATTATTACATATGTACAGTGACACTAAACAAGAACAAAGTTAACCCTTTCAACACTACAGTCCTCTAAATAGGCTTACAAAAAGTGTAGATCCAGAGATGAGCCGGCACAGGAACTGCACTTTTTGCCAGTAATATTACTATTTTTAGACAAAATTCCCCATTTTGATAAATGAACTGGTCCAAATGTAATTTTCGTATTATTTTATTGGTCTAAAATTATAATGCACCAGTCCATATCAGTTACTTGGTGTTGAATGGGTTAAGCAAAATATGATTAGAATATTTAATTACCTATAGATTGATTCAGTTTAACCGGAAACGACTCGTTCACTTGCAATTCAAAGTCAACATTTACACCTTTTATGAGAATCTCATATGATGCAAATTGTGTGAAAACTGAAACTGGACAAGGTTCACACGAGAAGACTAAATCAGAACTTTTACTACAGTTGACCGTAGTTGCATTATGAGGAACATCAGAGCTGAAAGTACAAGCATGTGACGTAAATAGCGCTGCAGGAGAGACAATCAATACAATGGTTGCTGTTCCACCACTGGACTACCTTTGCTGGCTGAATAGGGTTTATTCTAGAGGGGTAAAAAGGGCTGAAAAGAGGCTGGGTGCATTTTGAGCGGCAAATGTGGTAGGTGCGGGAGGGTGTATTTGGGAGTTACCAATTAGAAAATGTTGCAACCTTACAGTGATCGACAGCCAATTATGCTTGATGAAAGAGGCAGTAGGGCAGTACCTATGGCCAAAAGGGCGGCGAGTTTGAGTGCATAATGGTCTGCCTGCCCAAAGACACTCGCCTGTTGAAGCTTACACAAAAGAATTAACAAGAAAAAAAGGAAAGGGCATGGAGGCTCGCCCTTCGCTCTAGAAAACACTGTTAACCCTATAAAATTACAGAGAGGGTAATAATAAGTTATGTTATATTTCGGGTTTTACGCCTGCATCAGCACCATTTTGGGCTATATCGCCGGCGGGCAGTTTACCTAACAACACCTTTCCTGGGCAGGTTCCAGCAGTTAACCAGTACTTGGGTGCACCAACCTCCGTAAGAAACTGCCAACTTTTTCATATAAATGAGACACGGTCTGAGCGGGGCTCGAACCCGTGACATGGCCTGAGCGGAGTAATAATAAGCATAATTAATATCCACACAAAATGTGGGCAAAACTGCAGTTTGTACAAAGGCATCAGAAATTGAGCTGTCAAATACAAAAATCTACACACTAAATTGTAGATGAAGGTACAGAAATCTACACTAAATTGCAGCTGAAAGTACCAAAAATCTACACACTAAATTGCAGCTGAAAGTACCAAAAATCTACACACTAAATTGCAGCTGAAAGTACCAAAAATCTACACACTAAATTGCAGCTGAAAGTACCAAAAATCTACACACTAAATTGCAGCTGAAAGTACCAAAAATCTACACACTAAATTGCAGCTGAAAGTACCAAAAATCTACACACTAAATTGCAGCTGAAAGTACCAAAAATCTACACACTAAATTGCAGCTGAAAGTACCAAAAATCTACACACTAAATTGCAGCTGAAAGTACCAAAAATCTACACACTAAATTGCAGCTGAAAGTACCAAAAATCTACACACTAAATTGCAGCTGAAAGTACCAAAAATCTACACACTAAATTGCAGCTGAAAGTACCAAAAATCTACACACTAAATTGCAGCTGAAAGTACCAAAAATCTACACACTAAACTGTAGATGAAGGTACAGAAATCTACACTAAATTGCAGCTGAAAGTACCAAAAATCTACACACTAAACTGTAGATGAAGGTACAGAAATCTACACTAAATTGCAGCTGAAAGTACCAAAAATCTACACACTAAATTGTAGATGAAGGTACAGAAATCTACACTAAATTGAAGCTGAAAGTACCAAAAATCTACACACTAAATTGTAGATGAAGGTACAAAAATCTACACTAAATTGCAGCTGAAAGTACCAAAAATCTACACACTAAACTGTAGATGAAGGTACAGAAATCTACACACTAAATTGTAGATGAAAGTACAAACATCTACACACTAAATTGTAGATGAAGATACAGAAATCTACACACTAAATTGTAGATGAAGATACAGAAATCTACACACTAAATTGTAGATGAAGGTACAAAAATCTACACACTAAATTGTAGATGAAAGTACAAAAATCTACACACTACATTGTAGATGAAGATACAGAAATCTACACACTAAATTGTAGATGAAGGTACAGAAATCTACACACTAAATTGTAGATGAAGGTACAGAAATCTACACATTAAATTGTAGATGAAGGTACAGAAATCTACACACTAAATTGTAGATGAAGGTACAGAAATCTACACACTAAATTGTAGATGAAGGTACAGAAATCTACACATTAAATTGTAGATGAAGATACAGAAATCTACACACTAAATTGTAGATGAAGGTACAGAAATCTACACATTAAATTGTAGATGAAGATACAGAAATCTACACACTAAATTGTAGATGAAGGTACAGAAATCTACACATTAAATTGTAGTTAGAGTTGATAACTAATCAATGCAGTGTGCAGTATAATAAAACAGTTGTGTATTATATTCACAAAAACGTTTACCGGTAGCTGTAATTTAGTAACATTTATACCAGTAAGTACGGTAATGCACTGGTACACTACTTATGCAGAGAACCTTTAAAATGCCGAAAGAATTGCAAGGAATGTGCAAACAATAGAGATCTAATTGTTTGCTATTCAGCCAAATGTTTAGCTGCACTATCCGAACAGCATAGAGCCTGATCAGATGGCACGTTCTGTGCATGTTCTGTGCACGTTCTGTGCCATCTGATCTGGCTCTATGCTGTTTTCATAAGCCACTTTTTTTGTGATTAGCATTTTAAGGGTTAATACGAGCATAACATGAAAAACTCTCACCTATAGTGCACATTCAACAGCAGAAAAAGCAGGTTAGTAACAAAGCATGCTGCTGGCCAGTAAAACTGATCACAGTGAATCGGAGCCTGTTGTCACGCACATGTAATAATTATCGCATGTAATCACAGGTTTTTAACATATAATCTTTTTTTTATATAAATTTGTCAATGGATGCGGAATTGTTGCTTAAGAATTTAAAAATTGGATTAGACATCTAGTGC
The DNA here is from genome assembly GCA_014843695.1 of Archivesica marissinica. Lineage (NCBI taxonomy): Eukaryota > Metazoa > Mollusca > Bivalvia > Venerida > Vesicomyidae > Archivesica > Archivesica marissinica. The sequence continues at coordinate 54,961,960 of CM026397.1, read as the reverse complement.
AGGCTTCACAAAGCTGTATAAACTAATTGAAACAATTACCATAGCAATGTGATGTCACAAATCCAAAGTAACGATATGAGTCACATTGTAGGAGAACCAAAATAATGCAGAAGAAAAACAATACAATTAATAAAACATGCAATTTATGCATATTAAATGCAGCGCATGTGTCTGTAATTTGGGACTCTGTGGTACTCTACGATAATTCTACAAGTTTGTTCACAAAGATTAAACTTTTATTTATTTTACAACAATATTGAAACAAGCTTTAACAACTTATATTAATCACTCATGAAATAGTGTATGTGGTCATTTGTGTGGGAGGAAACCGGAGTACTTGAAGAAAACACACTTGTCAAATCTGGCGACCACAGACCATGATCTCACATTCGTCCTGGTCCGAGTATCGAATTTGCGGTGCATTGATAAGCAAGCGTGTTAACCACTGCCCTTATCAGACAAACCAAGTTTGAACACTGAATCATTACCACATTATGCTGTCCGATTGGCGCAGTGGATAGCGTGCTCGCTTCTCACCAATGCAACCCGGGTTCGATCCTTGGACCGGGAAGTATGTGAGATGGTACGGTGATCGCCAGATCGGACAGGTGGGTTTCCTCCCACACGAATGACCACATTTACATCCGAGCCAACGAGAGTGATTAATATAATTGTATTAACCCTTTCAACACCACAGACCTCTCAATAGGCTTACAAAAAGTGTAGATCCAGATGAGCCGGCTCGTAACGAGGCTCGTAACGAGCCGTCTCATCAGGATCTGCACTTTTTGCCAGTAATATTACAATTTTTAAAAAATAATTTACCCATTTTGATAAATGAATTGATCCAAATGTAATTTTCTTATTAATTTAATTGGTCTAAAAATGTCATGGACCAGTCTATGGCAGTTACTTGGTGTTGAATGGGTTAATTGTCCATTATTTTGGTTTTCCACAATGCGACTCATATGTACTATGGCTGCATGGCCATTTTATGAATGAATCATATAAATCAATACTTAACTAGTCTTATGACAGTTTGTGAAACGACTTATGACTAGTCTTATGACAGTTTGTGAAACGACTTATGACTAGTCTTATGACAGTTTGTGAAACGACTTATGACTAGTCTTATGACAGTTTGTGAAACAGCTTATGACTAGTCTTATGACAGTTTGTGAAATGGCTTATGACTAGTCTTATGACAGTTTGTGAAACAGCTTATGACTAGTCTTATGACAGTTTGTGAAACGACTTATGACTAGTCTTATGACAGTTTGTGAAACGACTTATGACTAGTCTTATGACTAGTCTTATGACAGTTTGTGAAACGACTTATGACTAGTCTTATGACAGTTTGTGAAACGACTTATGACTAGTCTTATGACAGTTTGTGAAACGACTTATGACTAGTCTTATGACTAGTCTTATGAGTTTGTGAAATGGCTTATGACTAGTCTTATGACAGTTTGTGAAATGGCTTATGACTAGTCTTATGACAGTTTGTGAAACGACTTATGACTAGTCTTATGACAGTTTGTGAAATGGCTTATGACTAGTCTTATGACAGTTTGTGAAACGACTTATGACTAGTCTTATGACAGTTTGTGAAACGACTTATGACTAGTCTATGACTAGTCTTATGACAGTTTGTGAAATGGCTTATGACTAGTCTTATGACAGTTTGTGAAATGGCTTATGACTAGTCTTATGACAGTTTGTGAAACGACTTATGACTAGTCTTATGACAGTTTGTGAAACGACTTATGACTAGTCTTATGACAGTTTGTGAAACGACTTATGACTAGTCGTATGACTAGTCTTATGACAGTTTGTGAAATGGCTTATGACTAGTCTTATGACAGTTTGTGAAATGACTTATGACTAGTCTTATGACAGTTTGTGAAATGGCTTATGACTAGTCTTATGACAGTTTGTGAAACGACTTATGACTAGTCTTATGACAGTTTGTGAAATGGCTTATGACTAGTCTTATGACAGTTTGTGAAACGACTTATGACTAGTCTTATGACAGTTTGTGAAACGACTTATGACTAGTCTTATGACAGTTTGTGAAATGGCTTATGACTAGTCTTATGACAGTTTGTGAAACGACTTATGACTAGTCTTATGACAGTTTGTGAAACGAATGGCTTATGACTAGTCTTATGACAGTTTGTGAAACGACTTATGACTAGTCTTATGACAGTTTGTGAAACGACTTATGACTAGTCTTATGACAGTTTGTGAAAGGACTTATGACTAGTCTTATGACAGTTTGTGAAATGGCTTATGACTAGTCTTATGACAGTTTGTGAAACAGCTTATGACTAGTCTTATGACAGTTTGTGAAACGACTTATGATTTGACTTATGACAGTTTGTGAAACGACTTATGACTAGTCTTATGACAGTTTGTGAAACGACTTATGACTAGTCGTATGACTAGTCTTATGACAGTTTGTGAAATGGCTTATGACTAGTCTTATGACAGTTTGTGAAATGGCTTATGACTAGTCTTATGACAGTTTGTGAAACGACTTATGACTAGTCTTATGACAGTTTGTGAAATGGCTTATGACTAGTCTTATGACAGTTTGTGAAACGACTTATGACTAGTCTTATGACAGTTTGTGAAATGGCTTATGACTAGTCTTATGACAGTTTGTGAAACGACTTATGACTAGTCTTATGACAGTTTGTGAAATGACTTATGACTAGTCTTATGACAGTTTGTGAAATGGCTTATGACTAGTCTTATGACAGTTTGTGAAACAGCTTATGACTAGTCTTATGACAGTTTGTGAAATGACTTATGATTAGTCTTATGACAGTTTGTGAAACGACTTATGACTAGTCTTATGACAGTTTGTGAAATGGCTTATGACTAGTCTTATGACAGTTTGTGAAATGGCTTATGACTAGTCTTATGACAGTTTGTGAAACGACTTATGACTAGTCTTATGACAGTTTGTGAAATGGCTTATGACTAGTCTTATGACAGTTTGTGAAACGACTTATGACTAGTCTTATGACAGTTTGTGAAATGGCTTATGACTAGTCTTATGACAGTTTGTGAAACGACTTATGACTAGTCTTATGACAGTTTGTGAAATGGCTTATGACTAGTCTTATGACAGTTTGTGAAACGACTTATGACTAGTCTTATGACAGTTTGTGAAACGACTTATGACTAGTCTTATGACAGTTTGTGAAATGGCTTATGACTAGTCTTATGACAGTTTGTGAAACGACTTATGACTAGTCTTATGACAGTTTGTGAAACGACTTATGACTAGTCTTATGACAGTTTGTGAAAGGACTTATGACTAGTCTTATGACAGTTTGTGAAATGGCTTATGACTAGTCTTATGACAGTTTGTGAAACAGCTTATGACTAGTCTTATGACAGTTTGTGAAACGACTTATGATTTGACTTATGACAGTTTGTGAAACGACTTATGACTAGTCTTATGACAGTTTGTGAAACGACTTATGACTAGTCGTATGACTAGTCTTATGACAGTTTGTGAAATGGCTTATGACTAGTCTTATGACAGTTTGTGAAATGGCTTATGACTAGTCTTATGACAGTTTGTGAAACGACTTATGACTAGTCTTATGACAGTTTGTGAAATGGCTTATGACTAGTCTTATGACAGTTTGTGAAACGACTTATGACTAGTCTTATGACAGTTTGTGAAATGGCTTATGACTAGTCTTATGACAGTTTGTGAAATGACTTATGACTAGTCTTATGACAGTTTGTGAAATGGCTTATGACTAGTCTTATGACAGTTTGTGAAATGGCTTATGACTAGTCTTATGACAGTTTGTGAAACGACTTATGACTAGTCTTATGACAGTTTGTGAAACGACTTATGACTAGTCTTATGACAGTTTGTGAAATGGCTTATGACTAGTCTTATGACAGTTTGTGAAACGACTTATGACTAGTCTTATGACAGTTTGTGAAACGACTTATGACTAGTCTTATGACAGTTTGTGAAATGACTTATGACTAGTCTTATGACAGTTTGTGAAACAGCTTATGACTAGTCTTATGACAGTTTGTGAAATGGCTTATGACTAGTCTTATGACAGTTTGTGAAACAGCTTATGACTAGTCTTATGACAGTTTGTGAAACGACTTATGACTAGTCTTATGACAGTTTGTGAAACGACTTATGACTAGTCTTATGACTAGTCTTAACTAGTCTTATGACTAGTCTTATGACAGTTTGTGAAACGACTTATGACTAGTCTTATGACAGTTTGTGAAATGGCTTATGACTAGTCTTATGACAGTTTGTGAAACGACTTATGACTAGTCTTACGACAGTTTGTGAAACGACTTATGACTAGTCTTATGACAGTTTGTGAAAGGACTTATGACTAGTCTTATGACAGTTTGTGAAATGGCTTATGACTAGTCTTATGACAGTTTGTGAAACAGCTTATGACTAGTCTTATGACAGTTTGTGAAACGACTTATGATTTGACTTATGACAGTTTGTGAAACGACTTATGACTAGTCTTATGACAGTTTGTGAAACGACTTATGACTAGTCGTATGACTAGTCTTATGACAGTTTGTGAAATGGCTTATGACTAGTCTTATGACAGTTTGTGAAATGACTTATGACTAGTCTTATGACAGTTTGTGAAATGGCTTATGACTAGTCTTATGACAGTTTGTGAAACGACTTATGACTAGTCTTATGACAGTTTGTGAAATGGCTTATGACTAGTCTTATGACAGTTTGTGAAACGACTTATGACTAGTCTTATGACAGTTTGTGAAACGACTTATGACTAGTCTTATGACAGTTTGTGAAATGGCTTATGACTAGTCTTATGACAGTTTGTGAAACGACTTATGACTAGTCTTATGACAGTTTGTGAAACGACTTATGACTAGTCTTATGACAGTTTGTGAAACGACTTATGACTAGTCTTATGACAGTTTGTGAAACGACTTATGACTAGTCTTATGACAGTTTGTGAAATGGCTTATGACTAGTCTTATGACAGTTTGTGAAACAGCTTATGACTAGTCTTATGACAGTTTGTGAAACGACTTATGATTTGACTTATGACAGTTTGTGAAACGACTTATGACTAGTCTTATGACAGTTTGTGAAACGACTTATGACTAGTCGATGACTAGTCTTATGACAGTTTGTGAAATGGCTTATGACTAGTCTTATGACAGTTTGTGAAATGGCTTATGACTAGTCTTATGACAGTTTGTGAAACGACTTATGACTAGTCTTATGACAGTTTGTGAAATGGCTTATGACTAGTCTTATGACAGTTTGTGAAACGACTTATGACTAGTCTTATGACAGTTTGTGAAATGGCTTATGACTAGTCTTATGACAGTTTGTGAAACGACTTATGACTAGTCTTATGACAGTTTGTGAAACGACTTATGACTAGTCTTATGACAGTTTGTGAAATTATGACTAGTCTTATGAGTTTGTGAAACACTTATGACTAGTCTTATGACAGTTTGTGAAACGACTTATGACTTCTTATGACAGTTTGTGAAACGACTTATGACTAGTCTTATGACTAGTCTTATGACAGTTTGTGAAATGGCTTATGACTAGTCTTATGACAGTTTGTGAAATGGCTTATGACTAGTCTTATGACAGTTTGTGAAACGACTTATGACTAGTCTTATGACAGTTTGTGAAATGGCTTATGACTAGTCTTATGACAGTTTGTGAAACGACTTATGACTAGTCTTATGACAGTTTGTGAAATGGCTTATGACTAGTCTTATGACAGTTTGTGAAACGACTTATGACTAGTCTTATGACAGTTTGTGAAATGGCTTATGACTAGTCTTATGACAGTTTGTGAAACGACTTATGACTAGTCTTATGACAGTTTGTGAAACGACTTATGACTAGTCTTATGACAGTTTGTGAAATGGCTTATGACTAGTCTTATGACAGTTTGTGAAACGACTTATGACTAGTCTTATGACAGTTTGTGAAACGACTTATGACTAGTCTTATGACAGTTTGTGAAAGGACTTATGACTAGTCTTATGACAGTTTGTGAAATGGCTTATGACTAGTCTTATGACAGTTTGTGAAACAGCTTATGACTAGTCTTATGACAGTTTGTGAAACGACTTATGATTTGACTTATGACAGTTTGTGAAACGACTTATGACTAGTCTTATGACAGTTTGTGAAACGACTTATGACTAGTCGTATGACTAGTCTTATGACAGTTTGTGAAATGGCTTATGACTAGTCTTATGACAGTTTGTGAAATGGCTTATGACTAGTCTTATGACAGTTTGTGAAACGACTTATGACTAGTCTTATGACAGTTTGTGAAATGGCTTATGACTAGTCTTATGACAGTTTGTGAAACGACTTATGACTAGTCTTATGACAGTTTGTGAAATGGCTTATGACTAGTCTTATGACAGTTTGTGAAACGACTTATGACTAGTCTTATGACAGTTTGTGAAACGACTTATGACTAGTCTTATGACAGTTTGTGAAATGGCTTATGACTAGTCTTATGACAGTTTGTGAAACAGCTTATGACTAGTCTTATGACAGTTTGTGAAACGACTTATGACTAGACTTATGACAGTTTGTGAAACGACTTATGACTAGTCTTATGACAGTTTGTGAAACGACTTATGACTAGTCTTATGACTAGTCTTATGACAGTTTGTGAAATGGCTTATGACTAGTCTTATGACAGTTTGTGAAATGGCTTATGACTAGTCTTATGACAGTTTGTGAAATGACTTATGACTAGTCTTATGACAGTTTGTGAAACAGCTTATGACTAGTCTTATGACAGTTTGTGAAACGACTTATGACTAGTCTTATGACAGTTTGTGAAATGGCTTATGACTAGTCTTATGACAGTTTGTGAAACGACTTATGACTAGTCTTATGACAGTTTGTGAAACGACTTATGACTAGTCTTATGACAGTTTGTGAAACGACTTATGACTAGTCTTATGACAGTTTGTGAAACAGCTTATAACTTGTCTAACGACAGTTTGTGAAACAGCTTATGACTTGTCTAACGACAGTTTGTGAAACAGCTTATGACTTGTCTAACGACAGTTTGTGAAACAGCTTATGACTTGTCTAACGACAGTTTGTGAAACAGCTTATGACTTGTCTAACGACAGTTTGTGAAACAGCTTATGACTTGTCTAACGACAGTTTGTGAAACAGCTTATGACTTGTCTAACGACAGTTTGTGAAACAGCTTATGACTAGTCTAACGACAGTTTGTGAAACAGCTTATGACTTGTCTAACGACAGTTTGTGAAACAGCTTATGACTTGTCTAATGACAGTTTGTGAAACAGCTTATGATTTACTTGTCTTATGGGTTTGTAAAATGGCTTATGACTTGTCTTGTGACAGTTTGTGAAATAAGCCCCTAATATTTTAGCTTGCTTTAGCTGTTTTGAAAGGATCTACAAAGGGGGAAAGTGAGGGGTTTACAGGCTTTTTTCATAATCCTGTAAAACTACTGAAAACAATTATTCTTAGTCCTCACATGATCTGATGTAGGTCATAATGATGGTACTTTTCAGCATCATCGTCATAATGATACATCTAACCTTAGGGTTTCTTCTAGAGCAGAATGGCAGGGTGCTGTACCCTACCCTTTTTAGCCCCGCCCTTTTGCCCCTTAGCCCAGTCCTTTTGTCCTTTAGCCCCAGCCTTTTGCCCTTTAGCTCGCCCTTTTACCCCACCCTTCTGCCCATTTAACCCCGCCCTTTTGCCCTCCGCCCTTCTGCCTGTTTGTTTACCATTTATATATATATACCTCAATAGGTGAATGCCTTTCGGCAGGCATACTTATATAACTTAGAGGTCGTCCTCCCCTTAAACCATTATGTACTGACTAACTGCCTCTTTGATCAATCACCGGCAGTTAGCAAACTTTTCTAGGGGCTAACCCAATAATACCCCGTCTCACACCTCATCGCGGCTCAAATTGCACCTGCCTCATTTCTGACCGACCCTGCACCTTTTTTGATCCACCCTGCACCTTTATTTGACCCACCCTGCACCTTTTTTGACCCACCCTGCACCTTTTTTGACCCACCCTGCCCTTTTTTCCACTCTAGAATAGACCCTAAACCTAGTCACATGATCAGGTGACCATGGTAACATTGTACAGCGGCAACCTCCTATAAATAACATCATATAAATATCGACAACATCATATAAATATCGACAACATCATATAAATATTGGCAACATCATATAAATATTGACAACATCATATAAATATTGGCAACATCATATAAATATCGACAACATCATATAAATATTGGCAACATCATATAAATATCGACAACATCATATAAATATTGGCAACATCATATAAATATCGACAACATCATATAAATATTGGCAACATCATATAAATATTGGCAACATCATATAAATATTGGCAACATCATATAAATATGGCAACAATGTGATCAGTTAAACATTAAGCCCTGATTCTGTGTAATACATTGAGAGCAATAAAAAACAAGCCACCTTCCACTTCAAATAAATGTTTTGTTACCTATACGGGTTGGTACAACAGTAGCCCTGCCGTGTGCTGTGCCCAGCCTGTTCCACACGACAACCCGTATGTGATACACAGCAGTAGGCATAAATGATATATTCGAAGGTGCCATATCCCGACTATCCCAGAAGCATGTGCACAACGATATATCACAGCTGGTTTCTGGCATTGTATACCAGTCCAGATACCTGTTTCTGTCGCAAGCAACGAATATATTAAATACAGAACATGTATTTTGTAAACAAATATGCTATAAATAAATACAAACAAAATTAATACGCAACAGAACTGTTAAAGTATCGCTGCAGCGAACAAATGTCACAGAAAGGATTTTATAGTTGTATCTTGATGGACCCTTCAAGAACCTTTCAAGCTCAAGTGGGTTAGAAAGGGATAGTGCAAAAATGGACAAATAAGATTCAAATTGCCAGTTTTCTTTTTTTACTACAAAAATAATACCTACCGGTATTTTCTTTACATTTTTTTCAGAATCATTTGCAGGGCTCATTCTAGGTCAGAATGTTTGGGAGAAGTGAGGAAGCGCACAATTGCTTCCATAAATATTGTTAATTAATAAATACATGTACAAACAAAACAAGGGTTAAATTACACAATATGACATTAAATACAACATTTGATTTGAATAGAACGTAGAAAATTGTAAAAAAATAAATAATTAAAACATTTTTTTTAGGGAGAGGTGACAGGGCCCTCTAGAATGAGCTCTGATTTGACGAAATTTAGAATTTCTCTATAAAGTGTTCTCTGACTGGTACAAACAAGGACCATCGAAATAGTCCAGAGGCCTCTCCTGATGTGCGCGTGTGTGTTTTACGTTTATTTATCGTCGCTACCAATTGCCCATATGAACGACGCCTCCTGAAGAGTTTAGTAATTTTAGATTTTGGAGGAGAATGATACAGACAGAGACCCATTACAGAGTCTCCTCTGGTTCTTTTACGTGCACAGTGTAAAGCACTGACACAAGACCTCGGTTTAACGTCCCATTTGAAAGACTGATGTGCACATGCCAAAAAATGTACATATATACTGACCGGATGAAGACAGCCGGGTTTGCAGGGTTTTGTATGATTCCCCTTCAGTGGCAAACTATATAACATGAGCCAGAACAGAAGTATATGAAAATGATATGCATACAACATAATTATATTCCCAATTTGTGTAACGAAATACAACTTGCACGCTACAAGTCATTGAAATTGAATTGTGTGTTACAAGATTGACAGGGACGTATGTGAGATGATACGATGGTTGCCAGATCGGACAGGTGGGGTTTTCTCCGGGTACTCCGGTTTCCTCCCACATGAATGACCACATATAC
>CM026397.1:54924247-54951034 GCA_014843695.1 Archivesica marissinica | reverse complement strand
ATACACTACCCAACAGTACACTGCTCACTGCTGGAATACATACACAACAGTACACTGCTCACTGCTGGAATACACTACACAACAGTACACTGCTCACTGCTGGAATACACTACACAACAGTACACTGCTCACTGCTGGAATACATTACACAACAGTACACTGCTCACTGCTGGAATACACTACCCAACAGTACACAGCTCACTGCTGGAATACACTACCCAACAGTACACTGCTCACTGCTGGAATACACTATACAACAGTACACTGCTCACTGCTGGAATACACTATACAACAGTACCCTGCTCACTGCTGGAATACACTACACAACAGTACACGGCTCACTGCTGGAATACACTACCCAATAGTACCCTGCTCACTGCTGGAATACACTACACAACAGTACCCTGCTCACTGCTGGAATACACTACCCAACAGTACCCTGCTCACTGCTGGAATACACTACCAAGCAGTACACTGCTCACTGCTGGAATACACTACCCAACAGTACCCTGCTCACTGCTGGAATACATACACAACAGTACACTGCTCACTTCTGGAATACACTACCAAGCAGTACACTGCTCACTGCTGGAATACACTACCCAACAGTACACTGCTCACTGCTGGAATACACTACCCAACAGTACACTGCTCACTGCTGGAATACATTACACAACAGTACACTGCTCACTGCTCACTGCTGGAATACACTACCCAACAGTACACATCTCACTGCTGGAATACACTACCCAACAGTACACTGCTCACTGCTGGAATACATTACACAACAGTACACTGCTCACTGCTGGAATACACTACACAAAAGTACCCTGCTCACTACTGGAATATACTATACAACAGGACACTGCTCACTGCTGGAATACACTATACAACAGTACGCTGCTCACTGCTGGAATACACTACCCAACAGTACCATGCTCATTGCTGGAATACACTACCCAACAGTACACTGCTCACTGCTGGAATACACTACCCAACAGTACCATGCTCATTGCTGGAATACACTACCCAACAGTACACTGCTCATTGCTGGAATACACTACACAACAGTACCCTGCTCACTGCTGGAATACACTATACAACAGTACACTGCTCATTGCTGGAATATACTCTAAAACAGTACCCTGCTCACTGTTAGAATACACTACCCAACAGTACCATGCTCATTGCTGGAATACACTACCCAACAGTACCCTGCTCACTGCTGGAATACACTACTCAACAGTACCCTGCTCACTGCTGGAATACATACACAACAGTACACTGCTCATTGCTGGAATATACTATACAACAGTACCCTGCTCACTGCTGGAATACACTACCCAACAGTACCCTGCTCATTTCTGGAATACACTATACAACAGTACACTGTTCACTGCTGGAATACACTACACAACAGTACACTACTCACTGCTGGAATACACTACACAACAGTACACTGCTCACTGCTGGAATACATTACACATCAGTACACTGCTCACTGCTGGAATACACTACACAACAGTACACTACTCACTGCTGTAATACACTACACAACAGTACACTGCTCACTGCTGGAATACACTACTCAACAGTACCCTGCTCATTTCTGGAATACACTATACAACAGTACACTGCTCACTGCTGGAATACACTACACAACAGTACACTGCTCACTGCTGGAATACACTACCCAACAGTACCCTGCTCACTGCTGGAATACACTACCCAACAGTACACTGCTCACTGCTGGAATACACTACCCAACAGTACACTTCTCACTGCTGGAATACACTACCCAACAGTACACTGCTCACTGCTGGAATACATTACCCAACAGTACACTGCTCACTGCTGGAATACATTACCCAACAGTACCCTGCTCACTGCTGGAATACACTAACAACAGTACACTACTCACTGCTGGAATACACTACCCAACAGTACACTGCTCACTGCTGGAATACACTACCCAACAGTACCCTGCTCACTGCTGGAATACACTACCCAACAGTACACTGCTCACTGCTGGAATACATACCAACAGTACACTGCTCACTGCTGGAATACACTACCCAACAGTACACTGCTCACTGCTGGAATACACTACCCAACAGTACACTGCTCACTGCTGGAATACACTACCCAACAGTACCCTGCTCACTGCTGGAATACACTACCCAACAGTACACTGCTCACTGCTGGAATACACTACCCAACAGTACACTGCTCACTGCTGGAATACACTACCCAACAGTACACTGCTCACTGCTGGAATACACTACACAACAGTACACTGCTCACTGCTGGAATACACTACACAACAGTACACTGCTCACTGCTGGAATACACTACCCAACAGTACACTGCTCACTGCTGGAATACACTACCCAACAGTACACTGCTCACTGCTGGAATACACTACCCAACAGTACACTGCTCACTGCTGGAATACAATACACAACAGTACACTGCTCACTGCTGGAATACATACCCAACAGTACACTGCTCACTGCTGGAATACACTACACAACAGTACACTGCTCACTGCTGGAATACACTACCCAACAGTACACTGCTCACTGCTGGAATACATACACAACAGTACACTGCTCACTGCTGGAATACACTACCCAACAGTACACTGCTCACTGCTGGAATACACTACCCAACAGTACCCTGCTCACTGCTGGAATACACTACACAACAGTACACTGCTCACTGCTGGAATACACTACACAACAGTACCCTGCTCACTGCTGGAATACACTACACAACAGTACACTGCTCACTGCTGGAATACACTACCCAACAGTACACTGCTCACTGCTGGAATACATACACAACAGTACACTGCTCACTGCTGGAATACACTACACAACAGTACCCTGCTCACTGCTGGAATACACTACACAACAGTACACTGCTCACTGCTGCAATACACTACCCAACAGTACACTGCTCACTGCTGGAATACACTACCCAACAGTACACTGCTCACTGCTGGAATACACTACCCAACAGTACACTGCTCACTGCTGGAATACACTACACAACAGTACACTGCTCACTGCTGGAATACTATACAACAGTACACTGCTCACTGCTGGAATACACTACCCAACAGTACCCTGCTCACTGCTGGAATACACTACCCAACAGTACACTGCTCACTGCTGGAATACACTACCCAACAGTACATGCTCACTGCTGGAATACACTACCCAACAGTACACTGCTCACTGCTGGAATACACTACCCAACAGTACACTGCTCACTGCTGGAATACACTACCCAACAGTACCCTGCTCACTGCTGGAATACACTACACAACAGTACACTGCTCACTGCTGGAATACACTACCCAACAGTACACTGCTCACTGCTGGAATACACTACCCAACAGTACACTGCTCATTGCTGGAATACACTACCCAACAGTACACTGCTCACTGCTGGAATACACTACCCAACAGTACCCTGCTCACTGCTGGAATACACTACCCAACAGTACACTGCTCACTGCTGGAATACACTACACAACAGTACACTGCTCACTGCTGGAATACACTACACAACAGTACACTGCTCACTGCTGGAATACATACACAACAGTACACTGCTCACTGCTGGAATACACTACACAACAGTACACTGCTCACTGCTGGAATACACTACACAACAGTACACTGCTCACTGCTGGAATACACTACACAACAGTACACTGCTCACTGCTGGAATACACTACACAACAGTACACTGCTCACTGCTGGAATACACTACCCAACAGTACACTGCTCACTGCTGGAATACACTACACAACAGTACACTGCTCACTGCTGGAATACACTACACAACAGTACCACTGCTCACTGCTGGAATACACTACCCAACAGTACACTGCTCACTGCTGGAATACACTACCCAACAGTACACTGCTCACTGCTGGAATACATACACAACAGTACACTGCTCACTGCTGGAATACACTACACAACAGTACCCTGCTCACTGCTGGAATACACTACACAACAGTACACTGCTCACTGCTGGAATACACTACCCAACAGTACACTGCTCACTGCTGGAATACACTACCCAACAGTACACTGCTCACTGCTGGAATACACTACCAACAGTACCTGCTCACTGCTGGAATACACTACACAACAGTACACTGCTTACTGCTGGAATACATATACAACAGTACACTGCTCACTGCTGGAATACACTACCCAACAGAACAATGCTCACTGCTGGAATACACTACCCAACAGTACCCTGCTCACTGCTGGAATACACTACCCAACAGTACCCTGCTCACTGCTGGAATACACTACCCAACAGTACCCTGCTCACTGCTGGAATACACTACCAAGCAGTACACTGCTCACTGCTGGAAGACACTACACAACAGTACACTGCTCACTGCTGGAATACACTACACAACAGTACCCTGCTCACTGCTGGAATACACTACCAAGCAGTACACTGCTCACTGCTGGAATACACTACCTAACAGTACCCTGCTCATTGCTAGAATACATACACAACAGTACACTGCTCACTTCTGGAATACACTACCAAGCAGTACACTGCTCACTGCTGGAATACACTACCCAACAGTACACTGCTCACTGCTGGAATACACTACCCAACAGTACACTGCTCACTGCTGGAATACATTACACAACAGTACACTGCTCACTGCTCACTGCTGGAATACACTACCCAACAGTACACATCTCACTGCTGGAATACACTACCCAACAGTACACTGCTCACTGCTGGAATACACTACACAACAGTACCCTGCTCACTGCTGGAATATACTATACAACAGGACACTGCTCACTGCTGGAATACACTATACAACAGTACGCTGCTCACTGCTGGAATACACTACCCAACAGTACCATGCTCATTGCTGGAATACACTACTCAACAGTACACTGCTCATTGCTGGAATATACTATAAAACAGTACCCTGCTCACTGTTGGAATACACTACCCAACAGTACCATGCTTATTGCTGGAATACACTACCCAACAGTACCCTGCTCACTGCTGGAATACACTACCCAACAGTACCCTGCTCACTGCTGGAATACATACACAACAGTACACTGCTCATTGCTGGAATATACTATACAACAGTACGCTGCTCACTGCTGGAATACATTACCCAACAGTACCCTGCTCACTGCTGGAATACACTACACAACAGTACCCTGCTCACTGCTGGAATACACTACCCAACAGTACCCTGCTCATTTCTGGAATACACTATACAACAGTACACTGCTCACTGCTGGAATACACTACACAACAGTACACTACTCACTGCTGGAATACACTACACAACACTACCCTGCTCACTGGTGGAATACACTACACAACATTACACTGCTCACTGCTGGAATACACTACACAACAGTACACTACTCACTGCTGGAATACACTACCCAACAGTACACTGCTCACTGCTGGAATACATTACACATCAGTACACTGCTCACTGCTGGAATACACTACCCAACAGTACACATCTCACTGCTGGAATACACTAACCAACAGTACACTGCTCACTGCTGGAATACACTACCCAACAGTACACTGCTTACTGCTGGAATACACCACACAACAGTACCCTGCTCACTGCTGGAATACACTACCCAACAGTACCCTGCTCATTTCTGGAATACACTATACAACAGTACACTGCTCACTGCTGGAATACACTACACAACAGTACACTATTCACTACTGGAATACACTACCCAACAGTACCCTGCTCACTGCTGGAATACACTACCCAACAGTACACTGCTCACTGCTGGAATACACTACCCAACAGTACACTGCTCACTGCTGGAATACATTACCCAACAGTACACTGCTCACTGCTGGAATACATTACCCAACAGTACCCTGCTCACTGCTGGAATACACTAACCAACAATCCACTACTCACTGCTGGAATACACTACCCAACAGTACACTGCTCACTGCTGGAATACACTACCCAGCAGTACCCTGCTCACTGCTGGAATACACTACCCAACAGTACCCTGCTCACTGCTGGAATACATACCCAACAGTACCCTGCTCACTGCTCGAATACACTACCCAACTGTACACTGCTCATTGCTGGAATACACTACCCAACAGTACCCTGTTCACTGCTGGAATACACTACCCAACAGTACCCTGCTCATTGCTGGAATACACTAACCAATAGTACACTGCTCACTGCTGGAATACATACACAACAATACACTGCTCACTGCTGGAATACATTACCCAACAGTACACTGCTCACTGCTGGAATACACTACCCAACAGTACACTGCTCACTGCTGGAATACACTACCCAACAGTAACCTGCTCACTGCTGGAATACACTACTCAACAGTACCCTGCTCACTGTTGGAATACACTACCCAATAGTACACTGCTCACTGCTGGAATACACTACACAACAGTACCCTGCTCACTGCTGGAATACACTACCCAACAGTACCCTGCTCACTGCTGGAATACACTACCGAACAGTACCCTGCTCATTGCTGGAATACACTACCCAATAGTACACTGCTCACTGCTGGAATACATACACAACAGTACACTGCTCACTGCTGGAATACACTACAAAACAGTACACTGTTCACTGCTGGAATACACTACACAACAGTACACTGCTCACTGCTGGAATACACTAAACAACAATACACTGCTCACTACTGGAGTACACTACACAACAGTACACTGCTCACTGCTGGAATACACTACACAGCAGTACACTGCTCACTGCTGGAATACATTACACAGCAGTACACTGCTCACTGCTGGAATACACTACACAACAGTACACTACTCACTGCTGGAATACATACAAAACAGTACCCTGCTCACTGCTGGAATACACTACCCAAGAGTACACTGCTCACTGCTGGAATACACTACCCAACAGTACACTGCTCACTGCTGGAATACACTACCCTACAGTGCACTGCTCACTGCTGGAATACACTACCCAACAGTACACTGCTCACTGCTGGAATACACTACCCAACAGTACACTGCTCACTGCTGTAATAAACTACACAACAGTACATTGCTCACTGCTGGAATACACTACACAACAGTACATTGCTCACTGCTGGAATACACTACACAACAGTACACTGCTCACTGCTGGAATACACTACCCAAGAGTACACTGCTCACTGCTGGAATACACTACCCTACAGTGCACTGCTCACTGCTGGAATACACTACCCAACAGTACACTACTCACTGCTGGAATACACTACACAGCAGTACACTGCTCACTGCTGGAATACATTACCCAACAGTACACTGCTCACTGCTGGAATACACTACCCAGCAGTACACTGCTTACTGCTGGAATACACTACACAACAGTACCCTGCTCACTGCTGGAATACACTACCCAACAGTACCCTGCTCATTTCTGGAATACACTATACAACATTACACTGCTCACTGCTGGAATACACTACAAAACATTACACTGCTCACTACTGGAATACACTACCCAACAGTACCCTGCTCACTGCTGGAATACACTACCCAACAGTACACTGCTCACTGCTGGAATACACTACCCAACAGTACACTTCTCACTGCTGGAATACACTACCCAACAGTACACTGCTCACTGCTGGAATACATTACCCAACAGTACACTGCTCACTGCTGGAATACATTACCCAACAGTACCCTGCTCACTGCTGGAATACACTAACCAACAATACACTACTCACTGCTGGAATACACTACCCAACAGTACACTGCTCACTGCTGGAATACACTACCCAGCAGTACCCTGCTCACTGTTGGAATACACTACCCAACAGTACCCTGCTCACTGCTGGAATACATACCCAACAGTACCCTGCTCACTGCTCGAATACACTACCCAACTGTACACAGCTCATTGCTGGAATACACTACCCAACAGTACCCTGTTCACTGCTGGAATACACTACCCAATAGTACACTGCTCACTGCTGGAATACATACACAACAATACACTGCTCACTGCTGGAATACATTACCCAACAGTACACTGCTCACTGCTGCAATACACTACCCAACAGTACACTGCTCACTGCTGGAATACACTACCCAACAGTAACCTACTCACTGCTGGAATACACTACCCAACAGTACCCTGCTCACTGTTGGAATACACTACCCAATAGTACACTGCTCACTGCTGGAATACACTACACAACAGTACACTCTTCACTGCTGGAATACACTACACAACAGTACACTGCTCACTGCTGGAATACACTACACAACAGTACCCTGCTCACTGCTGGAATACACTACCCAACAGTACACTGCTCACTGCTGGAATACACTACCCAACAGTACACTGCTCACTGCTGGAATACACTACCCAACAGTAACCTGCTCACTGCTTGAATACACTACCCAACAGTACCCTGCTCATTGTTGGAATACACTACCCAATAGTACACTGCTCACTGCTGGAATACACTACACAACAGTACCCTGCTCACTGCTGGAATACACTACCCAACAGTACCCTGCTCACTGCTGGAATACACTACCGAACAGTACCCTGCTCATTGCTGGAATACACTACCCAATAGTACACTGCTCACTGCTGGAATACATACACAACAGTACACTGCTCACTGCTGGAATACACTACAAAACAGTACACTGTTCACTGCTGGAATACACTACACAACAGTACCCTGCTCACTGCTGGAATACACTACCCAACAGTACCCTGCTCACTGCTGGAATACACTACCGAACAGTACCCTGCTCATTGCTGGAATACACTACCCAATAGTACACTGCTCACTGCTGGAATACATACACAACAGTACACTGCTCACTGCTGGAATACACTACAAAACAGTACACTGTTCACTGCTGGAATACACTACACAACAGTACCCTGCTCACTGCTGGAATACACTACCCAACAGTACACTGCTCACTGCTGGAATACACTACCCAACAGTACACTGCTCACTGCTGGAATACACTACCCAACAGTACACTGCTCACTGCTGGAATACACTACCCAACAGTACACTGCTCACTGCTGGAATACACTACCCACAGTACCCTGCTCACTGCTGGAATACACTACCCAACAGTACCCTGCTCACTGCTGGAATACAACCCAACAGTACCCTGCTCACTGCTGGAATACACTACCCAACTGTACACTGCTCATTGCTGGAATACACTACCCAACAGTACCCTGCTCACTGCTGGAATACACTACCCAACAGTACCCTGCTCATTGCTGGAATACACTACCCAATAGTACACTGCTCACTGCTGGAATACATACACAACAGTACACTGCTCACTGCTGGAATACATTACCCAACAGTACACTGCTCACTGCTGGAATACACTACCCAACAGTACACTGCTCACTGCTGGAATACACTACCCAACAGTACCCTGCTCACTGCTGGAATACACTACCCAACAGTACCCTGCTCACTGTTGGAATACACTACCCAATAGTACACTGCTCACTGCTGGAATACACTACACAACAGTACCCTGCTCACTGCTGGAATACACTACCCAACAGTACCCTGCTCACTGCTGGAATACACTACCGAACAGTACCCTGCTCATTGCTGGAATACACTACCCAATAGTACACTGCTCACTGCTGGAATACATACACAACAGTACACTGCTCACTGCTGGAATACACTACAAAACAGTACACTGCTCACTGCTGGAATACACTACACAACAGTACACTGCTCACTGCTGGAATACACTAAACAACAATACACTGCTCACTACTGGAGTACACTACACAACAGTACACTGCTCACTGCTGGAATACACTACACAGCAGTACACTGCTCACTGCTGGAATACATTACACAGCAGTACACTGCTCACTGCTGGAATACACTACACAACAGTACACTACTCACTGCTGGAATACATACAAAACAGTACCCTGCTCACTGCTGGAATACACTACCCAAGAGTACACTGCTCACTGCTGGAATACACTACCCAACAGTACACTGCTCACTGCTGGAATACACTACCCTACAGTGCACTGCTCACTGCTGGAATACACTACCCAACAGTACACTGCTCACTGCTGGAATACACTACCCAACAGTACACTGCTCACTGCTGTAATAAACTACACAACAGTACATTGCTCACTGCTGGAATACACTACACAACAGTACATTGCTCACTTCTGGAATACACTACACAACAGTACACTGCTCACTGCTGGAATACACTACCCAAGAGTACACTGTTCACTGCTGGAATACACTACCCTACAGTGCACTGCTCACTGCTGGAATACACTACCCAACAGTACACTGCTCACTGCTGGAATACACTACACAGCAGTACACTGCTCACTGCTGGAATACATTACCCAACAGTACACTGCTCACTGCTGGAATACACTACCCAACAGTACACTGCTTACTGCTGGAATACACTACACAACAGTACCCTGCTCACTGCTGGAATACACTACCCAACAGTACCCTGCTCATTTCTGGAATACACTATACAACATTACACTGCTCACTGCTGGAATACACTACACAACAGTACACTGCTCACTGCTGGAATACACTACCCAACAGTACCCTGCTCACTGCTGGAATACACTACCCAACAGTACACTGCTCACTGCTGGAATACACTACCCAACAGTACACTGCTCACTGCTGGAATACACTACCCAACAGTACACTGCTCACTGCTGGAATACATTACCCAACAGTACACTGCTCACTGCTGGAATACATTACCCAACAGTACCCTGCTCACTGCTGGAATACACTAACCAACAGTACACTACTCACTGCTGGAATACACTACCCAACAGTACACTGCTCACTGCTGGAATACACTACCCAGCAGTACCCTGCTCACTGCTGGAATACACTACCCAACAGTACCCTGCTCACTGCTGGAATACATACCCAACAGTACCCTGCTCACTGCTCGAATACACTACCCAACTGTACACAGCTCATTGCTGGAATACACTACCCAACAGTACCCTGTTCACTGCTGGAATACACTACCCAACAGTACCCTGCTCATTGCTGGAATACACTACCCAATAGTACACTGCTCACTGCTGGAATACATACACAACAATACACTGCTCACTGCTGGAATACATTACCCAACAGTACACTGCTCACTGCTGGAATACACTACCCAAAAGTACACTGCTCACTGCTGGAATACACTACCCAACAGTAACCTGCTCACTGCTGGAATACACTACCCAACAGTACCCTGCTCACTGTTGGAATACACTACCCAATAGTACACTGCTCACTGCTGGAATACACTACACAACAGTACACTGTTCACTGCTGGAATACACTACACAACAGTACACTGCTCACTGCTGGAATACACTACACAACAGTACCCTGCTCACTGCTGGACTACACTACCCAACAGTACCCTGCTCATTGCTGGAATACACTACCCAATAGTACACTGCTCACTGCTGGAATACATACACAACAATACACTGCTCACAGCTGGAATACATTACCCAACAGTACACTGCTCACTGCTGGAATACACTACCCAACAGTACACTGCTCACTGCTGGAATACACTACCCAACAGTAACCTGCTCACTGCTTGAATACACTACCCAACAGTACCCTGCTCACTGTTGGAATACACTACCCAATAGTACACTGCTCACTGCTGGAATACACTACACAACAGTACCCTGCTCACTGCTGGAATACACTACCCAACAGTACCCTGCTCACTGCTGGAATACACTACCGAACAGTACCCTGCTCATTGCTGGAATACACTACCCAATAGTACACTGCTCACTGCTGGAATACATACACAACAGTACACTGCTCACTGCTGGAATACACTACAAAACAGTACACTGTTCACTGCTGGAATACACTACACAACAGTACCCTGCTCACTGCTGGAATACACTACCCAACAGTACCCTGCTCACTGCTGGAATACACTACCGAACAGTACCCTGCTCATTGCTGGAATACACTACCCAATAGTACACTGCTCACTGCTGGAATACATACACAACAGTACACTGCTCACTGCTGGAATACACTACAAAACAATACACTGCTCACTGCTGGAATACACTACACAACAGTACACTGCTCACTGCTGGAATACACTACACAACAGTACACTGCTCACTGCTGGAATACATTACACAACAGTACACTGCTCACTGCTGGAATACACTACACAACAGTACACTGCTCACTGCTGGAATACATACAAACAGTACCCTGCTCACTGCTGGAATACACTACCCAACAGTACACTGCTCACTGCTGGAATACACTACCCAACAGTACACTGCTCACTGCTGGAATACACTACCCTACAGTGCACTGCTCACTGCTGGAATACACTACCCAACAGTACACTGCTCACTGCTGGAATACACTACCCAATAGTACACTGCTCACTGCTGTAATAAACTACACAACAGTACATTGCTCACTGCTGGAATACACTACACAACAGTACATTGCTCACTTTTGGAATACACTACACAACAGTACACTGCTCACTGCTGGAATACACTACCCAACAGTACACTGCTCACTGCTGGAATACACTACCCTACAGTGCACTGCTCACTGCTGGAATACACTACCCAACAGTACACTGCTCACTGCTGGAATACACTACCCAACAGTACACTGCTCACTGCTGTAATAAACTACACAACAGTACATTGCTCACTGCTGGAATACACTACACAACAGTACATTGCTCACTGCTGGAATACACTACAAAAGAGTACCCTGCTCACTGCTAGAATACACTACCCAACAGTACCCTGCTCACTGCTGGAATACACTACCCAACAGTACCCTGGTCACTGCTGGAATACACTACACAACAGTACACTGCTCATTGCTGGAATACATTACCCAACAGTACACTACTCATTGCTGGAATACACTACCCAACAGTACACTGCTCATTGCTGAAATATATTACCCAACAGTACACTACTCATTGCTGGAATACACTACCCAACAGTACGCTGCTCACTGCTGGAATACACTACCCAACAGTACACTACTCATTGCTGGAATACACTACCCAACAGTACACTGCTCACTGCTGGAATACATACACAGCAGTACACTGCTCACTGCTTGAATACATACACAACAGTACACTGCTCACTGCTGGAATACACTACACAACAGTACACTGCTCACTGCTGGAATACATACACAACAGTACACTGCTCACTGCTGGAATACACTACCCAACAATACCCTGCTCACTGCTGGAATACACTACACAACAGTACACTGCTCATTGCTGGAATACACTAACCAACAGTACACTACTCACTGTTGGAATACATTACCCAACAGTACACTGCTCACAGCTGGAAAACATTACACAACAGTACACTGCTCACTGCTCACTGCTGGAATACACTACCCAACAGTACAAATCTCACTGCTGGAATACACTACCCAACAGTACACTGCTCACTGCTGGAATACATACACAACAGTACACTGCTCATTGCTGGAATATACTATACAACAGTACCCTGCTCACTGCTGGAATACATTACCCAACAGTACCCTGCTCACTGCTGGAATACACTACCCTACAGTGCACTGCTCACTGCTGGAATACACTACCCAACAGTACCCTGCTCACTGCTGGAATATACTATACAACAGGACACTGCTCACTGCTGGAATACACTATAAAACAGTATGCTGCTCACTGCTGGAATACACTACCCAACAGTACCATGCTCATTGCTGGAATACACTACCCAACAGTACACTGCTCACTGCTGGAATACACTACCCAACAGTACCATGCTCATTGCTGGAATACACTACCCAACAGTACACTGCTCACTGCTGGAATACACTACACAACAGTACCCTGCTCACTGCTGGAATACACTATACAACAGTACACTGCTCACTGCTGGAATATACTATAAAACAGTACCCTGCTCACTGTTGGAATACACTACCCAACAGTACCATGCTCATTGCTGGAATACACTACCCAACAGTACCCTGCTCACTGCTGGAATACACTACCCAACAGTACCCTGCTCACTGCTGGAATACATACACAACAGTACACTGCTCATTGCTGGAATATATATACAACAGTACCCTGCTCACTGCTGGAATACACTACCCAACAGTACCCTGCTCACTGCTGGAATACACTACACAACAGTACACTGCTCACTGCTGGAATACATACACAACAGTACACTGCTCACTGCTGGAATACATTATACAACAGTACACTGCTCACTGCTGGAATACACTACACAACAGTACCCTGCTCACTGCTGGAATACACTACCCAACAGTACCCTGCTCACTGCTGGAATACACTACCCAACAGTACCCTGCTCATTGCTGGAATACACTACCCAACAGTACACTGCTCACTGCTGGAATACACTACACAACAGTACCCTGCTCACTGCTGGAATACACTACACAACAGTACCCTGCTCATTGCTGGAATACACTACACAACAGTACCCTGCTCACTGCTGGAATACACTACCCAACAGTACCCTGCTCACTGCTGGAATACACTACCCAACAGTACCCTGCTCATTGCTGGAATACACTATACAACAGTACACTGCTCACTGCTGGAATACACTACACAACAGTACCCTGCTCACTGCTGGAATACACTACCCAACAGTACACTGCTCATTGCTGGAATACACTACCCAACAGTACACTGCTCACTGCTGGAATACACTACCCAACAGTACACTGCTCACTGCTGGAATACACTACCCAACAGTACCCTGCTCACTGCTGGAATACACTACCCAACAGTACACTGCTCACTGCTGGAATACACTACCCAACAGTACACTGCTCACTGCTGGAATACACTACACAACAGTACACTGCTCACTGCTGGAATACATTACCCAACAGTACACTACTCACTGCTGGAATACACTACCCAACATTACCCTGCTCACTGCTGGAATACACTACCCAACAGTACACTGCTCACTGCTGGAATACACTACCCAACAGTACCCTGCTCACTGCTGAAATACACTACCCAACAGTACACTGCTCACTGCTGGAATACACTACCCTACAGTGCACTGCTCACTGCTGGAATACACTACAGAACAGTACACTGCTCACTGCTGGAATACTCTACTCAACAGTACACTGCTCACTGCTGGAATACACTACACAACAGTACACTGCTCACTGCTGGAATAAACTACCCAACAGTACACTGCTCACTGCTGGAATACATACACAACAGTACACTGCTCACTGCTAGAATACATACACAACAGTACACTGCTCACTGCTGGAATACATACACAACAGTACTCTGCTCACTGCTGGAATGCATACACAACAGTACACTGCTCACTGCTGGAATACATACACAACAGTACACTGCTCACTGCTGGAATACATACACAACAGTACACTGCTCACTGCTGGAATACATACACAACAGTACCCTGCTCACTGCTAAAATACACTACCCAACAGTACGCTGCTCACTGCTGGAATACACTACCCAACAGTACCCTGCTCACTGCTGGAATACACTACACAACAGTACACTGCTCATTGCTGGAATACATTACCCAACAGTACACTGCTCATTGCTGAAATACATTACCCAACAGTACACTACTCATTGCTGGAATACACTACCCAACAGTACGCTGCTCACTGCTGGAATACACTACCCAACAGTACACTACTCATTGCTGGAATACACTACCCAACAGTACACTGCTCACTGCTGGAATACATACACAGCAGTACACTGCTCACTGCTTGAATACATACACAACAGTACACTGCTCACTGCTGGAATACACTACACAACAGTACACTGCTCACTGCTTGAATACATACACAACAGTACACTGCTCACTGCTGGAATACATTACCCAACAATACCCTGCTCACTGCTGGAATACACTACACAACAGTACACTGCTCACTGCTGGAATACACTAACCAACAGTACACTACTCACTGTTGGAATACATTACCCAACAGTACACTGCTCACTGCTGGAATACATTACACAACAGTACACTGCTCACTGCTCACTGCTGGAATACACTACCCAACAGTACAAATCTCACTGCTGGAATACACTACCCAACAGTACACTGCTCACTGCTGGAATACATTACACAACAGTACACTGCTCACTGCTGGAATACACTACACAACAGTACCCTGCTCACTGCTGGAATATACTATACAACAGGACACTGCTCACTGCTGGAATACACTATACAACAGTACGCTGCTCACTGCTGGAATACACTACCCAACAGTACCATGCTCATTGCTGGAATACACTACCCAACAGTACACTGCTCACTGCTTGAATACACTACCCAACAGTACCATGCTCATTGCTGGAATACACTACCCAACAGTACACTGCTCACTGCTGGAATACACTACACAACAGTACCCTGCTCACTGCTGGAATACACTATACAACAGTACACTGCTCATTGCTGGAATATACTATAAAACAGTACCCTGCTCACTGTTGGAATACACTACCCAACAGTACCATGCTCATTGCTGGAATACACTACCCAACAGTACCCTGCTCACTGCTGGAATACACTACCCAACAGTACCCTGCTCACTGCTGGAATACATACACAACAGTACACTGCTCATTGCTGGAATATACTATACAACAGTACCCTGCTCACTGCTGGAATACATTACCCAACAGTACCCTGCTCACTACTGGAATACACTACACAACAGTACCCTAATCACTGCTGGAATACATTACCCAACAGTACCCTGCTCATTTCTGGAATACATTATACAACAGTACACTGCTCATTGCTGGAATACACTACACAACAGTACCCTGCTCACTGCTGGAATACACTACCCAACAGTACCCTGCTCATTTCTGGAATACACTACCCAACAGTACCATGCTCATTGCTGGAATACACTACCCAACAGTACCGTGCTCACTGCTGGAATAAACTACCGAACAGTACCCTGCTCACTGCTGGAATACATACACAACAGTACACTGCTCATTGCTGGAATATACTATACAACAGTACCCTGCTCACTGCTGGAATACATTACCCAACAGTACCCTGCTCACTGCTGGAATACACTACCCTACATTGCACTGCTCACTGCTGGAATACACTACCCAACAGTACACTGCTCACTGCTGGAATACACTACACAGCAGTACACTGCTCACTGCTGGAATACATTACCCAACAGTACACTACTCATTGCTGGAATACACTACCCAACATTACCCTGCTCACTGCTGGAATACACTACCCAACAGTACACTGCTCACTGCTGGAATACACTACCCAACAGTACCCTGCTCACTGCTGAAATACACTACCCAACAGTACACTGCTCACTGCTGGAATACACTACCCAACAGTACACTGCTCACTGCTGGAATACACTACACAGCAGTACACTGCTCACTGCTGGAATACATTACCCAACAGTACACTACTCATTGCTGGAATACACTACCCAACATTACCCTGCTCACTGCTGGAATACACTACCCAACAGTACACTGCTCACTGCTGGAATACACTACCCAACAGTACCCTGCTCACTGCTGAAATACACTACCAAACAGTACACTGCTCACTGCTGGAATACACTACCCTACAGTGCACTGCTCACTGCTGGAATACACTACAGAACAGTACACTGCTCACTGCTGGAATACTCTACTCAACAGTACACTGCTCACTGCTGGAATACACTACACAACAGTACACTGCTCACTGCTGGAATACATACCCAACAGTACACTGCTCACTGCTGGAATACATACACAACAGTACACTGCTCACTGCTAGAATACATACACAACAGTACACTGCTCACTGCTGGAATACATACACAACAGTACTCTGCTCACTGCTGGAAGACATACACAACAGTACACTGCTCACTGCTGGAATACATACACAACAGTACACTGCTCACTGCTGGAATACACTACCCAACAGTACCCTGCTCACTGCTGAAATACACTACCAAACAGTACACTGCTCACTGCTGGAATACACTACCCTACAGTGCACTGCTCACTGCTGGAATACACTACAGAACAGTACACTGCTCACTGCTGGAATACTCTACTCAACAGTACACTGCTCACTGCTGGAATACACTACACAACAGTACACTGCTCACTGCTGGAATAAACTACCCAACAGTACACTGTTCACTGCTGGAATACATACACAACAGTACACTGCTCACTGCTAGAATACATACACAACAGTACACTGCTCACTGCTGGAATACATACACAACAGTACTCTGCTCACTGCTGGAAGACATACACAACAGTACACTGCTCACTGCTGGAATACATACACAACAGTACACTGCTCACTGCTGGAATACATACACAACAGTACACTGCTCACTGCTGGAATACATACACAACAGTACCCTGCTCACTGCTAGAATACACTACCCAACAGTACCCTGCTCACTGCTGGAATACACTACCCAACAGTACCCTGCTCACTGCTGGAATACACTACACAACAGTACACTGCTCATTGCTGGAATACATTACCCAACAGTACACTACTCATTGCAGGAATACACTACCCAACAGTACACTGCTCATTGCTGGAATACATTACCCAACAGTACACTACTCATTGCTGGAATACACTACCCAACAGTACGCTGCTCACTGCTGGAATACACTACCCAACAGTACACTACTCATTGCTGGAATACACTACCCAACAGTACACTGCTCACTGCTGGAATACATACACAACAGTACACTGCTCACTGCTTGAATACATACACAACAGTACACTGCTCACTGCTGGAATACACTACCCAACAGTACACTGCTCACTGCTGGAATACATACACAACAGTACACTGCTCACTGCTGGAATACATTACCCAACAATACCCTGCTCACTGCTGGAATACACTACACAACAGTACACTGCTCACTGCTGGAATACACTAACCAACAGTACACTACTTACTGTTGGAATACATTACACAACAGTACACTGCTCACTGCTCACTGCTGGAATACACTACCCAACAGTACAAATCTCACTGCTGGAATACACTACCCAACAGTACACTGCTCACTGCTGGAATACATTACACAACAGTACACTGCTCACTGCTGGAATACACTACACAACAGTACCCTGCTCACTGCTGGAATATACTATACAACAGGACACTGCTCACTGCTGGAATACACTATACAACAGTACGCTGCTCACTGCTGGAATACACTACCCAACAGTACCATGCTCATTGCTGGAATACACTACCCAACAGTACACTGCTCACTGGTGGAATACACTACCCAACAGTACCATGCTCATTGCTGGAATACACTACCCAACAGTACACTGCTCACTGCTGGAATACACTACACAACAGTACTCTGCTCACTGCTGGAATACACTATACAACAGTACACTGCTCATTGCTGGAATATACTATAAAACAGGACCCTGCTCACTGTTGGAATACACTACCCAACAGTACCATGCTCATTTCTGGAATACATTATACAACAGTACACTGCTCACTGCTGGAATACACTACACAACAGTACCCTGCTCACTGCTGGAATACACTACCCAACAGTACACTGCTCATTTCTGGAATACACTATACAACAGTACACTGCTCACTGCTGGAATACACTACACAACAGTACCCTACTCACTGCTGGAATACACTACACAACAGTACACTGCTCACTGCTGGAATACATTACACATCAGTACACTGCTCACTGCTGGAATACACTACACAACAGTACACTACTCACTGCTGTAATACACTACACAACAGTACACAGCTCACTGCTGCAATACACTACCCAACAGTACACATCTCACTGCTGGAATACACTAACCAACAGTACACTGCTCACTGCTGGAATACACTACCCAACAGTACACTGCTTACTGCTGGAATACACAACACAACAGTACCCTGCTCACTGCTGGAATACACTACCCAACAGTACCCTGCTCATTTCTGGAATACACTATACAATAGTACACTGCTCACTGCTGGAATACACTACACAACAGTACACTGCTCACTGCTGTAATACACTACCCAACAATACCCTGCTCACTGCTGGAATACACTACCCAACAGTACATTGCTCACTGCTGGAATACACTACCCAACAGTACACTTCTCACTGCTGGAATACACTACCCAACAGTACACATCTCACTGCTGGAATACACTAACCATCAGTACACTGCTCACTGCTGGAATACACTACCCAACAGTACCCTGCTCACTGCTGGAATACATACCCAAAAGTACCCTGCTCACTGCTGGAATACACTACCCAACTGTACACTGCTCATTGCTGGAATACACTACCCAACAGTACCCTGCTTACTGCTGGAATACACTACCCAACAGTACCCTGCTCATTGCTGGAATGCACTACCCAATAGTACACTGCTCACTGCTGGAATACATACACAACAGTACACTGCTCACTGCTGGAATACATTACCCAACAGTACACTGCTCACTGCTGGAATACACTACCCAACAGTACACTGCTCACTGCTGGAATACACTACCCACCAGTACCCTGCTCACTGCTGGAATACATTACCCAACATTACCCTGCTCACTGTTGGAATACACTACCCAATAGTACACTGCTCACTGCTGGAATACACTACACAACAGTACCCTGCTCACTGCTGGAATACACTACCCAACAGTACCCTGCTCACTGCTGGAATACACTACCCAACAGTACCCTGCTCATTGCTGGAATATACTACCCAATAGTACACTGCTCACTGCTGGAATACATACACAACAGTACACTGCTCACTGCTGGAATATACTACACAACAGTACACTGTTCACTGCTGGAATACACTACAAAACAGTACACTGCTCACTGCTGGAATACATTACACAGCAGTACACTGCTCACTGCTGGAATACACTACACAACAGTACACTACTCACTGCTGGAATACATACAACACAGTACCCTGCTCACTGCTGGAATACACTACCTAACAGTACACTGCTCACTGCTGGAATACACTACCCAACAGTACACAGCTCACTACTGGAATACACTACCCTACAGTGCACTGCTCACTGCTGGAATACATTACCCAACAGTACCCTGATCACTGCTGGAATACACTACCCTACAGTGCACTGCTCACTGCTGGAATACACTACACAACAGTACACTGCTCACTGCTGGAATACATTACACATCAGTACACTGCTCACTGCTGGAATACACTACACAACAGTACACTACTCACTGCTGTAATACACTACACAACAGTACACAGCTCACTGCTGCAATACACTACCCAACAGTACACATCTCACTGCTGGAATACACTAACCAACAGTACACTGCTCACTGCTGGAATACATTACCCAACAGTACACTACTCATTGCTGGAATACACTACCCAACATTACCCTGCTCACTGCTGGAATACACTACCCAACAGTACACTGCTCACTGCTGGAATACACTACCCAACAGTACCCTGCTCACTGCTGAAATACACTACCAAACAGTACACTGCTCACTGCTGGAATACACTACCCTACAGTGCACTGCTCACTGCTGGAATACACTACACAACAGTACACTGCTCACTGCTGGAATACTCTACTCAACAGTACACTGCTCACTGCTGGAATACACTACACAACAGTACACTGCTCACTGCTGGAATAAATTACCCAACAGTACACTGCTCACTGCTGGAATACATACACAACAGTACACTGCTCACTGCTAGAATACATACACAACAGTACACTGCTCACTGCTGGAATACAACCAACAGTACCTGCTCACTGCTGGAATACATACCAACAGTACCCTGCTCACTGCTGGAATACATACACAACAGTACCCTGCTCACTGCTGGAATACACTACACAACAGTACACTGCTCACTGCTGGAATACATACACAACAGTACACTGCTCACTGCTGGAATACATACACAACAGTACACTGCTCACTGCTGGAATACATACACAACAGTACACTGCTCACTGCTGGAATACATACACAACAGTACACTGCTCACTGCTGGAATACATACACAACAGTACACTGCTCACTGCTGGAATACACTACACAACAGTACACTGCTCACTGCTGGAATACATACACAACAGTACACTGCTCACTGCTGGAATACATTACACAACAGTACACTGCTCACTGCTGGAATATACACACAACAGACCCTGCTCACTGCTGGAATACACTACCAACAGTACACTGCTACTGCTGGAATACACTACCCAACAGTACACGGCTTACTGCTGGAATACACTACCCAACAGTACCCTGCTCACTGCTAGAATACACTACCCAACAGTACACTGCTCACTGCTGGAATACATTACCCAACAGAACACTACTCACTGCTGGAATACACTACTCAACAGTACACTGCTCACTGCTGGAATACACTACCCAACAGTACACTGCTCACTGCTGGAATACACTACCCAAAAGTACGCTGCTCACTGCTGGAATACACTACCCAACAGTACCCTGCTCACTGCTGGAATACACTACCCAACAGTACACTGCTCACTGCTGGAATACACTATACAACAGTACACTGCTCATTGCTGGAATACACTACACAACAGTACCCTGCTCACTGCTGGAATACACTACCCAACAGTACCCTGCTCACTGCTGGAATACACTACACAACAGTACACTGCTCACTGCTGGAATACATTACACAACAGTACACTACTCACTGCTGGAATACACTACACAACAGTACACTGCTCACTGCTGGAATACACTACACAACAGTACACTGCTCACTGCTGGAATACATTACACAACAGTACACTGCTCACTGCTGGAATACACTACCCAACAGTACACTGCTCACTGCTGGAATACACTACCCAACAGTACACTGCTCACTGCTGGAATACACTACTCAACAGTACACTGCTCACTGCTGGAATACACTACACAACAGTACACTACTCACTGCTGGAATACACTACCCAACAGTACACTGCTCACTGCTGGAATACACTACCCAACAGTACACTGCTCACTGCTGGAATACACTACCCAACAGTACACTGCTCACTGCTGGAATACACTACCCAACAGTACACTGCTCATTGCTGGAATACATTACCCAACAGTACACTACTCACTGCTAGAATACAATACCCAACAGTACCCTGCTCACTGCCGAATACACTACCCAACAGTACCCTGCTCACTGCTGGAATACACTACACAACAGTACACTACTCACTGCTGGAATACACTACACAACAGTACCCTGCTCACTGCTGGAATACACTACCCAACAGTACCCTGCTCACTGCTGGAATACACTACCCAACAGTACACTGCTCACTGCTGGAATACACTACCCAACAGTACCTGCTCACTGCTGGAATACACTACCCAACAGTACCCTGCTCACTGCTGGAATACACAACAACAGTACCCTGCTCACTGCTGGAATACACTACCCAACAGTACACTGCTCTCTGGAATACACACAACAGTACACTGCTCACTGCTGGAATACACTACCAACAGTACCCTGCTCACTGCTGGAATACACTACACAACAGTACCCTGCTCACTGCTGGAATACACTACCCAACAGTACCCTGCTCACTGCTGGAATACACTACACAACAGTACACTGCTCACTGCTGGAATACACTACACAACAGTACACTGCTCACTGCTGGAATACACTACACAACAGTACACTGCTCACTGCTGGAATACACTACACAACAGTACACTGCTCACTGCTGGAATACACTACACAACAGTACACTACTCACTGCTGGAATACACTACCCAACAGTACACTGCTCACTGCTGGAATACATACACAACAGTACACTGCTCACTGCTGGAATACACTACCCAACAGTACACATCTCACTGCTGGAATACACTACCCAACAGTACACTGCTCACTGCTGGAATACACTACCCAACAGTACACTGCTCACTGCTGGAATACACTACACAACAGTACCCTGCTCACTGCTGGAATACACTACCCAACAGTACCCTGCTCACTGCTGGAATACACTACACAACAGTACACTGCTCACTGCTGGAATACACTACACAACAGTACACTACTCACTGCTGGAATACACTACACAACAGTACACTGCTCACTGCTGGAATACACTACCCAACAGTACACTGCTCACTGCTGGAATACACTACCCAACAGTACACTGCTCACTGCTGGAATACACTACCCAACAGTACACTGCTCACTGCTGGAATACACTACCCAACAGTACCCTGCTCACTGCTGGAATACACTACCCAACAGTACACTGCTCACTGCTGGAATACACTACCCAACAGTACACTGCTCACTGCTGGAATACACTACCCAACAGTACCCTGCTCACTGCTGGAATACACTACCCAACAGTACCCTGCTCACTGCTGGAATACACTACCCAACAGTACCCTGCTCACTGCTGGAATACACTACCCAACAGTACACTGCTCACTGCTGGAATACACTACCCAACAGTACCCTGCTCACTGCTGGAATACACTACCCAACAGTACCCTGCTCATTGCTGGAATACACTACCCAATAGTACACTGCTCACTGCTGGAATACATACACAACAGTACACTGCTCACTGCTGGAATACACTACCCAACAGTACACTGCTCACTGCTGGAATACACTACCCAACAGTACACTGCTCACTGCTGGAATACACTACCCAACAGTACCCTGCTCACTGCTGGAATACACTACCCAACAGTACCCTGCTCACTGCTGGAATACACTACCCAACAGTACACTGCTCACTGCTGGAATACACTACACAACAGTACCCTGCTCACTGCTGGAATACACTACCCAACAGTACCCTGCTCACTGCTGGAATACACTACCCAACAGTACCCTGCTCATTGCTGGAATACACTACCCAATAGTACACTGCTCACTGCTGGAATACATACACAACAGTACACTGCTCACTGCTGGAATACACTACAAAACAGTACACTGTTCACTGCTGGAATACACTACACAACAGTACACTGCTCACTGCTGGAATACACTAAACAACAATACACTGCTCACTACTGGAATACACTACACAACAGTACACTGCTCACTGCTGGAATACACTACACAACAGTACACTACTCACTGCTGGAATACACTACACAACAGTACACTGCTCACTGCTGGAATAAACTACACAACAGTACACTACTCACTGCTGGAATACATACAAAACAGTACCCTGCTCACTGCTGGAATACACTAACCAACAGTAAACTACTCACTGCTGGAATACACTACCCAACAGTACACTGCTCACTGCTGGAATACACTACCCTACAGTGCACTGCTCACTGCTGGAATACACTACCCAACAGTACACTGCTCACTGCTGGAATACACTACCCAACAGTACACTGCTCACTGCTGTAATAAACTACACAACAGTACATTGCTCACTGCTGGAATACACTACACAACAGTACATTGCTCACTGCTGGAATACACTACACAACAGTACACTGCTCACTGCTGGAATACACTACCCAAGAGTACACTGCTCACTGCTGGAATACACTACCCTACAGTGCACTGCTCACTGCTGGAATACACTACCCAACAGTACACTACTCACTGCTGGAATACACTACACAGCAGTACACTGCTCACTGCTGGAATACATTACCCAACAGTACACTGCTCACTGCTGGAATACACTACCCAGCAGTACACTGCTTACTGCTGGAATACACTACACAACAGTACCCTGCTCACTGCTGGAATACACTACCCAACAGTACCCTGCTCATTTCTGGAATACACTATACAACATTACACTGCTCACTGCTGGAATACACTACAAAACATTACACTGCTCACTACTGGAATACACTACCCAACAGTACCCTGCTCACTGCTGGAATACACTACCCAACAGTACACTGCTCACTGCTGGAATACACTACCCAACAGTACACTTCTCACTGCTGGAATACACTACCCAACAGTACACTGCTCACTGCTGGAATACATTACCCAACAGTACACTGCTCACTGCTGGAATACATTACCCAACAGTACCCTGCTCACTCACTGCTGGAATACACTAACCAACAGTAATCTACTCACTGCTGGAATACACTACCCAACAGTACACTGCTCACTGCTGGAATACACTACCCAGCAGTACCCTGCTCACTGCTGGAATACACTACCCAACAGTACCCTGCTCACTGCTGGAATACATACCCAACAGTACCCTGCTCACTGCTGGAATACACTACCCAACTGTACACTGCTCATTGCTGGAATACACTACCCAACAGTACCCTGCTCACTGCTGGAATACACTACCCAACAATACCCTGCTCATTGCTGGAATACACTACCCAACAGTACCATGCTCATTGCTGGAATAAACTACACAACAGTACACTGCTCACTGCTGGAATACACTATACAACAGTACACTGCTCATCGCTGGAATATACTATAAAACATTACCCTGCTCACTGTTGGAATACACTACCCAACAG
>CM026397.1:54912960-54922224 GCA_014843695.1 Archivesica marissinica | reverse complement strand
CACTGTTGGATTACACTACCCAATAGTAAACTGCTCACTGCTGTTATACACTACACAACAGTACACTGCTCACTGTTGGAATACATTACTCAACAGTACTCTGCTCACTGCTGGAATACACTACAGAACAGTACACTGCTCATTGCTGGAATACATTACCCAATAGTACACTGCTCACTGCTGGAATACATTACACAACAGTACACTGCTCACTGCTGGAATACATTACAAAACAGTACACTGTTCACTGCTGGAATACATTACACAACAGTACCCTGCTCACTGCTGGAATACATTACCCAACAGTACCCTGCTCACTGCTGGAATACACTACACAACAGTACACTGCTCACTGCTGGAATACACTACACAACAGTACACTGCTCACTGCTGGAATACATACATTATAGTGTACTGCTCACTGCTGGAATACACTACACAACAGTACACTGCTCACTGCTGGAATACACTTGACAATAGTACACTGCTCACTGCTGTAATAAACTACACAACAGTACATTGCTCACTGCTGGAATACACTACACAACAGTACATTGCTCACTTTTGGAATACATTACACAACAGTACACTGCTCACTGCTGGAATACATTACACAACAGTACACTGCTCACTGCTGGAATATACACACTACAGTGCACTGCTCACTGCTGGAATACACTACCAAACAGTACACTGCTTACTGCTGGAATACACTACCCAACAGTACACTGCTTACTGCTGGAATACACTACCCAACAGTACCCTGCTCACTGCTGGAATACACTACACAACAGTACACTGCTCACTGCTGGAATACATTACCCAACAGTACACTACTCACTGCTGGAATACACTACCCAACAGTACACTGCTCACTGCTGGAATACACTACCCAGCAGTACACTGCTCACTGCTGGAATACACTACCCAACAGTACGCTGCTCACTGCTGGAATACACTACCCAACAGTACACTGCTCACTGCTGGAATACACTACCCAACAGTACCCTGCTCACTGCTGGAATACACTACACAACAGTACACTGCTCACTGCTGGAATACACTACACAACAGTACCCTGCTCACTGCTGGAATACACTACCCAACAGTACACTGCTCACTGCTGGAATACATACACAACAGTACACTGCTCACTGCTGGAATACACTACACAACAGTACACTGCTCACTGCTGGAATACACTACACAACAGTACACTGCTCACTGCTGGAATACACTACCCTACAGTGCACTGCTCACTGCTGGAATACATTACCCAACAGTACCCTGATCACTGCTGGAATACACTACCCTACAGTGCACTGCTCACTGCTGGAATACACTACCCAACAGTACACTGCTCACTGCTGGAATACACTACACAGCAGTACACTGCTCACTGCTGGAATACATTACCCAACAGTACACTGCTCATTTCTGGAATACATTACCCAACATTACCCTGCTCACTGCTGGAATACACTACCCTACAGTGCACTGCTCACTGCTGGAATACACTACCCAACAGTACCCTGCTCACTGCTGGAATACACTACACAACAGTACACTGCTCACTGCTGGAATACACTACCCTACAGTGCACTGCTCACTGCTGGAATACACTACACAACAGTACACTGCTCACTGCTGGAATACTCTACTCAACAGTATACTGCTCACTGCTGGAATACACTACACAACAGTACACTGCTCACTGCTGGAATACACTACCCAACAGTACACTGCTCACTGCTGGAATACACTACCAACAGTACACTGCTCACTGCTGGAATACACTACACAACAGTACACTGCTCACTGCTGGAATACACTACCCACAGTACACTGCTCACTGCTGGAATACACTACACAACAGTACACTGCTTTGTCACTGCTGGAATACACTACCCAACAGTACACTGCTCACTGCTGGAATACATACACAACAGTACACTGCTCACTGCTGGAATACATCCAACAGTACACTGCTCACTGCTGAATACATACACAACAGTACACTGCTCACTGCTGGAATACTACACAACAGTACACTGCTCACTGCTGGAATACACTACCAAACAGTACACTGCTCACTGCTGGAATACATACCCAACAGTACACTGCTCATTGCTGGAATACACTACCCAACAGTACCCTGCTCACTGCTGGAATACACTACCCAACAGTACACTGCTCACTGCTGGAATACACTACCCAACAGTACACTGCTCACTGCTGGAATACATACACAACAGTACACTGCTCACTGCTGGAATACACTACCCAACAGTACACTGCTCACTGCTGGAATACACTACACAACAGTACACTGCTCACTGCTGGAATACACTACCCAACAGTACCCTGCTCACTGCTGGAATACACTACCCAACAGTACACTGCTCACTGCTGGAATACACTACCCAACAGTACACTTCTCACTGCTGGAATACACTACCCAACAGTACACTGCTCACTGCTGGAATACATTACCCAACAGTACACTGCTCACTGCTGGAATACATTACCCAACAGTACCCTGCTCACTTGCTGGAATACACTAACCAACAGTAATCTACTCACTGCTGGAATACACTACCCAACAGTACACTGCTCACTGCTGGAATACACTACCCAGCAGTACCCTGCTCACTGCTGGAATACACTACCCAACAGTACCCTGCTCACTGCTGGAATACATACCCAACAGTACCCTGCTCACTGCTGGAATACACTACCCAACTGTACACTGCTCATTGCTGGAATACACTACCCAACAGTACCCTGCTCACTGCTGGAATACACTACCCAACAGTACCCTGCTCATTGCTGGAATACACTACCCAAAGTACACTGCTCACTGCTGGAATACATACACAACAGTACACTGCTCACTGCTGGAATACACTACCCAACAGTACACTGCTCACTGCTGGAATACACTACCCAACAGTACACTGCTCACTGCTGGAATACACTACCCAACAGTACCCTGCTCACTGCTGGAATACACTACCCAACAGTACCCTGCTCACTGCTGGAATACACTACCCAACAGTACACTGCTCACTGCTGGAATACACTACACAACAGTACACTGCTCACTGCTGGAATACACTACACAACAGTACACTGCTCACTGCTGGAATACACTACACAACAGTACCTGCTCACTGCTGGAATACACTACACGTACCCTGCTCACTGCTGGAATACACTACCCAACAGTACCCTGCTCACTGCTGGAATACACCCCAACAGTACCTGCTCACTGCTGGAATACACTACACAACAGTACACTGCTCACTGCTGGAATACACTACACAACAGTACACTGCTCACTGCTGGAATACACTACACAACAGTACACTGCTCACTGCTGGAATACACTACACAACAGTACACTGCTCACTGCTGGAATACACTACCCAACAGTACACTGCTCACTGCTGTAATACACTACACAACAGTACAAAGCTCACTGCTGGAATACACTACCCAACAGTACACATCTCACTGCTGGAATACACTAACCAACAGTACACTGCTCACTGCTGGAATACACTACCCAACAGTACACTGCTTACTGCTGGAATACACTACACAACAGTACCCTGCTCACTGCTGGAATACACTACCCAACAGTACCCTGCTCATTTCTGGAATACACTATACAATAGTACACTGCTCACTGCTGGAATACACTACACAACAGTACACTGCTCACTGCTGGAATACACTACCCAACAGTACATTGCTCACTGCTGGAATACACTACCCAACAGTACACTTCTCACTGCTGGAATACACTACCCAACAGTACACTGCTCACTGCTGGAATACATTACCCAACAGTACACTGCTCACTGCTGGAATACATTACCCAACAGTACCCTGCTCACTCACTGCTGGAATACACTAACCAACAGTAATCTACTCACTGCTGGAATACACTACCCAACAGTACATTGCTCACTGCTGGAATACACTACCCAGCAGTACCCTGCTCACTGCTGGAATACACTACCCAACAGTACCCTGCTCACTGCTGGATTACATACCCAACAGTACCCTGCTCACTGCTGGAATACACTACCCAACTGTACACTGCTCATTGCTGGAATACACTACCCAACAGTACCCTGCTCACTGCTGGAATACACTACCCAACAGTACCCTGCTCATTGCTGGAATACACTACCCAATAGTACACTGCTCACTGCTGGACTACATACACAACAGTACACTGCTCACTGCTGGAATACATTACCCAACAGTACACTGCTCACTGCTGGAATACACTACCCAACAGTACTCTGCTCACTGCTGGAATACACTACCCAACAGTACCCTGCTCACTGCTGGAATACACTACCCAACAGTACCCTGCTCACTGTTGGAATACACTACCCAATAGTACACTGCTCACTGCTGGAATACACTACACAACAGTACCCTGCTCACTGCTGGAATACACTACCCAACAGTACCCTGCTCACTGCTGGAATACACTACCCAACAGTACCCTGCTCACTGCTGGAATACACTACACAACAGTACCCTGCTCACTGCTGGAATACACTACCCAACAGTACCCTGCTCATTTCTGGAATACACTATACAACAGTACACTGCTCACTGCTGGAATACACTACACAACAGTACCCTGCTCACTGCTGGAATACACTACCCAACAGTACCCTGCTCATTTCTGGAATACACTATACAACAGTACACTGCTCACTGCTGGAATACACTACACAACAGTACACTACTCACTGCTGGAATACACTACACAACAGTACACTGCTCACTGCTGGAATACATTACACATCAGTACACTGCTCACTGCTGGAATACACTACACAACAGTACACTACTCACTGCTGTAATACACTACACAACAGTACACAGCTCACTGCTGGAATACACTACCCAACAGTACACATCTCACTGCTGGAATACACTAACCAACAGTACACTGCTCACTGCTGGAATACACTACCCAACAGTACACTGCTCATTTCTGGAATACACTATACAATAGTACACTGCTCACTGCTGGAATACACTACACAACAGTACACTGCTCACTGCTGGAATACACTACCCAACAGTACCCTGCTCACTGCTGGAATACACTACCCAACAGTACACTGCTCACTGCTGGAATACACTACCCAACAGTACACTTCTCACTGCTGGAATACACTACCCAACAGTACACTGCTCACTGCTGGAATACATTACCCAACAGTACACTGCTCACTGCTGGAATACATTACCCAACAGTACCCTGCTCACTGCTGGAATACACTACCCAACAGTACCCTGCTCACTGCTGGAATACACTACCCAACTGTACACTGCTCATTGCTGGAATACACTACCCAACAGTACCCTGCTCACTGCTGGAATACACTACCCAACAATACCCTGCTCATTGCTGGAATACACTACCCAACAGTACCATGCTCATTGCTGGAATACACTACCCAACAGTACACTGCTCACTGCTGGAATAAACTACACAACAGTACCCTGCTCACTGCTGGAATACACTATACAACAGTACACTGCTCATCGCTGGAATATACTATAAAACATTACCCTGCTCACTGTTGGAATACACTACCCAACAGTACCATGCTCATTGCTGGAATACACTACCCAACAGTACCCTGCTCACTGCTGGAATACACTACCCAACAGTACCCTGCTCACTGCTGGAATACATACACAACAGTACACTGCTCATTGCTGGAATATACTATACAACATTACCCTGCTCACTGCTGTACCCTGCTCACTGCTGGAATACACTACACAACAGTACCCTGCTCACTGCTGGAATACACTACCCAACAGTACCCTGCTCATTTCTGGAATACACTATACAACAGTACACTGCTCACTGCTGGAATACACTACACAACAGTACCCTGCTCACTGCTGGAATACACTACCCAACAGTACCCTGCTCATTTCTGGAATACACTATACAACAGTACACTGCTCACTGCTGGAATACATTACACAACAGTACACTGCTCACTGCTGGAATACACTACACAACAGTACACTACTCACTGCTGGAATACACTACACAACAGTACACAGCTCACTGCTGGAATACACTACCCAACAGTACACATCTCACTGCTGGAATACACTAACCAACAGTACACTGCTCACTGCTGGAATACACTACCCAACAGTACACTGCTTACTGCTGGAATACACTACACAACAGTACCCTGCTCACTGCTGGAATACACTACCCAACAGTACCCTGCTCATTTCTGGAATACACTATACAATAGTACACTGCTCACTGCTGGAATACACTACACAACAGTACACTGCTCACTGCTGGAATACACTACCCAACAGTACCCTGCTCACTGCTGGAATACACTACCCAACAGTACATTGCTCACTGCTGGAATACACTACCCAACAGTACACTTCTCACTGCTGGAATACACTACCCAACAGTACACTGCTCACTGCTGGAATACATTACCCAACAGTACACTGCTCACTGCTGGAATACATTACCCAACAGTACCCTGCTCACTCACTGCTGGAATACACTAACCAACAGTAATCTACTCACTGCTGGAATACACTACCCAACAGTACACTGCTCACTGCTGGAATACACTACCCAGCAGTACCCTGCTCACTGCTGGAATACACTACCCAACAGTACCCTGCTCACTGCTGGAATACATACCCAACAGTACCCTGCTCACTGCTGGAATACACTACCCAACTGTACACTGCTCATTGCTGGAATACACTACCCAACAGTACCCTGCTCACTGCTGGAATACACTACCCAACAGTACCCTGCTCATTGCTGGAATACACTACCCAATAGTACACTGCTCACTGCTGGACTACATACACAACAGTACACTGCTCACTGCTGGAATACATTACCCAACAGTACACTGCTCACTGCTGGAATACACTACCCAACAGTACATTGCTCACTGCTGGAATACACTACCCAACAGTACCCTGCTCACTGTTGGAATACACTACCCAATAGTACACTGCTCACTGCTGGAATACACTACACATCAGTACCCTGCTCACTGCTGGAATACACTACCCAACAGTACCCTGCTCACTGCTGGAATACACTACCCAACAGTACCCTGCTCATTGCTGGAATACACTACCCAACAGTACACTGCTCACTGCTGGAATACATACACAACAGTACACTGCTCACTGCTGGAATACACTACACAACAGTACACTGTTCACTGCTGGAATACACTACACAACAGTACACTGCTCACTGCTGGAATACATACACAACAGTACACTGCTCACTGCTTGAATACATACACAACAGTACCCTGCTCACTGCTGGAATACACTACCCAACAGTACACTGCTCACTGCTGGAATACACTACCCTACAGTGCACTGCTCACTGCTGGAATACACTACCCAACAGTACCCTGCTCACTGCTGGAATACACTACCCAACAGTACCCTGCTCACTGCTGGAATACACTACCCAACAGTACCCTGCTCACTGCTGGAATACACTACCCAACAGTGCACTGCTCACTGCTGGAATACACTACCCTACAGTGCACTGCTCACTGCTGGAATACACTACCCAACAGTACACTGCTCACAGCTGGAATACACTACCCAACAGTACACTGCTCACTGCTGGAATACACTACCCAACAGTACACTGCTCACTGCTGGAATACACTACCCAACAGTACCCTGCTCACTGCTGGAATAACAGTACCCTCCTCACTGCTGGAATACACACACAACAGTCTACTGGCAGTACACAATACTCACTGCTAGCTTCACATCACGCTATATTTAGCTTGTATATATTACTGGCAGTACACACTACTCACTGCTAGCTTCACATCACGCTATATTTAGCTTGTATATATTTTTATATTGTCAGATGGAAGAACCCGTGACATACGTGACATAACGACATGAGAAAACCTACCTAATGGATCATTAAGGGCTAGCGGAATAAACATTAATTGGCCGTAAAACCAGGGAAACAAAAGCATTCAATAGTGGCAAAGACCATGGAAAGCTGAGTTATTACACAGCATTAAAAGCGGAATGGCATTTGCACAGAGGCATATACTTGCGCTAACTTGCTGTCTGTATATGTCGATTATCAGTTCAGGTATTTTGTATTTACAATTTGGAATATCGCCATCTTTATATAGTAGTATACATAATA
Source organism: Archivesica marissinica (assembly GCA_014843695.1). Classification (NCBI taxonomy): domain Eukaryota; kingdom Metazoa; phylum Mollusca; class Bivalvia; order Venerida; family Vesicomyidae; genus Archivesica; species Archivesica marissinica. The sequence continues at coordinate 54,913,973 of CM026397.1, read as the reverse complement.
TGGTCTTTTCTTAGGTTCGTGACTTTTTTATTGTATTTTTGTACAGGCCCCAAATAGGGGGAACCCCATTTATTTGCTCCGTCCAGTGGTTTGACATATACTAGGTCATGGTAACCCAGTTTCACTCGCGCGCCGTAGCAATAGATCAAGCAATGCATATTTAGTTAAAATCGCACCCGCCGAGGCATGTGGGCAACTGGTTTCTCTATGCTGTGTCTGCGTCCTACATCGCATGTGGGCAACTGGTTTCTCTATGCTGTGTCTGCGTCCTACATCGCATGTGGGCAACTGGTTTCTCTATGCTGTGTCTGCGTCCTACATCGCATGTGGGCAACTGGTTTCTCTACGCTGTGTCTGCGTCCTACATCGCATGTGGGCAACTGGTTTCTCTATGCTGTGTCTGCGTCCTACATCGCATGTGGGCAACTGGTTTCTCTATGCTGTGTCTGCGTCCTACATCGCATGTGGGCAACTGGTTTCTCTACGCTGTGTCTGCGTCCTACATCGCATGTGGGCAACTGGTTTCTCTATGCTGTGTCTGCGTCCTACATCGCATGTGGGCAACTGGTTTCTCTATGCTGTGTCTGCGTCCTACATCGCATGTGGGCAACTGGTTTCTCTACGCTGTGTCTGCGTCCTACATCGCATGTGGGCAACTGGTTTCTCTACGCTGTGTCTGCGTCCTACATCGCATGTGGGCAACTGGTTTCTCTACGCTGTGTCTGCGTTCTACATCGCATGTGGGCAACTGGTTTCTCTACGCTGTGTCTGCGTCCTACATCGCATGTGGGCAACTGGTTTCTCTACGCTGTGTCTGCGTCCTACATCGCATGTGAGCAACTGGTCTCTCTACGCTGTGTCTGCGTCCTACATCGGTTGTGAGCAACTGGTTTCTCTACGCTGTGTCTGCGTCCTACATCGCATGTGAGCAACTGGTTTCTCTACGCTGTGTCTGCGTCCTACATCGCATGTGAGCAACTGGTTTCTCTACGCTGTGTCTGCGTTCTACATCG
>CM026397.1:54905460-54907960 GCA_014843695.1 Archivesica marissinica | reverse complement strand
CTATGCTCGGCGTATTCCTCTGCTCGGCGTATTCCTATGCTCGGCGTATTCCTCTGCTCGGCGTATTCCTATGCTCGGCGTATTCCTATGCTCTGCTCGGCGTATTCCTATGCTCTGCGTATTCCTATGCTCTGCTCGGCGTATTCCTATGCTCTGCTCGGCGTATTCCTATGCTCTGCGTATTCCTATGCTCGGCGTATTCCTATGCTTAGCGTATTCCTATGCTCGGCGTATTCCTATGCTCGGCGTATTCCTATGCTCGGCGTATTCCTATGCTCTGCTCGGCGTATTCTATGCCTATGCTCGGCGTATTCCTATGCTCGGCGTATTCTATTCCTATGCTCGGCGTATTCCTATGCTCGGCGTATTCCTATGCTCGGCGTATTCCTATGCTCGGCGTATTCCTATGCTCGGCGTATTCCTATGCTCGGCGTATTCCTATGCTCGGCGTATTCCTATGCTCGGCGTATTCCTATGCTCGGCGTATTCCTATGCTCGGCGTATTCCTATGCTCGGCGTATTCCTATGCTCGGCGTATTCCTATGCTCGGCGTATTCCTATGCTCGGCGTATTCCTATGCTCGGCGTATTCCTATGCTCTGCTCGGCGTATTCCTATGCTCTGCTCGGCGTATTCCTATGCTCGGCGTATTCCTACGCTCGGCGTATTCCTATGCTCGGCGTATTCCTATTCCCGGCGTATTCCTATGCTCGGCGTATTCCTATGCTCAGCGTATTCCTATGCTCGGCGTATTCCTATGCTCGGCGTATTCCTATGCCTGGCGTATTCCTATGCTCTGCGTATTCCTATGCTCGGCGTATTCCTATGCTCAGCGTATTCCTATGCTCTGCGTATTCCTATGCTTGGCGTATTCCTATGCTCGGCGTATTCCTATGCTCTGCTCGGCGTATTCCTATGCTCTGCTCGGCGTATTCCTATGCTCGCGTATTCCTATGCTCTGCTCGGCGTATTCCTATGCTCTGCTCGGCGTATTCCTATGCTCTGCTCGGCGTATTCCTATGCTCTGCTCGGCGTATTCCTATGCTCTGCTCGGCGTATTCCTATGCTCTGCTCGGCGTATTCCTATGCTCTGCTCGGCGTATTCCTATGCTCTGCTCGGCGTATTCCTAGGCGTATTCCTATGCTCGGCGTATTCCTATGCTCGGCGTATTCATAGGCTCGGCGTATTCCTATGCTCGGCTCGGCGTATTCCTATGCTCGGGCGTATTCGCTCGGCGTATTCCTATGCTCGGCGTATTCCTATGCTCGGCGTATTCATAGGCTCGGCGTATTCCTATGCTCGGCGTATTCCTATGCTCGGCGTATTCCTATGCTCGGCTCGGCGTATTCCTATGCTCGGGCGTATTCGCTCGGCGTATTCCTATGCTCGGCGTATTACTATGCTCGGCGTATTCGCTCGGCGTATTCCTATGCTCGGCGTATTCGCTCGGCGTATTCCTATGCTCGGCGTATTCCTATGCTCGGCGTATTCCTATGCTCGGCGTATTCATAGGCTCGGCGTATTCATAGGCTCGGCGTATTCCTATGCTCGGCGTATTCCTATGCTCGGCGTATTCATAGGCTCGGCGTATTCCTATGCTCGGCGTATTCATATGCTCGGCGTATTCCTATGCTCGGCGTATTCCTATGCTCGGCGTATTCCTATGCTCGGCGTATTCCTATGCTCGGCGTATTCATAGGCTCGGCGTATTCCTATGCTCGGCGTATTCCTATGCTCGGCGTATTCCTATGCTCGGCGTATTCCTATGCTCGGCGTATTCCTATGCTCGGCGTATTCCTATGCTCGGCGTATTCATATGCTATGCTCGGCGTATTCCTATGCTCGGGCGTATTCGCTCGGCGTATTCCTATGCTCGGCGTATTCCTATGCTCGGCGTATTCCTATGCTCGGCGTATTCCTATGCTCGGCGTATTCCTATGCTCGGCGTATTCATAGGCTCGGCGTATTCCTATGCTCGGCGTATTCCTATGCTCGGCTCGGCGTATTCCTATGCTCGGGCGTATTCGCTCGGCGTATTCATAGGCTCGGCGTATTCCTATGCTCGGCGTATTCCTATGCTCGGCTCGGCGTATTCCTATGCTCGGGCGTATTCGCTCGGCCTATTCCTATGCTCGGCGTATTCCTATGCTCGGGCGTATTCGCTCGGCGTATTCCTATGCTCGGGCGTATTCCTATGCTCGGCGTATTCCTATGCTCGGCGTATTCCTATGCTCGGCGTATTCCTATGCTCGGGCCTATTCCTATGCTCGGCGTATTCCTATGCTCGGCGTATTCGCTCGGCGTATTCCTATGCTCGGCGTATTCCTATGCTCGGGCGTATTCCTATGCTCGGCGTATTCCTATGCTCGGCTCGGCGTATTCCTATGCTCGGCTCGGCGTATTCCTATGCTCGGCGTATTCCTATGCTCGGCTCGGCGTATTCCTATGCTCGGCGTATTCCTATGCTCGGCTCGGCGTATTCCTATGCTCGGGCGTATTC
>CM026397.1:54837800-54904460 GCA_014843695.1 Archivesica marissinica | reverse complement strand
CCTATAGTGCATATTCAACATTTTTAATCACTATACACTATTCCTATAGTGCATATTCAACATTTTTAATCACTATACACTATTCCTATAGTGCATATTCAACATTTTTAATCACTATACTATACTCCTATAGTGCATATTCAACATTTTTAATCACTATACACTATTCCTATAGTGCATATTCAACATTTTTAATCACTATACTATACTCCTATAGTGCATATTCAACATTTTAATCACTATACACTATTCCTATAGTGCATATCAACATTTTTAATCACTATACACTATTCCTATAGTGCATATTCAACATTTTTAATCACTATACATTCCTATAGTGCATATTCAACATTTTTAATCACTATACACTATTCCTATAGTGCATATTCAACATTTTTAATCACTATACACTATTCCTATAGTGCATATTCAACATTTTTAATCACTATACACTATTCCTATAGTGCATATTCAACATTTTTAATCACTATACACTATTCCTATAGTGCATATTCAACATTTTTAATCACTATACTTATTCCTATAGTGCATATTCAACATTTTTAATCACTATACACTATTCCTATAGTGCATATTCAACATTTTTAATCACTATACACTATTCCTATAGTGCATATTCAACATTTTTAATCACTATACACTATTCCTATAGTGCATATTCAACATTTTTAATCACTATACACTATTCCTATGGTGCATATTCAACATTTTTAATCACTATACACTATTCCTATTGTGCATATTCAACATTTTTAATCACTATACACTATTCCTATAGTGCATATTCAACATTTTTAATCACTATACACTATTCCTATAGTGCATATTCAACATTTTTAATCACTATACACTATTCCTATAGTGCATATTCAACATTTTTAATCACTATACACTATTCCTATAGTGCATATTCAACATTTTTAATCACTATACACTATTCCTATAGTGCATATTCAACATTTTTAATCACTATACACTATTCCTATAGTGCATATTCAACATTTTTAATCACTATACACTATTCCTATAGTGCATATTCAACATTTTTAATCACTATACACTATTCATATAGTGCATATTCAACATTTTTAATCACTATACACTATTCCTATAGTGCATATTCAACATTTTTAATCACTATACTATACTCCTATAGTGCATATTCAACATTTTTAATCACTATACACTATTCCTATAGTGCATATTCAACATTTTTAATCACTATACACTATTCCTATAGTGCATATTCAACATTTTTAATCACTATACTATACTCCTATAGTGCATATTCAACATTTTTAATCACTATACTATACTCCTATAGTGCATATTCAACATTTTTAATCACTATACACTATTCCTATAGTGCATATTCAACATTTTTAATCACTATACACTATTCCTATAGTGCATATTCAACATTTTTAATCACTATACTATACTCCTATAGTGCATATTCAACATTTTTAATCACTATACTATACTCCTATAGTGCATATTCAACATTTTTAATCACTATACTATACTCCTATAGTGCATATTCAACATTTTTAATCACTATACACTATTCCTATAGTGCATATTCAACATTTTTAATCACTATACACTATTCCTATAGTGCATATTCAACATTTTTAATCACTATACTATACTCCTATAGTGCATATTCAACATTTTTAATCACTATACACTATTCCTATAGTGCATATTCAACATTTTTAATCACTATACTATACTCCTATAGTGCATATTCAACATTTTTAATCACTATACACTATTCCTATAGTGCATATTCAACATTTTTAATCACTATACACTATTCCTATAGTGCATATTCAACATTTTTAATCACTATACACTATTCCTATAGTGCATATTCAACATTTTAATCACTATACACTATTCCTATAGTGCATATTCAACATTTTTAATCACTATACACTATTCCTATAGTGCATATCCAACATTTTTAATCACTATACACTATTCCTATAGTGCATATTCAACATTTTTAATCACTATACACTATTCCTATAGTGCATATTCAACATTTTTAATCACTATACTATACTCCTATAGTGCATATTCAACATTTTTAATCACTATACACTATTCCTATAGTGCATATTCAACATTTTTAATCACTATACACTATTCCTATAGTGCATATTCAACATTTTTAATCACTATACTATACTCCTATAGTGCATATTCAACATTTTTAATCACTATACTATACTCCTATTGTGCATATTCAACATTTTTAATCACTATACTATACTCCTATAGTGCATATTCAACATTTTTAATCACTATACACTATTCCTATAGTGCATATTCAACATTTTTAATCACTATACACTATTCCTATAGTGCATATTCAACATTTTTAATCACTATACACTATTCCTATAGTGCATATTCAACATTTTTAATCACTATACTATACTCCTATAGTGCATATTCAACATTTTTAATCACTATACACTATTCCTATAGTGCATATTCAACATTTTTAATCACTATACACTATTCCTATAGTGCATATTCAACATTTTTAATCACTATACACTATTCCTATAGTGCATATTCAACATTTTTAATCACTATACACTATTCCTATAGTGCATATTCAACATTTTTAATCACTATACACTATTCCTATAGTGCATATTCAACATTTTTAATCACTATACACTATTCCTATAGTGCATATTCAACATTTTTAATCACTATACACTATTCCTATAGTGCATATTCAACATTTTTAATCACTATACACTATTCCTATAGTGCATATTCAACATTTTTAATCACTATACACTATTCCTATAGTGCATATTCAACATTTTTAATCACTATACACTACTCCTATAGTGCATATTCAACATTTTTAATCACTACACTACTCCTATAGTGCATATTCAACATTTTTAATCACTATACACTACTCCTATAGTGCATATTCAACATTTTTAATCACTATACACTATTCCTATAGTGCATATTCAACATTTTTAATCACTATACACTATTCCTATAGTGCATATTCAACATTTTTAATCACTATACACTACTCCTATTGTGCATATTCAACATTTTTAATCACTATACACTATTCCTATAGTGCATATTCAACATTTTTAATCACTATACACTATTCCTATAGTGCATATTCAACATTTTTAATCACTATACACTATTCCTATAGTGCATATTCAACATTTTTAATCACTATACACTACTCCTATAGTGCATATTCAACATTTTTAATCACTATACACTACTCCTATAGTGCATATTCAACATTTTTAATCACTACTATATTCCTATAGTGCATATTCAACATTTTTAATCACTATACACTACTCCTATAGTGCATATTCAACATTTTTAATCACTACTATATTCCTATAGTGCATATTCAACATTTTTAATCACTATACTATACTCCTATAGTGCATATTCAACATTTTTAATCACTACTATATTCCTATAGTGCATATTCAACATTTTTAATCACTATACTATACTCCTATAGTGCATATTCAACATTTTTAATCACTACTATATTCCTATAGTGCATATTCAACATTTTTAATCACTATACTATACTCCTATAGTGCATATTCAACATTTTTAATCACTACTATATTCCTATAGTGCATATTCAACATTTTTAATCACTATACTATACTCCTATAGTGCATATTCAACATTTTTAATCACTACTATATTCCTATAGTGCATATTCAACATTTTTAATCACTATACTATATTCCTATAGTGCATATTCAACATTTTTAATCACTATATATTCCTATAGTGCATATTCAACATTTTTAATCACTATACTATATTCCTATAGTGCATATTCAACATTTTTAATCACTATACACTATTCCTATAGTGCATATTCAACATTTTTAATCACTATACACTATTCCTATAGTGCATATTCAACATTTTTAATCACTATACACTATTCCTATAGTGCATATTCAACATTTTTAATCACTATACACTATTCCTATAGTGCATATTCAACATTTTATTGATATTCAATGACAAAGTTCCAAACTCTATGCCAAATATGTCAAAGACAAGCTGTCATGTCACGACTAATCAGAATACATCCAGATGTTATTACACGTGTGTTGATATAAGAAACTATGTAACGGCTGTATTACACTGAATTACAATAGCTGGAGAGTGGCGATATCACCTGAGCTGTTTGCACGACTTTAAGCCTCCGAAACAATCAAACCAAAAAGCAACCGGTTTATTTTCATTCTAGGGCATGACACTAGACTGCGTAGAGATCTCGTTATCCAAGGTGTTTGAATCGGGACAATCCTACGTGGCGCTGTCTCGCGCCAAGAACCTCGAGGGACTACGGGTGCTGGACTTTGACAAGAAATGTGTGCGCTCGGACCCTGATGTACTCAAGTTCTACCAGAGAATGTCAGTGAAGCAGAAAATGATGGCTGGTTGTGTGGAGTTAGAAAGCGATGTGAAACGACCCAAACATTGGTGATGTGTTTGAAATTTCTAAGACTGTTTTCAGAAGATCTCAACAAGTGGTGTTAATGTACGGAAGGACTATAGAGGCAGGTTTCCCGTGTCATGTCTAGATCTAATAGACATTTACGCTAAGTAGTTTGTGGTACACAAGGGAGATGTTTGTTGGCTGTATATGAAGAGATTTCTACTCCCTGAGTTGAAAGGTATGGAGGGAGAAGCCCTGAGTTCAATGATAGGGAGGGAGAAGTCATGAGTTGAAAGGTAGGGAGGGAGAAGCCCTGAGTTGAAAGGTAGGGAGGGAGGGAGAAGCCCTGAGTTGAAAGGTAGGGAGGGAGAAGTCATGAGTTGAAAGGTAGGGAGGGAGAAGCCCTGAGTTCAATGGTAGGGAGGGAGAAGCCCTGAGTTGAAAGGTAGGGAGGGAGAAGCCCTGAGTTCAAAGGTAGGGAGGGAGCAGCCCTGAGTTCAAAGGTAGGGAGGGAGAAGCCCTGAGTTGAAAGGTAGGGAGGGAGAAGCCCTGAGTTCAAAGGTAGGGAGGGAGCAGCCCTGAGTTCAAAGGTAGGGAGGGAGAAGCCCCGAGTTCAAAGGTAGGGAGGGAGAAGCCCTGAGTTTAAAGGTAGGGAGGGAGAAGCCCCGAGTTGAAAGGTAGGGAGGGAGCAGCCCTGAGTTCAAAGGTAGGGAGGGAGAAGCCCTGAGTTCAAAGGTAGGGAGGGAGAAGTCATGAGTTCAAAGGTAGGGAGGGAGAAGCCCTGAGTTCAAAGGTAGGGAGGGAGAAGCCCTGAGTTCAAAGGTAGGGAGGGAGAAGCCCTGAGTTCAAAGGTATGGAGGGAGAAGCAAAGAAAATCTCCAGAATATCTCTCTGGGTTAAGCTTGGAATATGCAAGACTCTTAAATTCCATATACCTCTTCTCTCTCCCGGCCGCATAGTGATGAATTACATCAGGAAAGAGGTCTCGGGAGCAATTAAAATGAGGTCTCGAGAGCAATTAAAATATGAGGTCTCGAGAGCAATTAAAATATGAGGTCTCGAGAGCAATTAAAATAATGCTGTAAGAACTTGTTTCACAATTGAGCTAAAATAGATTTGTATAAACTTTTGACATGTGTGCTAGTGGCAGTATATAGAACTATATTTCCTTCATTATTTGATGTCACAAGTACAGTCAAACCTGTGTTAAGCAGACAGCAAAGGGAATCACAGAAATTGGCTTCTCAATAGAAGGCAAACGTATAATAAAACCACATATTAGTAATCTGGAAACTTGCGGCTTAATGCAGGTGGATGCTTAATAGAGCTGACAGCTAATACAGGTTTGACTGTATATGAGAAACACAAGTATAGTCAAACCTGTGTTAAGCAGACAGCAAAGGGAATCACAGAAATTGGTTTCTTAATAGAGGGCAAACATATAATAAAACCACATATTGGGATTCTGGAAACTGGCAGCTTAATGCAGGTGGATGCTTAATAGAGGTGACAGCTAATGCAGGTTTGACTGTATATGAGAAACGAGGATATCTTGCAATTGTCTCATTGTCAAATGTACTAGGTTTGGTTCCGACCTGGGGTAATTAAACAAAGTAATTGTAATTACCTGTAATTAATTACAAAAATGAAAGTAATTGGATGTAATTTGTAATTGAGTATTTTTTAATTACATGTAATTTAATTAATTACATTGCTATGTAATTGACCCCAGGTCTGGTTTTGTTCGAAGCGTTCACATTATGTACAGTAAATGGTTATATTTATATTCCCAAAATAATTTGGTGGGTGAGGGGTCGGGAAGCATTTGCGTCCTATGCTACGGTGAGCAGGAAATCTACACCTTGTTTTAGATTCAATATACCACGAATGCTTTGTGATGATGTTATTTCAGGAACATATCTTGTAGAAACGGATCGGATTGGCTTATGAAACTTCTGGATTACATTAGTGTCACTTTCATCCTTAATATCTAGTGTGCAAGAGGCCACCATCCTGTAAGATGGGGAGTCTATTATAGAAATGTAGAGTTGAAACAGTTCAATCATTATAATCACAAATAGTTACCTTTCATCCCTAATATCTAGTGTGCAAGAGGCCACCATCCTGTAAGATGGGGAGTCTATTATAGAAATGTGGGAGTTGAAACAGTTCAATCATTATAATCACAAATAGTTACCTTTCATCCCTAATATCTAGTGTGCAAGAGGCCACCATCCTGTAAGATGGGGAGTCTATTATAGAAATGTGGGAGTTGAAACAGTTCAATCATTATAATCACAAATAGTTACCTTTCATCCCTAATATCTAGTGTGCAAGAGGCCACCATCCTGTAAGATGGGGAGTCTATTATAGAAATGTGGGAGTTGAAACAGTTCAATCATTATAATCACAAATAGTTACCTTTCATCCCTAATATCTAGTGTGCAAGAGGCCACCATCCTGTAAGATGGGGAGTCTATTATAGAAATGTGGGAGTTGAAACAGTTCAATCATTATAATCACAAATAGTTACCTTTCATCCCTAATATCTAGTGTGCAAGAGGCCACCATCTTGTAAGATGGGGGAGTCTATTATAGAAATGTAGAGTTGAAACAGTTCAATCATTATAATCACACATAGTTGCCAAAGCTCTTTCCAATAGTGAAATATACTCAGTGATTTTACTTGTAGTTTGTATGTGTTTTACGGTTATTTATCGGCACTACCGGTTGCATTTATTATAATCTACATGTATCGGTATTCTTAATGTTATAAGTAGGGATGGCAACGAATATTCGAATATACGTTCAGACGTACGAATATTCGAATATTAAAATCATATTCGAATATTTAAAAAAAATTCAAATCAAATTTTAATAAATTGCAGTTAAATCATAACTTAAAAGGATATATATGTTTGTTTAAATTTCAATCAATTAAGTTTCGAAAACAAAGAATGACCCAATGCGTGCCCGAAAGTGCGAACTGTCATCGCGATTTGGCTCCAAATAACAAAGGAGGGTGATGGCATGGTGTTCACACATTACAGGTCTATTTGACGGGACACAAACTGAGAAGCATTTGTTTTACAGGTACTAACTGTAGCCCTTGAAAACATACAAAGAGTTTAATGATTCACACTAAAACATGACTGCCCCACCAAGTCAACAAGCGGAGTTATTTATCAATCAACACAAGCCGCATATTTAAAACGCCGACAGTTGACTTCACGTTTACATAATTCTAACATGCCACCACTTTCAATAGAACGGTGTTACCTGTCAGCGATGCAAGAGTAAAGTGGAAATCGAAAGTTGGAGAAATTTGCGAATATTCGTTTGGAAGATCATCCGAATATTCGAATATCACAATCACCATTCGTTGCCATCCCTAGTTATAAGCCAAACAATTGCTCTCGATACAGCTTGGAAAACCCAGCTTTCCTCTGTGTAGTTATTGTGTGCTTTACGTTTATTTATCGTCATTACCGGTTGCCCATATGAGCGACGCCTCCTGAATAGATTAGTCATTTTAGATTTTTGGAGGATATTGCAATAATACAGACAGAGACCCATTCCAGAGTCTCCTCTGATTCTTTTACATGCATGGTTTAAAGCACCGACACAAGACCTCGGTTTAAAGTCCTATCTGTAAGACTTAATTTTATTAGGGTGAGACAGGGGATCGAACCTGCGATCCTTGGATTACCAGTCCAGCGTGTTACCACTGGACTACAGATCCATCTGTTACTTGTAATTTATGTGTGTTCAATATTTTATATGTACATCTGTAATACTTCTAGTGATTTTAATTTTTATATTTTGAATTTACATAATCTAGTATTCATAATATGTACATGCATGTAAAGTTTAAACTTTATTTATTTTACAACGATTGCGAAGCAAGTTGTACAACTTATATTAATCACTTTCATTGACGCGGCTGAAAGCATATATGTGGTCATTCGTGTGGGAGGAAACCATACATGTAGGATTGAGGAGAAAGGAACCTACTTCTATGGTTACCACTTTCCTACGAATCATTAACAAAAATGTGCAGTTAATATTAGGCGTCAAAATTACTTTAAAATATTGAATTTCAACTCGTTAATTTTAGGATGTCAGAAAAAGATCATAAAAAAATATTTCGAACTGCGTGCACCAGTGAAAGTTTGGAACTAGTTCCCTGAAAATAGATGGACTCTTTTAAGAACTACCATATGGGTACATATGGTTACTTAATAGATGTGAAATGTATGATAAAACAACACATTGGCAATCAGGAAACTGGCTGCTTAATACAGATTGGCTGCTTAATACAAGGTCCGCCTCCGTTGTCGAGTGGTTAAGGTCGCTGACTTGTATACCACTGTAACCTATCATCACTGATGGTCACGGGTTCGAGCCCCGCTCAAGCCATGTCTCATTTATATTAAAAAGTTGGCAGTATCTTACGGATGTTGGTGCACCCAAGTACTGGTTAACCGCTGGAGCCTGCCCAGGAAAGGTGTTGTTAGGTAAACTGCCCGCCGGCGATATAGCCCAAAATGGTGCTGATGCAGGCGTAAAACCCGAAATATAACATAACTGCTTAATACAAGTGACCGCTAACACACGTCTGACTTTATACCACAACAATTGGCTATTGATATTGGATTGGAGATATAAATGTTGTTTTTTGTTTGTTTGTTTTTTAATTTTGGAAAAGACCAAAACCGAAATGAGATGCCACTGGTTCGTGCATGAACGGAAACTGAGTTGCCAAAGCTCTTTCCAAAAGACAAGTACTCTGTGATTTCACTTGTCATTTATATATGTGTTCAATAATTATATATGTTAAATGTATGTCTGTAATACTGTTGTTGTTGTTGTTGTTGTTTCTTAAAAGCAGTCTTCCCCTGCTGCTAATTAACATCCTGTAGCACACTACCTCAGTGCTCATTCTAGAGTGTTGCCCTGGGGACCCTGGCTTCGCCCCCTAGGGACCCTACTTCTCCCTATAAAAAAAGCCAGCCAATTGAATCACAGAAAGTGGCTGCTTAGCACAGGTGTTGGCTTAATAGAGGTAAAATGTATAATAAAACAACATATTGGGAATCTGGAAACTAACTGCTTAATATAGGTTGGCTGCTTAATGTAGGCGACCACGGGTTTGACTACCATATTAAGAACCTGTTGGTTGAAAGAAGCAAGCACCACCCTAGGACATGTCACACTGGACCAGAGGAAGAAGATGCCTTACTCCTGTAATCACCATTGTGTGTTTTTACGTTTATTTATCATCGCTACCGGTTACACATATGAGTTACGCCTCCTGAAGAGATTAGTAATTTTAGATTTTTGGAGGATAGTAATGATACAGAGTCTCCTCTGGTTCTTTTACGAGCATGGTGTAAGGTACCGACACGAGACCTCGGGGTTAAAAATCCCATCTGAAAGACTTAACTTTATTAGGGTCATGCAGGGTATCAAACCTGCGATCCCTGGATTACCAGTCCAACGTGTTAACCACTGGACAACAGATCCGACGGTGCGATGTCAGCAGAAACAACATAGGGAATATAAACGTCTTAGAGAAACCAGTCGCCCACATGGCGACTTCAATCGAACCCACGCATCATCAGCACCAACGGATATTGTCCGCCTCCGGGGTCGAGTGATTAAGGTCGCTGACTTGTATACCACTAGCCTATCATCACGGGTTCGAGCCCCGCTCAGACCGTGTCTCATTTATATGAAAAAGTTGGCAGTTTCTTACGGAGGTTGGTGCACCCAAGTACTGGTTAACCGCTGGACCCTGCCCAGGAAAGGTGTTGTTAGGTAAACTGCCTGCCGGCGATATAGCCCAAAATGGTGCTGGTTTAGGCGTAAAACCCTAATATATAACCAACGGATACAATGTTGCAAATCAAGGGTATTCTGGAATAACGCATAATTATATCGTGATGGGCGTCCATGGCCCCAAAATAGTCATTTTTAAGAACACTGCTACACCAAATGGAAGATTAGTTTAAACGTTATTTATTTTACAACTTCCAAACAAACCTTAGCAATTTATAATTATTAATCACTCTCGTTGGCGCGGATGAAAGCGTAACTGTGGTCATTCGTGTGGGAGAACCACCTGTCCGATATGGCAACCCACCGTACCATCTCACATACTTCCCGGTCCGAGGATCGCATTTGTGAGTAGCAATGGCGCTAATCGTACAGCCGTGCTGACTTGATGATGGTTCTGACCGGATACTCGTCCGTCTCTGAAATAGGTCTGGTCGATGGTTTACCAGGGGCCTTTCTACGTCAATCAATTTTAATGTTCAGGTAGAGACGCCATATGACGTAAGCTGTCGGCTCGTTTTTAAACCCCCAAAATAAAATAGTTACATAAATCAATGCTTTATATCATTTGTATGAAACAGGTGGCAGTTTCTTACGGGGGTTGGTGCACCAAGTAGCCTACTGGTTAACCGCTGGAATCTGTATGTCCAGGAAACGTGTTGTTAGGTAAACTGCCTGCCGGCGATATAACTCAAAATGGTACTGGCGAAGGCGCAATACCTGTTAACCTCAGAACCAGCGTACACACGCATCATGCGTATATACAGCCAAACCTGTCTTAGTTTAAGCATTATATATTTCAGTATTTGTACATGTAATCAAGAAATGAATATTTTACATATAATTTAACAGCAGTAGACTGAAAGGGATTAGAAAGCCATCGCAGTATGTATGTGCATCCTCTATATTAAATTAGAATACAGTAGAAATACCATACTGGTCCAACGCGATATGTGAAATATGTATATAAACAGAAAACCAAAAAAATAAACACGATATAGGTGATCCAGGTAGTTGGTATCGACCAGGTATAATGAGATACGGATACAAACACGTAGTCCCAAAGCGTGTGTCGATATCGCGTTGCATTTATATCTTTAGTCATCACTTGTTTATTTGTATATAAGTATATATATATATTAAGAATAGTATGTACTTATCTATACGTCATGAATAAACTTATGTTCTGTTCTGTATAATAATGCAACATATTTGGGAATCTGGAAAATGGCTGCTTATTTAGTTTAATCATATTGTATTGCATTCATTCTATACAATCTACAGCCGGTATGTCGAATTACATCGAACCAAACAAAATACTTCGACATAACGAAATTCGATACAAACGGAGCCATTTAATTATATGTAAAACGATAGTGTCTGAAACGGGACTTTGATCCGACTTCGAGATAACCGGAGAATTCGACATAACCGACTTTGACATAACGGATGTAGACTGTACAGAACAGAACAAATGAACCACTGTGTATAATTGGCTGCTTACACAGGTCGGAGGTGACCACTAAAACAGGTTTGACTCCAGTATATCTTTTAATTACACACATATTCTGTATATCATATATCTTACATGAATGTCATGTTTTGGCTCACATTGACAGCTGACAGCTAATATAAACAAATGTGACGCTAGACACTATTACTGTTACGCCCGAATAACCAATTTAGAATATTTGTAAATCGCGCAAGCAGTACAACAAGTTAGCTTAGGCCACATGACGACTCTTCCGCTGTATTGGTGGATGAAGGCACCGAGCACGGACGCTAGAACACCCGACCTTCCACGAGCCAGCTGGATTGCCTCCTCATATGAAGTTAAATATATTTAATACTTTAAGATCCGGTTGTTTGTTTTACGTTTATTTATCGTCGCTACCGGTTGCCCATATGAGAGACTCCTCCTGAGGAGATAGTCATTTTAGACATTTGGAGGACAGTGCAATGATACAGACCAAGCAATGTGTGTGAGGTGCCTTGCTCAATGACACTACATACGTGATCTGAATGAATATAGAACCCAGAATAGTTCGATTCCAAATCCGACACTCTACCACTGGACCATAGACACCATTGTGCTACAGTGGTATAGAAGTCAGTGACCTTAACCGCTCGAGCCATGTGAACCGTGCAATTGTGTTGTCTATTCTTTATAGTATATACAACTTTATTACGGTGGTTATTCTGGTAGGCGATTCGCAAATATGCAAAAATGATTATTCGGACATTACTACCACATGTATATAGTACATGTTGTATATACAATTTAATTACGGTGGTTATTCTGGTAAGACGATTTGCAAATATGCAAAAATGGTTATTCGTGCAGAACATTACCGCATGTACTGAGGCTTGACTGTTAAATAGTCTCGTTATGAGATGCATTGTTTCTGTGAAATGGCGCCTGCGGCAATGTTGTTATTGTAACGTTTTATGTGCTGCGATTTCAAGTCTTAAATAAGTAAACATTAATAGTGTTTTAATAAATGTAATGTAATGCTGATTCGAAGGCAAACTTGGAGGTAGGAACCTGGTCAATGAAAACGATATTGTTGGAGGTAAGTGTTGTTATACCATTCTTCTTGAATGTGTCTAATATACGCACGATATGTGTTACAAATGTAACACTGAGCGATGTAACTTTGAACGTTAGTGTGTGTGTGTGTGTTTTACGTTTATTTATCGTCGCTACCGGTTGCCCATATGAGCGACGCCTCCTGAAGAGATTAGTTATGTTAGATTGTGGAGGATAGTGCATGATACAGACAGAGACCCATTCCGGAATCTCTTCTGGTTCTCTTACGTGCACGGTGTAACGTCCCATCTGAAAGTCTGTTAATTTTATTAGAGTCAGACGGGGGATCGAACCTGCGATCCCTGGATTACAAGTCCAGTTAGTGGTACAGACTATGCCATATTGTGAATGTGCACAATAACCGAAACATAGTGCCTGCCTAATTATGCATCCTGGTCCAGAACTGACCAATATACTTGTAACGTCATATCTCTGAGACGGTGTAGCTGCATGCGCATATTATATGTATAGTATACACATTTATTTTAGCTCGATTGCGAAGCAAGTTCTAGCAACTTATATTAATCACTCTCGAGACCTCATTTCTGATGGAATCCATCGCCACGCGGCAGACGGAGGAGGCAACGTGGAATTTAAATGCCTTGATTATGGCACGATCTTAACGGCTCCAGCGGGGCTCGAACTCCTCGTCTTTCGCACCTGAAGCGAACGCGCTACCACGACCTCCCATAGAGCATGTGAATACTAGTTCCTTAATTATGGAAAATGCTTTTTAAATAATCACAATATAGGATCAATATAATGCTAGGTTCTTGTCTGATTTTTAATTTTAACTCATTAGGCTCCTCTTGACAGAATAAAAGGTCCAGTAGAGCCTGTGTCCGTGTAGCATCAGTGGTCCAGTTGAAGCATCGAATTTGGAATCGAAGGGTTCCGGGTTCGATACTCAATCATGGCTACGTATGTAGTATCCTTGAGCACGGCAACCCAGGTCATATTCCTTAGTACTTGTTAACTTATTAAGCATGCACAGGAAACATACCTTGAAGTGCCAGGAAAATATGCATAGGACCTTGCAAGGGACTTGACATAAATGGAACATACCGTGAAGTGCTTTGCCTCTAGTTTCAGGAAAATATGTAATTCATTATAACTTGTTAGTTTATACAAATTTATTTTAGCTCGATTGCGAAACAAGTTCTTTCAACTTATATTAATCGCTCTCGATACCTCATTCCTGATGGAATCCATCGCCATGAAGGAGAGAGAAGAGGCAACGTGGAATTGAAATGCCTTGCCTAAGGGCACACTCGTAACTGCTCCAGCGAGGCTTGAACTCCGGGCCTTTCGCACCTAAAGCGAACGCGTTACCACTGCGCTATCACAACTTGTTAACGACCATTTATATGTATTCACAGGTGTGTGTTAAAATGTGTACACGACCGTGATATACAAGAACATAGGGAAGGCACAAGATGATGAGGCGGTGCTTGATGCTGATGCCGGGCTGGGTACATCGACACATATCCTCGGGCGTAGTAACAGTGTGCATGGTCTTCTTCATTGTTTGCTATGTTGTCATCGTTAAACTCGACTCAGCAGACCGTGTCAATCAGATCCACCGGGATGCTTTGACACTGCAAACTCCAGTTGCTAACGTACTAAGAATGCGAGAGAATATCATTCCACCAAAGATAATGGAAGAGTTTGCACAAGACCACGGTAAAGACAAACTGAACTACGATTATTATGATGATGTTGTAAACACTACAGAGTATCAACATGAACTAACAACTGATGTATATATAGAAAGCGAAAATGAACGGGCCATGAAGGAACATTTGGAAAATAACGAACTAGTCATAGAAGATAATTGGCTACAATATTTTAATAAAAATAGTAGTGAATCACGTGAACTTAAGACACGTAAGTTAGGTGTTGATTCCATAAAGAAAGAGGCTCCTATTACGGGTGTTCGTGATCCTGGGCATGATGATACGCATCATGAACGTATTAGAAACTTACCCAAGCATGTACATGTATTTGATATGTTCAAGGAAAGTGCTAAACAGAGAAATTCGATTAATTCCAATCAATGTCTACTGCTGAAAACTATGCACGGAAGTTCGCCTATTTGTATTCATAATCCTGAAGTTGACGAAATAATTTCTTCAGAAATTGCCAAAACAGGAAGTTGGGAACCAAATTACTTGTATGTGGTTGGTTCCATACTCAATCTTAATAAAGAAATGACATTTCTGGATCTTGGATGTAATATTGGTGTTTACACAATTTTGGCATCACAGCTCAGACATAAAGTAATTGCACTTGACCCGAATAGAGTCAATCTCAGGTTATTAACTAAAGCTTTGAGTTTGGGCGGGCTTAAGGACAAAGTTACTTTACTATGGAATGCCATAGCGGACGTTCGTGGGAATGTAACGCTGACTGACATTATTGGCAACATTGGAGCCACCTTTGTAAGCACTGACAATTCGCAAGATATTGACAGTGAACACAAAGCCTTTGCAATAACACTAGATGACCTAATACCTCTCTTCGCAGGCACACCAGTGTTCATTAAGATGGATGTAGAAACGTACGAACTTAAGGCGCTACAAGGTGGCGAAAACTTTTTTAAAGAGGTAGATGTGCAGTATATATTGATGGAGTGGATTTATCACGGACATTATGATTCAGGGAAAGATATTATAACATTTATGAATAAGCAAGGCTTGTACCCACACGTTAATGCCCATCATAATACTAAACTAGAAATTGAAAATTATCGTTCTTGGCCAGGCAATGTGCTATGGATCAAATATTAATACTAACAGTATTGGTATTTTTAATTGTCGTTCTTAACTCTTTTAGCGCCGAATAAATTCATAGCATGTGCAAACAACATAGATCCAGATCAGGATCTATGTTGTTTGCTATTCGGACAGGTGCTTCAGCTCCACTGTCTGAAGAGCAATAAGCATATAGCCTGATCAGACGGCATGTTCTATTCTGTCCGATAGGGTTCTCTACTTTTTTTTACAAAGTCGCTTTTTGCGACATTGACGCCGAAAGAGTTAACATGGAAACGTGGATGAACTATATAACACTAGAATTGATAATTTACACAACATAGCTCATGCTACATGTACATTTTACATTTCTAATTATATCAATTCTTACAGAAATAGGTTGAATTATGGGTTTAAACGCCTAGCCTAAGGTCACGATCGTAACGGCTACAACTGGGCGCGAACTCTGGGCCTCTCACGCCATAGGCAAACGCGCTACCACTGCGCTATCACGACTTCTTATAATTGTTTTTGACTATGATAGGCGTTGTTTCGTTCGGTTCCCTCCGTAGCCCCGGTTCTCCGTACATCATTTTTAACATACTGTATTGGAATAAGAGTTACTGCCCCTGAATACTCCCTAAAAGTAAATAGGTCCTATTAAGTGCTTTCCTCTGTTTTTTATCATTGTTTCCTTTGCACAACATGCTAGCTATTTTCATCCACTTCCTCCATTTATAATTATCAAATCACTATATCCCGACATATATCCTAGAGTGTGTATTAATCTGTAAACTATTTTATCAATTAATTAACACGATTTTGATAACATCACATTTATCATACCGCAACATCTGGTTAGGGAACAACAGTAACAACAAAGGATTCCAACTAAAACTAAAGCGATATATTTAAATTTCGGGATAAATCGGACTTTATCTGCCAAGGGAGGTAATAGAAAACCCAGCGATATCTCTCATTGCTGTCATAAAAAACGGGACACTCGCATATAGTGCAGTTTCGGTTTGTTTAAATTACAATCTAACATTGTATGACACAATAACTGCGTGATACCCCACCCCCGTGTTTTAAACATGTGCCATTGTCTCGTGATGATGATGATGATTGAGCTTATTTACCCTCGCCGCCGGCGAACCATATGGGCGAGCATGTCTCGTTGACATCTGGTTCTGTTTTATACACACGGACGGCACCTGATGCAAGTCCTACCCATAAAAACCCTCCAGAATCACACATAATAGCACCCGGAAATTGATTCCCATCATGCTCTGTAAATAGGAAATGATGAAAGTTTCCATGCACATCTAACACGTGGACTGCACTGTTATGCAGGTCAGCAATATACATATATCCGGTTTTGTCACAGCATATGTCTTTTGGTCCAAATGGATGAGATAACACCGTATCATGTTTTCCGTAGTATCGATTTTTCTCTTCACCATCCGGCGATAAGATGACCACGTGCTCTTTAGACGGTTCATGATCTAAAACACATATGTCGCCGTTTATATTAACTTCAATTTTTGAGAGTTTAACGAAATTATCAGTACCCTTTGACTTGATTTTCCAAATAATGTCACCAGACTGGCTGATACGGAAGACAGTTGGAATTGTGCGCGGCTTTGGTCCTTTTTTATGAGATTTTTGAATCGGCGTTGTTGTCAGAAGAATCTCATTTCGTTTGGTACAACAGAACCCACCAATCTCGAGTTCAAATGTTAAGAATTTTATCATTTTGCCAGATGGTTCCATTTTGAATAAGTTCCGAGAAAGCTGTGGCATCACTAGAGTAGCTTTATCTTTTCGTATGCACATCATATTTATCTTTGTGCTCATACTTTTTGACTCTTTTTTATGACCGTTTCTGTGATAGAGATGTAAATTCGTATCATTAAGCCTCGAAATCCAACACTGACCAGCTCGAGCCTCAACTATGCACACAATAGCACCCGTTCCTTGTACATTGAATCTGTAACTCTCTTTTTGTGGTCGTTTGGATTTCGGTAGTGCGAGCGGTATTGAGGAATACGTCAGATTCGTCACTAATTCGCTCTGAGATGATTCGGAATCTGAACTATCCTCTACGCGAAAATGTCCTCTTGCAAGTGTTCGTTCCCGCCAAAATGCTCGTGATATATTGGTTGCAGTGGACTCGTCGGACTCTGATTCACTAGAATCTTCCGCAATTACGAAACTCGTCCGAAATGAAGACATCGATGCATTTGTAGTTATTTCCCGCCGTTGCTTGGGAGACGGATATGTCTGAACTACCCGAAACTTCCCGAACGTGTTATGATAGTTAGTATACTTAGATTCTCCTGCTTTTACCGGTTCCTTGGAGTAACCAAAGAATGTGGTCGGTGCTTGCTTAAGCCGTGTGCATAACGGCATGGTTGGATGATAGTCTTAAGATAAATGTCTTAAGCAAATAGTTAGTTCACTGTAACTTCTGTTAATTCTTCATTTATTGTTTCACTTGTTTAACTGGAAGAGATTGAACATATTTGTGTTTATTAGTGTAAGATAGGATTTTATTTCATAGAGTAATCACGTGATGAAATAAACACCCTATACTACACTAATAAACACAAATCTTCTCTTTATTTTATGATTTCCAATGAGTTTGGCTAATATAATATTTGTCTTCAAATTTTATTCATTTTTGTCCGGAGCCTCATTACACTCCGATACACAACCGCACAACATGAACGTCCGTAATAAGAAATAGTTCCGGTATAATTTTCAAGTTTGTTTCTGTTTGCTGTCAAAATTAAAAACTACAGACAAAACAAATTCATTATAATATATTACTTTATAATTAACTGTTCATGATTATCCGAAAATAGCTCGAATATAAAAGTACACCCAACCGCGGAGGAATACGAAAACTCAAGCAGTGACAGAGAAAATGCCATCTTTCACTGTTTCGAAGCAGTGGAAGATGGAGTTTTCTTTCATTGAGAAAACTCTATCATTCATTGGAAATCATAAAAGGAAATATTCATTTCAATTGTAAAATAGACACACTGCACATACATATATCCTTTTGAATAACTATAAGGCACTACAGACGTTTCCTTAAATATATATACATACTTTCATGTTATCGGCTTACATTAATCACACACTTATTCACTTCGGCAATTAATCCGACATAGACGGATTTAGTTTTAATCTAGACTGAAGTCTTAACGTTCAAATATAAGGGTTAGATCATCGACATTCTATCAGTAAATTTCGGCTTACTTTCAATAAAATATTCAATTAATATTATTGCATCTGAACTCTACGTAACAACCTAGATACGTGTGTTTAATTTTCGAGTTGATAGTATTCGTATAGATTGGTAAATGTTAATTAATAATAGTAACAATAAATTATTAGGCACCCACAATCATTCTGTAAATAATATACATAGTGGCTAATTTAACATTGTTTGCAATGGGGAATAGTTTTGCTTGTTTTAAGTTTATTTATCGTCGCTACCGGTTGCCCATAGGAGCGACGCTTCCTGAAGATTTTTGGAGGATTGTGCAATGATATAGACAGAGACCCATTCCAGAATCTCCTCTGGTTCATTTACGTGCACGGTGTAAAGCACCGACACGAGACCTCGGTTTAATGTCCCATCTGAAAGACTGTTAATTTTATTAGGGTCAGACGGGGGGATCGAACCTGTTACCACTGGACTACAGATCCGTCTTATAGGAATAGGGAATAGTTCGATAACATATTGGATTAAGTTTATTGAATTACCCAATTTATGTTTTTATTATGGACGAACGTTTTGTGTAAAAATTGAGAGAGAGAGAAGTAGGCCTATTTATCTTGATGAAAGGGCCCCTGTTCGAGCTATTGCCAGGGACCCTGCAACCTTAACCCGCCCCTGTATCCTTAATCCGCCCCTGTATAGCACAAAATGGCAGTTTTGTCTGTTGCATAATTGTTGTGACAAATAGGTATGTTGTGACTGGCTAGTAAATGTTGATATCCCCGAGATATTTGTATTTATAATATTTACTTCCCATATTGTTTTGTGCGGTTTTATTTGCAAAATATTTACATCGGTATTGCATTTCTGTCACTTTTCTGCAACTTATGTGCCCTGTTGTATGCATTTCCTCACTAATGATATGCAGCTGACATGCGCACTCGAAGCTACGGGGCATGACTATTCACAGTGTTGTGCCTTGTGTCTTGATTTAGCGATATTTTATTTCACATAATTATGCAAATTTACATACATGCATGTACCAGATGAGGGAATAGATAACACATTATAAGACACATAGGCCTACATATATTGTGCAACATAACAGACGGATCTGTAATCCAGAGGTTAACACGTTGGACTGGTAATCCAGGGATCGCAGGTTCGATCCCCTGTCTGACCCTAATAACATTAACAGTCCTTCAGATGGGAATATAAACCGAGGTCTCGTATCGGTGCTTCACACCATGCACGTAATAGAACCAGAGGAGATTCTGGAATGGGTCTATGTCTGTATCATTGCACTATCCTCCTAACATCTAAAATGACTAATCACTTCAGGAGGCGTCGCTCATATCGGCAACTGGTAGCGACGATAAATAAACGTAAAACATAAATTATGTGGCCACAAGTTATAACCAACATTAGAAAACGGCCCTTCCCACTAATTAAACTTTATTAAGCAAACAGGTGCAATATCGTCCCACTACTGTCAATTTTATTATATCTGTTTTATCCTTCTTAAATAGTATTAGCGCGCAGTAACTTATCAATATAAGCTCTCAGCTTGTTTTCCAATCCATTTCAAATATCCTGTATATTGTACACGGTATATATACTAGAGGACATAGTAAACGCACACCTACATTTTCGGCATCCGTCTTGTCAGACTATGGACACATTGAGTCTACAGATGAGCACCGTCTGCTGTGGCTGTACAGTCCGATGGGTGACATGCAGTGGCAGTTGCAGCCTTCGCACATGAATACAGAGTCAATGGATGGCGATGCAGTTGGTGGCTGCTCACACTGTTCGGCTTTCCTCTTCCTGCGTGTGTCGTCAGAGGCTGCTTGCAGAGCGAGTTCTCCCCCTCTTTAAGCCCTTTGACAGCTGTTGTCTCCACGCTATTCTGTTTGTTGCGAGGGATTCCCAGTTGGTTGTGTCCATCCCCAGCGCTCTCATATCTCGTTTGCAGACATCCTTGAAGCGAAGTTGGGGTCGACCTTTGTCTCTGTGCCATGCGGCCAGTTCACCATAGAACAAATCTTTTGGAATGCGACCGTCGTCCATCCGGCGTACGTGTCCGAGCCAGCGTAGACGGCGTTGGCGGAGTAATGTGTACCTAGATAGGATGCCGGCTATGCTGAGGACCTCGTTGTTGGTGACCTTGTGCTGCCAGGATATGCATAGGACGCGTCGCAGACAACGGAGGTGGAACACTTGCAGTTTTCGCTCTTGAGTGGCGTATGTTGTCCATGATTCGCTTCCATAGAGGAGTGTGCTGACGACGCAAGCCTTGTACACCGCTAAGAGCATGTCTCTGATGAGGACTTCTCTTGGATTTTGCCTATTGACTGGTGATGTTGAAGATCTGGATCTGGAGTGAAGCTCTCTTGAAAGCGTGCCTGAACAGCATGGCAAAGAAGATGCCGAAGAGTGTGGGGGCGCGGACGCAGCCTTGCTTGACTCCTTGCTTGACTCCTTGCTTGACTCCTTGCTTGACTCCTTGCTTGACGCCTTGCTTGACTCCTTGCTTGACTCCTTGCTTGACTCCTTGCTTGACTCCTTGCTTGACTCCTTGCTCGACTCCTTGCTCGACTCCTTGCTCGACTCCTTGCTCGACTCCTTGCTTGACTCCTTGCTTGACTCCTTGCTCGACTCCTTGCTCGACTCCTTGCTTGACTCCTTGCTTGACTCCTTGCTTGACTCCTTGCTTGACTCCTTGCTTGACTCCTTGCTTGACTCCTTGCTTGACTCCTTGCTTGACTCCTTGCTTGACTCCGCTCTTGACCTCGAATTCTGGAGCACACCTACATTATATGATTATTATTGCATGGAAACGAAATACGAAGGATTACATCAAAGATATATTACATCTTTATTACAAAACACAAACTGAACAACTAAAATAATCAAAAAACGTTTAAAACTATGTATTTGTATAGTTATTGTTTTTGTCATGTAAAAACACACTTATCCGAAGTGTGCGTTTTCTATGTCCTCTAGTATATATTGAATGAATTGAATAAAATATGTTTAAACTAAACTAACTTATCAATGTCGTGTTACAAAAAATTATACATATTTAAAGTTAAACACAACATTGCATCGTGCAACATATTCGATGATTAAGCTGTCAATAATATATGAAATATGTTTGTTTTCACGGACGTACATTTACGTCCACAACGTTGTATGTCGACCGCGTTGATTGGTTTACGTGCTTGTCAATACGTCAAACAAGGTTCAAATTTATTAATTTCGCCATTTAGATAACCCCTGGGCAACATTAATATGAAACGGAGTGTATGCAAGTTTAGTAATATTAAATTGTGTGTGCGTCTCCAAATATAAGTAATTCATATGGATTTAAACCTGAAATGCACGTTGTTTTATATCAAGCATAAAAAAGGTAAGCAGAACTTAATATTCATGGTAGTTTTTATTTCATCAAATACAAGCAAACATAATAACATATGAAGTAAGTCAAAAATGACCCATGATCAAATATGGTATAATAGTACAGTGTATTTTGGCGGTGGTCTTAATAGTTGAACACGTACAACTTAATAATAATACTACTATGTACGCTGGCACTTTTAAACCTGAAAAATATATTATATATTCCAAGAATACGTACATGATATACGAGTCATGCTGTAGGAAAGCCAACATGACGGACAATAAAACGCAAAACTCATGCACAAGTATGATTGTATGCCGATGTTGTTATCTTGTTAATTTCTGTCAATATTATGATTATCTACAACAACTGAAATGAGGAATATGACAAAAAGCTTACGGTTGCCCTCTCCTTTCTAAGTAAAGGTACGCAAAGACTTCATGGCATGAACATAATATACAAGGTTATATATTATTTTTGTTTTTATATGGAAAATGTAATGCTTCTTTACATCTAAGCTAATATTACACTATACTTAATTCATGATATCTTAGTAGATATGTATTATAATTTGATGTAGTGTGCAATGAATGGCAGAAGGCACTATAATAAAATATTTACGCACTTAATTGATATAAAACGTTTGTTTATACATTTATTTAGCTTGTATGTTTGGCATATATGTGTATGCATATACACATGCATTCAGATAACATGGGCTTTTTAGCCAACTTGGTTTGAAATAAACTGTCTGTCTGTCTGTCTGTCTATCTATCTGTCTGTCTGTCTGTCTGTCCGCCCGCCCGCCCGCCCGCCCGCCCGCCCGCCCGCCCGCCCGCCCGCCCGCCCGTCCGTCCGTCCGTCCGTCCGTCCGTCTGTCTGTCCTGTCGTCTGTCGCTGTCTGTCTGTCTGTCTGTCTGTCTGTCTGTCTGTCTGTCTGTCGTCTGTCTGTTCGTCTGTCCTGTCTGTCTGTCTGTCTGTCTGTTCTGTCTGTCTGTCTGTCTGTCTGTCTGTCTGTCTGTCTGTCTGTCTGTCTGTCTGTCTGTCTGTCTGTTGTCTGTCTGTCTGTCTGTCTGTCTGTCTGTCTGTCTGTCTGTCTGTCTGTCTGTCTGTCTGTCTGTCTGTTGTCTGTCTGTCTGTCTGTCTGTCTGTCTGTCTGTCTGTCTGTCTGTCTGTCGTCTGTCTGTCTGTCTGCTGTCTGTTCTGTCTGTCTGTCTGTCTGTCTGTCTGTCTGTCTGTCTGTCTGTCTGGCTGGCTGTCTGGCTGGCTGTCTGGCTGGCTGTGCTTAAGAGTACAGAACATGAAAAGTTGCGAAAAAGAAGCGAAAGAAAAACAACAGAGATGAGAAACAAATAAGATGGAATGCATGGAGAGTACTCAGCGATGGCTCTTTTGGAAGCGACAGGCGAGAATCTCACCACGAAATTGTCGCAGTGTTAGAAACTAAAACGTGTATGCAATTCAAATGTGTATATTGTCGTCGACCAACCTGTAATTTCAGCCCAAATACTGCAATCTGATATTAATAAATGGTTAGTCACATTTAATCATTCAAAAACTGAATCTATGATCATCTCACGCAAAACACATAGACCACATCACCCAGCATTACTCATGAATAATCAACGAATCTCATCCGTCACGTCTCATAAACACCTTGATGTTCACTTCTCAAACGACGGCTCTTGGCATACTCGTGTAACTCATATTACTGATAATGCATGGAAGAGAATACATATCATGCGAAGATTCAAATTCCTATTGGAAAGACGATCACTTGAAACCATTTATACTTCTTTCATCAGACCAATTCTAGAATATGCCGATGTTCTGTACTGCAATTGTACTCAGTATGAAAAAGACGAACTTGACAAGATCCAGAATGAAGCTTCTCGAATTGCATCCGGTGCAACAACATTTGTTTCTCTTCATAAACTGCGTAGGGAAGTCCGGTGGGAATCATTAGACAAACGTCGACTTAACCACAGACTTACTCTTTTGTATAAAATGAAAAATGGTCTTACTCCCAAACATCTATCTTCTCTTGTGCCACACACAGTGTGGGTGAAACTACCAGATACAACCTAAGAAACCTCAGCTAATATTAAGGGTATTCCATCCCGTACTGCGCACCACTAGCCTACAACTCGTTTCTACCTTCTACCTTAAGAGATTGGAATAATCTATCTATGCAACAACAAAGCTCTCCTACACTATCTTCTTTCAAACATAGTCTTCGTGGAAATATATCTAAATCTCCTAAATACTTTTATGTTGGCTCCAGGAAATGGCAAGTTTATCATGCCCGATTACGTACTGAGTGCTGCTCCTTAAACCAACACCTGTATAGCAAAAACTTATCTCCAACATCTCTTTGCCAATGCGGTCTTGTTGAAAGTAATCACCATTTCCTCTTGGAGTGCATACTATAATATTATACCAACATCAGAGCAAAACTAATACAAGAAACTTCTATATACTGTACAGTAACTTTGTACACTCTCTTACACGGAGATCAAAACCTTTGCGACAACATCAACAGCAGAATCTTTCTTGCTGCACATGACTATATAAAGGACAGTAAATGTTTTCCATGAACTTGAATGACTGACCTGTTCCTGGCTCTCAACATTCTAAATCAAATCTCAATATCTTATTTCTTCTACTTGAATTGAAAACGATTAGGATGATTTATCGTCAAAGTTGATTGACTCTTATTTATTATTACTTAATTTTATATTTATTATTACTTAAGATGAACACTAAGTGTATTAGTTATACATACCATACATTTTAAGCCACTAAGATAAATATTTAGCAAACTATATCGATATCATACCATACCTCACTTTACCTAATAATGTTACTTTCTTCTTACAATAATTGTTGTGAGTGTGCACATAATATAAATTAGAACAATCTATTACACTTAGACTCAACCATATTCTTTTTATTAGCATTCCTCAACATTATAATATTCTGACCTCTATTATTATAATGTCTTTTTTCTAATCTCAACTACAATATCGTATTTTTTCTATCTAAATCGAATTATGAATCTTGTATTGTTAAACATTTCAAGCAAATTATGTTACCGCCAACTTTACAGCAAACGAGTTTCGAAGGAGAAGACCTTTATAAGCTAATCTAGCTTTCGGATCTAATCCTTTTTCAAAACATAAAATATTATATTGTAATGTAATTGCTATATGTATATATGTTACATTGTTTGAAATAAAATATGTTTAAACTAAATGTGTATATTCCAGTCAGACAGTTTTTGTCCATCATGTTGGTCCCCATCCTCTGCGTCTGATCTTAATAATATTAACAGTCTTTCAGATCGGACTTTTAACCGAGGTCTGGTGTCGGTGCTTTACACCGTGTACGTCAAAGAACTAGACGAGACTCTGCATGTATCTCTGTCTGTATCATTGCACTATCCACCAACATCTAAAATGACTAATCTCTTCATATCAGCAACCGGTAGCGACGATAAATAAACGCACATACACAACACATTGTTGGCTTTCCTACAAAGCGACTCGCATAAAGTTTGATCATTCCCTTTTTGCTATGATGCTACAGTAACATGCGGACGATATTTGGCATAACACCAAACATGTACTCACGAACTAACAACAATTTGCGTACATGTATGCGTTTTTGTGTTGTTCGCATGTCAAATTCATTTGTAATATTTCCTCATTATTGGCAAAAACAACGAACTATCATTTTATTTGGCAAGGTTGATGAACTAAATCTATGTGTGACGACTTTCGCTTGGATGGTTGATTTCAGAGGATAATTCAACATTTCATTAGAACTACTGGACATTTACTAGTGACAGCCATTGGAGGTCTTGTTGGTTTTGGTTTTGTGCAATTAGTAGCTACATTATATATTATTGAATATTATAATTATTTCTCTGGATTGAAATAAACAGAAACATCTTACGTACACTATAGTTACCTTAGGTATAATAACGCTGCGTGATTATAGATCGAATGATGCGTTTATAAAAACACCGGCACACAGTTAGTTTAAACTTTATTTATTTTACAACGATTGCGAAGCAAGTTCTAACAACTTATATTAATCACTTTCGTTGGCGCGGATGAAAGCGTATAATTATGTGGTCATTCGTGTGGGAGGAAACCGGGGTACCCGGAGAAAACCCACCTATCGGATATGGCGACCACTGTACCATCTCACATACTTCCCCGGTATTCCCGGCACACAGTTGTGGTTCATACGGTGTTCTTTAGTTCCGATTTACAGTTTTTACAGAAATATCAAAGCTAATATGGCTACAGGAATACATTGTCCGACGTGTGTGTGTGGGGGGGGGGGGGCGTGGCCGAATAGTTTAGACTTCCCCGTCACCGTTATAGGTATAAAACCTACTAGGGGGTGTCAAATTATTTCATTTGAGGATCCTATCCATCTGATCTAAGGTAGGTCGGCGGTTCTATCCAGGTGCCCGTCTGTGTCTGCAATATTTATCGGAGGTGCACCCCCACCGGTGATGTCCGTCCCTCCACCAATATTAGATGGAGCGTCGCCGTATAACCTACGTTGTTGGTGCGACTTTAACCCTTTCAACACCACATACCTCTAAATAGGCTTACAAAAAATGTAGATCCAGATGAGGAGATCATCAGGATCTGCACTTTTTGCAGGTAATATTACTGTTTTTAGACAAAATTACCCATTTTAATAAAATGAATTGGTCCAAATTTAATGTTCTTATTAATTTATTGGTCTAAGAATGTCATGGACCAGTCCATGTCAGTTATTTGGTGTTGAATGGGTTAAACTCTCTGATCATAGGTTGACCTGACAATGGATACGGCGTCAGTTTCGTAACAGATATATTATGACTTCTAGCCTTAGAACCACAAATGGAAGTGTCTTTAGCGGCAACATATCTAAATACACACCACCTCCTCTATTGCTCATTACACTAATCAGGTTTCGTGTTATGACTGGGTTTTAATATCTAATGGGGTAAGTAGCCTACTTGAAGTACTTGTGTCGCAAACGGTTAATATTCATGTTCTCTTCGTGATATTTTTTATATTGCCCTCTCAGGAATGCAATATTTACGTTATTATACAAGAACTCTAGATAGTCCATCAAGCAGATCCTGATTATACCGAACCCATATAATCTGTAAGTATCTAGAAGCGTTTATGTATGCATTTCAATAAGCGTCTATATAGTTATTATGAGAGGGGCGTTGTTATTAGCAACCAATATCCAAATGAGCGTTTTACATATATTATAATAATAATGTTTTATGTGAAATAAATTGATTGATTGATTGATTGATTGATTGATATTGACAGGTCATTATTATCTCGAGGGCGAATAGTAAATAATATTGACTGTTGTAAATTTTGTATTGAGTTGTCACGTGAGGTGTAATAACGATTATATTAACTTATAATTAGAGGTTATTACGCTGCGAGGCAACTTGATATCATCCTGAGACCGAAGGTCGATACCTAGGCTGAAATTACACTAACCACGTGATAATTAGGTTGATATGAATTTGAACATTTAATAATCGAAAATCATGTTCTCCGTTATCCATTTATCAGGAATAAATCACAATTACTGAATTAATTGAAATATTACGACGAGACTACACACATCTGTTAATTGTCAAATATGACGCGCTGGGACGCTGCGGAAGTAAACAATCTAGCACCGAGTGCGCATGCGTTTATGCTACGGCTTTATCTGGTTTGATACGGTCTCGTGACCGTATCAAACCAGCAAACGTAATATCATACTGGACAACACAGCGTATCAACCTGGGTGGTAGACAATATTGTGGTAGGCAAATAAACGGCAACATATAGGCTATAATTCATATCTAAGTAGCTAAAGTAATAAGCTAACATATTGATTTGCTTCCACAGGCTAACAGCACGCTGTAGCAATGAGATTGTGGTCGAAGTTAAAGAACACTGTGATGGCAGTTGCTGCAGTGTTGAACATCCACAGTGAGAATAAATGTTACAACAACGAGGGTATTGGGTGCTTTTCTAATGAACCGCCATTTTCAAATGCTGCAGGAAGATTACCTCAGTCTCCTAGTACAGTAGGGGTAGGTTATGGATATATATATATTACTCTTTTTAAAAAAAAAATGTTATGACCCTTTATGTTCTTCTCGGGTAGGTAAGTTGTAGGCTATATATTGTATCTTAATTTTAATAATTTTATTCCAGGGGGGGGGGATTAAATTATTTTATATTTTATGTAGCATATAATGTCTTCAAATTCACCCATATGCAACACTCGCCCACATGGTTCGCCGGAGGCGAGGATACATAAACTGAAACTTCATCATCATTTCACCCATGTACAACACTCGCCCACATGTTCACCGGAGGCGAGGATGCATAAACTAAAACATCATCATTTCACCCATATGCAACACTCGCCCACATGGTTCGCCGGAGGCGAGGATTAATAAACAAAAATCATCATCATTTCACCCATGTGCAACACTCGCCCACATGGTTCACCGGAGGCGAGGATATATAAACTAAAACATCATCATTTAACCCATATGCAACACTCGCCCACATGTTTCACCGGAGGCGAGGATACATAAACTGAAACATCATCATCGTGTTGTGCGAATAATTAACGATATACGCCCTGTGGGTAACATATAGTATGCATGCATGATATATTATCTATGCATACCAGTTATCTATATATTATAATACCTGCATATACTTTACAGGTCTCGTTCCAGCTATATACCCGACAGAACAGACATCTATACCAGTTATCTATATATTATAATACATGCATATACTTTACAGGTCTCGTTCCTTCTATATACCCGACACAACAGACATCTATACCAGTTATCTATATATTATAATACCTGCATATACTTTACAGGTCTCGTTCCAGCTATATACCCGACAGAACAGACATGTATACCAGTTATCTATATATTGTAATATCTGCATATACTTTACAGGTCTCGTTCCTTCTATATACCCGACACAACAGACATCTATACCAGTTATCTATATAGTATAATACATGCATATACTTTACAGGTCTCGTTCCTTCTATATACCCGACAGAACAGACATCTATACCAGTTATCTATATATTATAATACCTGCATATACTTTACAGGTCTCGTTCCTTCTATATACCCGACAGAACAGACATCTATACCAGTTATCTATATATTTATTTATTATTATATTATAATACCTGCATATACTTTACAGGTCTCGTTCCTTCTATATACCCGACAGAACAGACATCTATACCAGTTACTCACAAATAATGCCCTGACTATTCAACTATCTCATTTTAATGGCGCCAAACCAACAAAATTCATCATACACGGATATCGCGATAACGGAAGGGAGAAATGGCTGGTGGACATGCGGAACAAGTTGTTACTGAAGGTTGTATTCTGGCATTTATTTGTTACATATTCATAATATTATATAAAGTTCAGTGTTTATGGTGTAAACTTTATAAATATTCTTAAAATCAGGCGCGTAGCTGCCATTAGGCCAAAAGGCCCGGGCCTGTACATCATTTTGACCCAACAAAAATAATATAGAATTGTTATTGCTTTTGATGTACATGTATAGCTAAGCAGAACAGTGTATTGTCATGTTTATTTGTTGTAAAAACATGTCCGAATTTGTCTTTTAAATGCAGCAGAATGTGGGAAATTGCATCCTAAAAAACAAACAATTCCGGGGGTGCATGCCCCCGGACCCCCTAGCAACCTCGTTCGCTACGCTCACTCAGCATTATTTACCCGGGCCTACACATAATTTGCCTCCTGGCTACGCACCTGAAAATGATTGTTGATTTCGTTATCCATGGATTTCAGAGTATCGTTAATTTTAATTGACAATAACCACTAATACATACTTTAAAAGTGGAGTGTCGATATCTTTAATTGACAATAACCACTATTACATACTTTAAAAATGGATTGTCGATAATTTTAATTGACAATAACCACTACTACATACTTTAAAAATGGAGTGTCGATATCTTTAATTGACAATAACCACTACTACATACTTTAAAAATGGAGTGTCGTTAATTTTAATTGACAATAACCACTACTACATACTTTAAAAATGGAGTGTCGTTAATTTTAATTGACAATAACCACTACTACATACTTTAAAAATGGAGTGTCGTTAATTTTAATTGACAATAACCACTACTACATACTTTAAAAATGGAGTGTCGTTAATTTTAATTGACAATAACCACTACTACATACTTTAAAAATGGAGTGTCGTTAATTTTAATTGACAATAACCACTACTACATACTTTAAAAATGGAGTGTCGTTAATTTTAATTGACAATAACCACTACTACATACTTTAAAAATGGAGTGTCGTTAATTTTAATTGACAATAACCACTACTACATACTTTAAAAATGGAGTGTCGTTAATTTTAATTGACAATAACCACTACTACATACTTTAAAAATGGAGTGTCGTTAATTTTAATTGACAATAACCACTACTACATACTTTAAAAATGGATTGTCGTTAATTTTAATTGACAATAACCACTACTACATACTTTAAAAATGGACTGTCGATAATTTTAATTGACAATAACCACTACTACATACTTTAAAAATGGAGTGTCGTTCATATTAATTGACAATAACAACTAGTACATACTTTAAAAGTGGAGTGCCGTTAATTTTAATTGGCAAAAACCACACTTTCAAAATGAACTGGTGTGTCTTTTAAAATTTAAAATCGCATTGACGGGTTTGGCCATATAGCTACTCTCTATCTATGATAAATATTGTTTTCTGTTTTCAAATCCAGAGGTGGTTCGTAATTGTGCCAAAACCTGTTTTATTATTCTACAAAGACGTCAGTTTTATTATGTAAATAAATGTTTAATATTGTATATAATGTCATTATATTTACTATTTCTAACTGCTGAATTATTTTCGTTGACTTCAAATCGCTAGCCCCTCACCGATGCAGGTTCGAATCGCTAGCCCCTCACCGATGCAGGTTCGAATCGCTAGCCCCTCACCGATGCAGGTTCGAATCGCTAGCCCCTCACCGATGCAGGTTCGAATCGCTAGCCCCTCACCGATGCAGGTTCGAATCGCTAGCCCCTCACCGATGCAGGTTCGAATCCCTAGCCCCTCACCGATGCAGGTTCGAATCCCACGTGCGTCAAATTATTTCATGTGAGGAAACAATACAGCTGGGTTGCTGAAGATCGGTGGTTCTAGCCTCTACCAGGGAGCCCACCCGTGTCTGAAATACTACTCGAAAGGCCACCTTAGGTCTTCATCCACCAATAATGTCTGAGTTGCCAAATTGGTGCAACTTTACCCCACCCACCCCAAATATCAAAAATACCAAACAAACAGCAAAACATTTGCAGGAAGACGTTAACGTGATAGCAGTTGATTGGGAGAAAGGAGCCGATACTAAAGATTATAACCAAGCTGCAGCTAATACCCGGGTTGTCGGTGCGTTGATAGCACAACTCGTGGTATCATTACGCAAGTATGCCGGGGTTCAACCCAAACACGTGCATCTTATTGGTCACAGTCTGGGAGCTCATGTTGCTGGATACGCTGGCGAGAAATTGAAAGGCATAGGTAGAATAACGGGTAAGTAAGGGCTAAAATGGTTTAGGTCGGGTAACCCGACCCGACCTATAAAAATCACCCCGAACCTAGCATTTTAGAGAGCGACAAACGAAAGAAATATTTTTTCGTCTAATTATTCTTTTGTCATCTTCTGGTTGTACTGTATTATTCGCTCAGTATCACGTGTACGATCGTGACAACGAGAAGGCTTATTAAAGGACTTGGTATCGCCATCACAATTACCCCACCAAGATACAAACAAATCCCAAGAAAATAAAATCAAAAAGTCCCGACCTACTCTACCATTCTACCTAGCAATTTCTGGATTAGTACCCGAACCAAACCATGTGTTCCTATTTCCAAAATCCTAATTAGTACATGCCTATGCGCAGCAGCTCTATCTATCACTTCTAAGTGTGATGCTATTTGAACTGCCCCCGTGTTGTCCCCCGGGGGCTCAGCACCAAAACACCGCAACTGCCTGCCATTTGCATTTGCCATACTTCCGCCCCGAGCACCCACATAGGTATATACATTTATCTAAACATCTCCATCCCAAAATGCGTGAGTCGCAGTTCATTCATAGAAAACAATGAGCCAACATGCGGTTTTGTCATTTATTTGTAAATGACGATGTTTCTAGTAAATATGTGAAATGCTATTTAAGCGCCAATATGCGATTACATAGTATATGTTGCTCACATACATTCCAAGGAGCAAATGGTTGTCGTCTACATTTGATGTAAAGGAGCAAATGATTGTTGTTTACATTTATTTGATGTAAATGAGCAAATGATTGTCGTTTACATTTGATGTAAATGAGCAAATGATTGTCGTTTACATTTGATGTAAAGGAGCAAATGATTGTCGTCTACATTTGATGTAAATGAGCAAATGGTTGTCGTTTACATTTGATGTAAAGGAGCAAATGATTGTTGTTTACATTTGATGTAAAGGAGCAACATTTTTATTGTCGTTTACATTTGATGTAAAGGAGCAAATGATTGTCATTTACATTTGATGTAAAGGAGCAAATGATTGTTGTTTACATTTGATGTAAAGGAGCAAACTTAATTATTGTCGTTTACATTTGATGTAAAGGAGCAACTGATTGTCGTTTACATTTGATATAAAGGAGCAAATGATTGTTGTTTACATTTGATGTAAAGGAGCAAAATTAATTATTGTCGTTTACATTTGATGTAAAGGAGCAAATGATTGTCGTTTACATTTGATGTAAATGAGCAAGTGATTGTCGTTTACATTTGATGTAAATGAGCAAATGAGTGTCATTTACATTTGATGTAAAAGAGCAAATGATTGTCGTTTACATTTGATGTAAAGGAGCAAATGATTGCCGTCTACATTTGATGTAAAGGAGCAAATGATTGTCGTTTACATTTGATGTAAATGAGCAAGTGATTGTCGTTTACATTTGATGTAAATGAGCAAATGAGTGTCATTTACATTTGATGTAAAAGAGCAAATGATTGTCGTTTACATTTGATGTAAAGGAGCAAATGATTGCCGTCTACATTTGATGTAAAGGAGCAAATGATTGTCGTTTACATTTGATGTAAAGGAGCAAATGATTGTCGTTTACATTTGATGTAAAGGAGCAAATGATTGTCGTTTACATTTGATGTAAAGGAGCAAAATTAATGGTTGTCGTTTACATTTGATGTAAAGGAGCAAATGATTGTCGTTTACATTTGATGTAAATGAGCAAATGATTGTTGTCGTTTACATTTGATGTAAAGGAGCAAATGATTGTCGTTTACATTTGATGTAAAGGAGCAAATGAGTGTCGTTTACATTTGATATAAAACGTGATTCGAACGCAAAGAAACAAAGCACCAATCACATTTCCAGGCTTCAATAAGTTCATTTATTTTAATAGAGTAAAACAGTAACACATTAATTATCACCAACTGACCCTTGTGAAGTTTACACTTTTAGTTAGTTAGATTATATATTGTTTTTGTAACACTTTGTATTTGTGTTCTGCATAATAATGTAACCATAATCACAATGAAAACAGAGAAAACCAATTACAGAAACGTATTAGAACAATGTCTCTGATTTGTATCTGTTGATAGCGAACTAACATTGCGGCTATTTGGTGTTTTGTAGGACTAGACCCAGCAGGGCTAGCGTTTGGAGGGAAACCACCAATCGTACGGTTGGATTCCACTGATGCATCATTTGTCGATGTTATTCATACTGACGGACAACCAGTTCGGACACTAGGTAAAGGAATTCGTATACACTTCATTGACTCTTTGCATTTAATGCGTCACAAATATGCCTAACATAATAGTACAATCTTATACTAGAGGACATAGCAAACGCACACCTACATTATATACTAGAGGACATAGCAAACGCACACCTACATTATATACTAGAGGACATAGCAAACACACACCTACATTATATACTAGAGGACATAGCAAACGCACACCTACATTATATACTAGAGGACATAGCAAACGCACACCTACATTATATACTAGAGGACATAGAAAACGCACACCTACATTATATACTAGAGGACATAGAAAACGCACACCTACATTATATACTAGAGGACATAGAAAACGCACACCTACATTATATACTAGAGGACATAGAAAACGCACACCTACATTATATACTAGAGGACATAGAAAACGCACACCTACATTATATACTAGGAACATAGAAAACGCACACCTACATTATATACTAGAGGACATAGAAAACGCACACCTACATTATATACTAGAGGACATAGAAAACGCACACCTACATTATATACTAGAGGACATAGAAAACGCACACCTACATTATATACTAGAGGACATAGAAAACGCACACCTACATTATATACTAGAGGACATAGAAAACGCACACCTACATTATATACTAGAGGACATAGAAAACGCACACCTACATTATATACTAGAGGACATAGAAAACGCACACCTACATTATATACTAGAGGACATAGAAAACGCACACCTACATTATATACTAGAGGACATAGAAAACGCACACCTACATTATATACTAGAGGACATAGAAAACGCACACCTACATTATATACTAGAGGACATAGAAAACGCACACCTACATTATATACTAGAGGACATAGAAAACGCACACCTACATTATATACTAGAGGACATAGAAAACGCACACCTACATTATATACTAGAGGACATAGAAAACGCACACCTACATTATATACTAGAGGACATAGAAAACGCACACCTACATTATATACTAGAGGACATAGAAAACGCACACCTACATTATATACTAGAGGACATAGAAAACGCACACCTACATTATATACTAGAGGACATAGAAAACGCACACCTACATTATATACTAGAGGACATAGAAAACGCACACCTACATTATATACTAGAGGACATAGAAAACGCACACCTACATTATATACTAGAGGACATAGAAAACGCACACCTACATTATATACTAGAGGACATAGAAAACGCACACCTACATTATATACTAGAGGACATAGAAAACGCACACCTACATTATATACTAGAGGACATAGAAAACGCACACCTACATTATATACTAGAGGACATAGAAAACGCACACCTACATTATATACTAGAGGACATAGAAAACGCACACCTACATTATATACTAGAGGACATAGAAAACGCACACCTACATTATATACTAGAGGACATAGAAAACGCACACCTACATTATATACTAGAGGACATAGCAAACGCACACCTACATTATATACTAGAGGACATAGAAAACGCACACCTACATTATATACTAGAGGACATAGCAAACGCACACCTACATTATATACTAGAGGACATAGAAAACGCACACCTACATTATATACTAGAGGACATAGAAAACGCACACCTACATTATATACTAGAGGACATAGAAAACGCACACCTACATTATATACTAGAGGACATAGAAAACGCACGCATACATTATATACTAGAGGACATAGAAAACGCACGCCTACATTATATACTAGAGGACATAGAAAACGCACGCATACATTATATACTAGAGGACATAGAAAACGCACGCATACATTATATACTAGAGGACATAGAAAACGCACGCATACATTATATACTAGAGTACATAGAAAACGCACACCTACATTATATACTAGAGGACACAGAAAACGCACGCATACATTATATACTAGAGGACATAGAAAACGCACGCATACATTATATACTAGAGGACATAGAAAACGCACACCTACATTATATACTAGATGACATAGAAAACGCACACCTACATTATATACTAGAGGACATAGAAAACGCACACCGACATTATATACTAAAGGACATAGAAAACGCACGCATACATTATATACTAGAGGACATAGCAAACGCACACCTACATTATATACTAGAGGACATAGAAAATGCACACCTACATTATATACTAGAGGACATAGAAAACGCACGCATACATTATATACTAGAGGACATAGCAAACGCACACCTACATTATATACTAGAGGACATAGCAAACGCACACATACATTATATACTAGAGGACATAGAAAACGCACACCTACATTATATACTAGAGGACATAGAAAACGCACGCATACATTATATACTAGAGGACATAGAAAACGCACACCTACATTATATACTAGAGGACATAGAAAACGCACGCATACATTATATACTAGAGGACATAGAAAACGCACGCATACATTATATACTAGAGGACATAGAAAACGCACACCTACATTATATGCTAGAGGAAATAGAAAACGCACACCTACATTATATACTAGAGGACATAGAAAAACGCACACCTACATTATATACTAGAGGACATAGAAAACGCACACCTACATTATATACTAGAGGACATAGAAAACGCACACCTACATTATATACTAGAGGACATAGAAAACGCACACCTACATTATATACTAGAGGCCATAGAAACGCACACCTACATTATATACAATAGGATATAGAAAACACACACCTACATTATATACTAGAGGACATAAAAACGCACACCTACATTATATACTAGAGGACATAGAAAACGCACACCTACATTATATACTAGAGGACATAGAAAACGCACACCTACATTATATACTAGAGGACATAGAAAACGCACACCTACATTATATACTAGAGGACATAGAAAACGCACACCTACATTATATACTAGAGGACATAGAAAACGCACACCTACATTATATACTAGAGGACATAGAAAACGCACACCTACATTATATACTAGAGGACATAGAAAACGCACACCTACATTATATACTAGAGGACATAGAAAACGCACACCTACATTATATACTAGAGGACATAGAAAACGCACACCTACATTATATACTAGAGGACATAGAAAACGCACACCTACATTATATACTAGAGGACATAGAAAACGCACACCTACATTATATACTAGAGGACATAGAAAACGCACACCTACATTATATACTAGAGGACATAGAAAACGCACACCTACATTATATACTAGAGGACATAGAAAACGCACACCTACATTATTTACTAGAGGACATAGAAAACGCACACCTACATTATATACTAGAGGACATAGAAAACGCACACCTACATTATATACTAGAGGACATAGAAAACGCACACATACATACATTATATGATTATTATTACATGAACACGAAATACGAAGGATTCCATCAAAAATATATCACATCTTTATTACAAAACACAAACTGAACAACTAAACATATTCCAAAATGTCCAACTATGTATTTATATAGTTATTGTTTTTCATGTAATAACACATTTATCCGAAGTGTGCATTTTCTATGTCGTCTAGTATATATATATATATACTACTATGTTCAATAAACCGACGTATCATTCGCAGACGGATATGTAGTTCTGCTGGACTGCTAATCCGGGGATCATAGGTTCGATCCCCCGTCTGACCATAATAAAATTAACAGTCTTTCAGATGGGACTTTAAACCGAGGTCTCATGTCGGTGCTGTACACAGTGCACGTAAAAGAACCAGAGGAGACTCTGGAATGGGTCTCTGTCTGTATCATTGCACTATCCTCCAAAATTCTAAAATGACTAATCTCTTCAGGAGGCGTCGCTCAT
Organism: Archivesica marissinica; assembly: GCA_014843695.1. Taxonomy (NCBI): domain Eukaryota; kingdom Metazoa; phylum Mollusca; class Bivalvia; order Venerida; family Vesicomyidae; genus Archivesica; species Archivesica marissinica. Next base: position 54,866,326 of record CM026397.1, on the reverse strand, counting down.
ATGGGCAACCGGTAGCGACGATAAATAAACGTAAAACACACGACGTATCACGTAAATGCATTGATACTGATTTCATTCATTATTATGCAGGTTTCGGTACAAGTACCCGGATGGGCCATGCAGATTTTTATCCGAATGGAGGCAAGAATCAACCTGGCTGTAAAACTGCTGGAAGACATATTTTCAAACTTATAACTGGAAAATTTAAAAGTAAATCCTGTATTTGTTTTTGTCATATAACTTTGCTTGTATTAAATTCCATACAGCCATCAAGAAAGGCCAATCAAACATGTGTTATTAAACCAACAAGAGGCTGTCTGATTAGCGCAGTGGTTAGAGCGCTCGCTTCTCACCAATGCAACCCGGGTTCGATCCTCGGACCGGGAAGTATGTGAGATGGTACGATGGTCACCAGATCGGTGGGCTTTCTCCGGGTACTCCGGTTTCCTACCACACGAATGACCACATTTACGCTTTCATCCGCGCCAATGAGAGTGATTAATATAAGTTGTTGACACTTGCTTCGCAATCGTTGTGAAATAAATAAAGTATAAATTTTAAACCAACAACGTGGGCAGACTTGGAAATCCCAGAGAGGTCCCCAGTGCACCTTACAAAGAATATGTTACGAAGAGGCCTTTTAATTATTTCAATGTCACTGATCACTTTTACATTGCACCCCACATGGTGCAAAGCAGGTTGGGTAAATACTATCAATTGTTTAAAAACCGTTGTTAAACTCGTTATTGGTGAGGACTTATTTCTAATGTGGTGAGGGCCTATTTCTAATGTGGTGAGGGCCTGTTTCTAATGTGGTGAGGGCCTATTTCTAATGTGGTGAGGGCCTGTTTCTAATGTGGTGAGGGCCTATTTCTAATGTGGTGAGGGCCTACTTCTAATGTGGTGACGGCCTGTTTCTAATGTGGTGACGGCCTGTTTCTAATGTGGTGAGGGCCTATTTCTAATGTGGTGAGGGCCTATTTCTAATGTGGTGAGGGCTTTTTAATGTGGTGAGGGCCTATTTAAAATGTGGTGAGGGCCTATTTCTAATGTCGTGAGGGCGTGTTTCTAATGTGGTGAGGACCTATTTCTAATGTGGTGAGGGCCTGTTTCTAATGTGGTGAGGGCCTATTTCTAATGTGGTGAGGGCCTATTTCTAATGTGGTGAGGGCCTATTTCTAATGTGGTGACTGCCTATTTCTAATGTGATTTGCACATGTGCCTGTGTTATGTATTTTGAAGAAGCTATGCAATATGCGTAAGCCACAAACATCAACCAATCGGTGTAAATAAACTAACTTATATCACGAAGATACTGGCGAAATCCGCAGGACTCTCTGGGGATAGTCCGCCTCCGTGGTCGAGTGGTTGCGGTCGCTGACTTGCATACCACTGTAACCTATCATCACTGATGGTCACGGGTTCGAGTTCCGCTCAGACCGTGTCTCATTTATATGAATAAGTTGACAGTTTCTTACGGAGGTTGGTGCACCCAAGTACTGGTTAACCGTTGGAGGTGGCCATGAAAGGTGTTGTTAGGTAAACTGCCCGCCGATCTGTAGTCCAGTGGTAACACACTGGACTGGTAATCCAGGTATCGCAGGTTCGATCCCCCGTCTGACCCTAATAAAATTAACAGTCTTTCAGCTATGACGTTAAACCGAGGTCTCGTGTCGGTGCTTTACAGAGGAAACTCTGGAATGGGTCTCTGTCTGTATCAGTGCACTATCCTCCAAAAAACTAACATGACTAATCTCTTCAGGAGGCGTCGCTCATATGGGCAACCGGTAGCGACGATAAATAAACGTAAAACACACATACGCAGGTCGTCGGAAAACAATGTTCTTGCTAACCAAATCACGCAGATCATTGGACATCGAACGATTTAGTCAGTTAACAACTACTCCCATATCAATGAGCAACAGCACAAACTCATTTCTGGGATTTGGGGATTTTGTCTAGTCACATAGGAATACATCCACAGCAGTCTGATCCATTCGTGGTTAATGAGACATCTGTAATTTTCTATAATTTTCGATAAAGTTTGATTTATTCCAAAATGTGAATATGTCCTTTTAGTTGGATTCCTTTGTTTTTACTGTTTTTACCCTATCCAGATGTTGCGGTATGATAAATGCGATTTTATCAAAAACGTGTTAATTAAGTGATAACATTATTTTACAAATAAGTACCAATTGCATATTCTGTATGAGATCTGTCGTGATATACTACTTTAATACTCACAAGAAGCGATAGTGGAATAATATTACTAGCATGTTGTGCAAAGGAAACAACGATAAAAACAGAGGAAAATACTGTAATAGAACTGTAATTTTTAAGGAGTATTCAGTGGCAATAACTGGCCGATGTCTCTTATTCCTACGTATCAGAACCCAAAAACATTGTGAACAGAAAGACACAATATTAATATTATTTCTTAACGCTACATTTGAAGTGGACGAAAAATCGGTTGTTTAACCTACGAGTTTATTTATACAATTTCAATTTCTCACAAATACCAACACATTCTGTTTCTGTTATTTCAGAATTCATAAAAGGGGTAGGATGTGACCATGCACGTTCTCGGGAGTTATACATCGAGTCAATAATGTCCTCCTGTGGGTTTAGAGCATTTCCCTGTGACAGCAAAGACGACTTTGAGGCGGGGCTGTGCCCATGTAACGGCCAGTGTTCGTATATGGGATACACATCATACTCTGGGAGACCACGTGGATCATTTTATTTAACAACTGCAGGAACGTCACCGTTTTGTAAAGAAGTAATATCAGTCTAGAATAATTAGGAGTTCGAAGAGTGAAGTGACGATCGTGTAGCTTCAGTACCGTAGACAGACGCACATTTCAACAGAGGCAATCTAGGGGTCCGGGGTATGTTCCCCATTAAATTTGTTGGGTATAGAAGCGATTTCCTGCGTACTCACCATTCGGCTCTGTAGCAGTCAACATTTTATACAGCAAAGGGATACTATTTTGCATTTTATTCATTTTTCATTTTTTTTTTGCTTTGGAAATTGTAACCGAGGCAGCTTTCAGTGTGGCTACGGGCCTGCGCTTAGTATTTGTATAATTATAATATCCTACCTTCATGCGTAATACGTTAATGGTCTAAAACGGACGGTCTAATAAACGTTGCTTTATTAATCAGTGTCTAACAAACATTTCGTGACGTCATAAAGCGGCATGGCGTCATATGTTTACAGATTGTATGAAGATCTTCATTTCATGCATATTCATGATACTAAATGCGTATATGACATAAATGCATTGAAACCAAACTTTCACAGACGGATCTGTAGTCCAGTGGTAACACGCTGGACTCGTAATCCAGGGATCGCAGGTTCGATCCCCCGTCTGACCATAATAAAATTAACAAGTCTTTCAGATGGGACTTTAAACCGAGGTCTATTGTCGGTGCTGTACACCGTGCACGTAAAAGAACCAGAGGAGACTCTGGGATGGGTATTTGTCTGTATCATTGTACTATCCTCTAACAATAAAATAATGACTAATATCTTCAGGATGCGTCGCTCATATGGGCAACAAGTAGCGACGATAAATAAATGCTGCTAAAACACACCAAACGAGTCCAAGCAGTCAGTTGGGCGTTTATGGTCCCAGAATAGTTCTTGTTATTTTTAAGAATGCTATGCTACACCAAATGAAAGATTAGTTTTACCTTTATTTGTTTTACGACGATTGTTAAACAAGTTTTAACAACTTATATTAATCACTCTCGATGAAAGTGTATTAGATGTCATTCGTGTGGAAGGAAACCGGAGTACCCGGAGGAAACCCATCTGTCTAATATGGCGAACACCGTACCATCTCACATAATTTCCGGTTCGAGGATCGAACATGGTTGCATTGGTGAGAAGCGAGCGTGCTAACCACTGCGCTAATGGAATATAAGGTCTGGCTAATTGAGTTACTCTCTGTAAATAAAGAATTTGCAAAACATACTTTACTTACTTACTTAAACACTATACCCATATAATATTTAGTCGGTAACTGACTATGTTTCAAATTGACACCTAGTCATTATAAAAGACAACTTCGGCAATGTAAAAGTAAAGTAACGTGTTTGTTTATTAGTGTCAGCCATTTCTGACTTATGAGACACCTCTTTTTACGAACATCAGTAGTTCCCGAATCCTATGCTTGTATGCCAGACGCCAAGCTGGTAGGCGATCGGTAAATAGCTGGCGGCTCACCAACCGGCCATATCAGAACGAACCCCTGACGAGATTCGAACCGTCGACCTCCCGCTCCGTAGGCGGACGCCTTAACCACTGGGCCACGGAGACGGCAATGTATGTACAAACCATGTGTGAGACGCTTTGAACGGCATTTATTGGCCACTGTGCATTATTGGAGCCACGTTAAATGTCCGGTTATTTTCCCTCGTCATAGGCAGCATGCGGGTCGAGGCCATCCCACATGTACCTTACAGAATCTCCTCTGGTTCCTTTACGTACACGGTGTAAAGCACCGACACGAGACCTCGGTTTAAAGTCCCACCTGAAAGTTAATTTTATTAGGGTCAGATGGGGGATCGAACCTGCGATCCCTGGATTACCAGTCCAGCGTGTAACCACTGGACTACAGATCCGTATGTAAACCATGTGTGAGACGTTTTGAACGGCATTTATTGGCCACTGTGCATTTTTGGAGCCACGTTTAAGGTCCGGCTATTTTCCCTCGTCATAGGTAGCATGCGGGTCGAGGCCATCACACATGCACCTTACAAAGAACAAAACTATCAAGAATGTACAAAATAGTTATCGATGCACTACTTTGTCATACACAGCTCCCACTAAGTTCGAGTGTGTGTTTTACGTTTATTTATCGTCGCTACCGGTTTAATTATGTTGTATTTCATGAAATGAGAGAACATAAATTGAATTGAATCATATTACTAAACCGATCAAAATAGTGAACATTCTTGAGTTTTCATATTTGAAGATTTTAGTTGGCATTGCACTATCCTCCAACAATCTAAATTGACTAATCTCTTCAGGAGGCGTCGCTCATATGGGCAACCGGTAGCGACGATAAATAAACGTAACACATAAAAGAAAGCAGAGCAACAAGTAAGTAAGTCATCTAAGAGAGCTCTGTGATAAAAATAGAAACGTGTGTGGTAAATTCTTAATATATTTGTTTCTACATATTTGGTATTTTTAGGGCAAGGAAAGTATACCTCAAACTCAGTAATTGGTAAGATGGGATGGACACCACTAAATGTTCAGCAATGGGGTTTTAAGACAGTATTGTAGATTGCTAATCATGCACAACCATGATTAAATAAATAGGTGTTTAACTTGGCTATGTCATCTCCAGGTGTTAAATGCAAACTAGTTAAAGTCGAATCAGTAAAATGAGTGATTTAGTGGGAGCAAAAACAGTCGTAAAAGTCATTGCAGATAGGTTGTTGGAGATTGAAATTGACAGTTAATAATATTTTATTGCAAATACAAATAGCTTTGTGGGAGTCGTGATGGCGTTGTGGTAGCGCGTTCGCTGGAGCCGTTACGATTGTGCCCTTAGGCAAGGCATTTAAATTCCACGTTGCCTCTTCTCTCTCCCTCGTGGTGATGGATTCCAGCAGGAATGAGGTCTCGAGAGTGATTAATATAAGTTATAGGAACTTGTTTCGCAATCAAGCTAAAATAAATTTGTTTGCCGGTTGCCCATATGAGCGACACCTCCTGAAGAGATTAGTCATTTTAGATTTTTGGAGGATATTGCAATGATACAGACAATTCAGACCAATTCCAGAGTCTCCTCTGGTTCTTTTCCGTGCACGATGTAAAGCACCGACACGAGACCTCGGTTTAACGTCCCATTTGAAAGACTGTTAATTGTATTAGGGTCAGACGGGGGATCGAACCTGCGTAAAAAATTGTATAAACTAAATAGTTAGGGCCACACGTGTTAGCAACATTAGATAACGACCCGCACCAGATTGAAATTGATGTAAATGGAAACTGTCGTTATTAAGAGACGCGGCTAGATTTACAACATGCTTTCATTGTGTATGTATGTTGTATGTTCCATTATTGTCAAACCCCTTCGGCGATCTAGCCATGTTTTCCTGGACAGACTTAGCCGACCTAAGCGGTTAACCAATACTAAGCAATGTATGTGAGGTGCCTTTCTCAGTGACACTACATACATGGCATCTAACCCGGGACCGTTCATTTCCAAATCCGACGCTCTACCACTGGACCACGGACGCCACACTACTGTACACTATTGTGCAAATGTAGTAGAAGACGAAACACATTTTATTGTTATATTGTCCACTTTACATGAATATATCTATATATCTACCCAATGTCCATTCACATCGTGCTGGACGGGCTGTCGTATGCTGGACCAGTATGTATGTTCCATTAATGTCAAACCCCTTGCGGGGACCTAGACATGTTTTCCTGGACAGGCTTAGCCGACCTAAGTGGTTAACCAGTACTAAGCAATGTGTGTGAGGTGCCTTGCTCAATGACGACTAGAACTATATAGTTCTATAAGAACTATTCAGCCAAACTGATGATCAGAAACTATTCACTTTTTCAAACCATGGCAAAGTTTAAAGTCTGTTTTAATTTACTGTAGATAAAGTAATCAAGACGTTAGTAATATATATTGTACGGCATAACTATGTTATAATTATTGTGTATGTACATTTATTCTATAGTGTTAACAAATTGAAGAGGGCCCTAAGGAGGATTAGTTCAAAACTAATTAGGTCACCCTCTATAAATAAAGAAATCTATCTCTATCTATCTCTATTAATTTATAGTATCATATAGTATCATATATTATCATATTGTTATGAAATTACTGTGAATCTGTTTATATCAAATCTAATTTGATGTAATAAATTATTTTAAAATATTTGTTAGTAAGTACTTATAAAGTTGTAATGACACGGATACACTTCGTTGGTACTTTCAGAATCGTAGCCCTGTAGTGTCAGAGCAGTTCTTACCTTTCCCTGGTTATAAAGATACTATAACTTCTAGAAGAAGATCGATTCACATTATCGTCTTTCTTTGTGACACCTACCAAGTAGTAATCTGTAGATAAATTTAGATTGCTGGACTGGTAATCCTGGGATCGCAGGTTCGATCCCCCGTCTGACACTAATAAAATTAACAGTCTTTCAGATGGGATGTTAAACCGAGGTCTCGTGTCAGTGCTTTACACCGTGCACGTAAAAGAACCAGAGGAGACTCTGGAATGGGTCTCTCTCTGTATCATTGCACTATCCTCCAAAATCTAAAATGACTAATATCTTCAGGAGGCGTCGCTCATATGGACAACCGGTAGTGACGATAAATAAACGTAAAACACACACATTAGATTGCAGTGTGGGTCATGACATATGGCAACTAAATAGTTCACCTTGGTTGTTTTTCTTCGGCTGTGTGACGTCATCATCGCATTGTTGGTTGTCATATGACAACTAAATAGTTCGCCTTGGTTGTTTTTCTTCGGCTGTGTGACGTCATCATCGCATTGTTGGTTGTCATATGACAACTATATAGTTCGCCTTGGTTGTTTTTCTTCGGCTGTGTGACGTCATCATCGCATTGACGGTTGTCATGTGACACAGCTCATGTGATTCGTGTGATATATTTTACCGCCTGTTATATTTCTATTAAGAAAGGCGTATGTACATTTATCTGTTTTATAATACAGTCAAACCTGTGCTAAAGGCCACATCCGAATAAAGGCCGCATGTGAAAAACCTGTCTCTCATGACCACCATTTTTCTCTCCCGTCGAGCCATTTTCAATGTATTTTAACCCTCTATTGAGAGGCCAGGCCACCTGTCAACAAAGGCCACTTTTTGACTTTCCCGACGGTGGCTTTTATAGACAGGTTTGACTGTGCATGTAAATAATGTTGTACATATGAAGAGACGAAATTAAACTATTTGACTTGACTCTGTATTTGACTTGACTCTGTATTTGACTTGACTCTGTATTTGACTTGCCTCCAAAGTGAGTTAATTACTGCAATGTTCATTATAATTGTGTTGTACATCCGCTATCATACTCTCCTCATACCTATATTCCTTAGTTTAAAGTTTAAACTTTATTTATTTTACAACGTTTGCGAAGCAAGTTTTAACAACTTATATTAATTACTCTCGTTGACGCGGATGAAAGCGTATATGTGGTAATTCGTGGAAACCGGAGTACCCGGAGAAAACCCACCTGTCCAATCTGGCGACCACCATACCATCTTACATACTTCCCGGTCCGATGATCGAACCCGGGTTCCATTGGTGAGAAGCGAGCGCGCTAACCACTGCGCTAATCGGACAGCTTATTCCTTAATGGGGACACCTGTATCAAGCATTCTCCACCAAACAATAATTACTATTATAACATAACTGTCTATTTTGTTCCTATAAACAAAGAACACACATTAAGTCTACAATAAACAACGGCTATGGCTGTTGCATTTTACTCCTACATGTAAAAATCTTATTTAAATTAAATATGCACAACTTTTAACAATTATACATTGGAATTGAAAACAGCGATTGTGCAGGATTTGTACCGTTAATAACCATCCATACAGGAAATATAGTGTTGATAGCTGGATGGTCATTTCCAATGCCACTGGAATACAGAAGGTATTTTACAAGAACGTATTTTGTAAAGCCATCAGCAACATAACAGACAAGGAGACACAATAACACTCACATTTATTCGTTTATATCGTTTATATATTGAGTCATGTGAGAATGGAAATACAATGTGTCTTGCCTTTGTTTATCGGCGAATAAACCACAGTTTCAAATTAAACCTCGCAGGCCTACGACCATGACCGCAGGCCTACGGCCATGACCGCATGCCTACCACCTGCGTGATTAATTCGCATGCATCATAATTCCAAACCGTGGTTTATTCGCCGATAAGCAACGGCAAGACACATATTATTTAGTAAGTATAGTTCTGGAGGCGACGTCCGATGGACACCTGGTAAATAAACAGTTAAAAACTATTACAATCAACTTTCTTACGTCGTACCAATTTATAATTTAATATTGGATGTGGTCAAATCAGATACGCATCTAATGAATATCGTAATTGCAGAAAATAGCCGGAGACGTTTTTATACTAAATTACATTAGCAACGCACCAGCATAGTTACATTTCCTAAGAATTGTACACGTGGCCACTAACTTATAGTTCACAAGACTTGTTAGTCTGATGCCATTTCCAGAAAGGCTTGAAACCATTGCCGTCTTACCAAATGTCTCTTTTTATATGGAATGATTCAGGAATGATTCAGGAATGCTATTATTCAGTGATAGTATATATATAATGAGTGAGTGTTTGTCCTTTGGGTTTTTCCGGTACGGGTTAAAATCACACCAACGGCTTAGATCATATGGCGATTCTGCAGATATTATTGGTGAGAGAAATATTCCACCCGTGTATAACTATCGACATTCAGCACGTCAGCTGGATAGCTGACTCGTTTGAAAAAGAATTCGAAACGTCCAGTAAGATTCGGAAATAAACTGCGTTGAGGTGCAAGTGATTTCAAGTCAATATTTCCGACTTCGACATGTAATGTTTCACCGAAACTCATAAACGGTGGATGATAGCTGCCTACAAGAGTTTGGTGACATTTTCCGCAAAGATGCGTCGACCAGAAGTCGCATGCGTCTCTATTCGAGATAAATAGGATATGTTTGTTTCTTACGTTTATTTATCGTCGCTACCGGTTGCCCATATGAGCGACGCCTCCTGAAGAGATTAGTCATTTTAGATTTTTGGAGGATAGTGCAATGATACACAGAGAGAGAGAGGCCCATTCCAAAGTCTCCTCTGGTTCTTTTACGTGCACAGTGTAAAGCACCGACACGATACCTCGGATTAACGTCCAATCTGATAGACTTGTTAATTTTATTATGGTCAGACGGGGGATCGAACCTGCGATCCCTGGATTACCAGTCCAGCGTGTTACCACTGGACTACATATCAGTCTGTAAATATGATATATTGCTAATACGCACTATTTATAGATCACACCATATTTCCGTTGTATTTTGAGAGAGATTAAGTATTGCCATTGACAGAATGAGAGAAACAGTTTCAAGAATAATTATTTTAGGTGACATTAATTTGAATTAATCCTGTCACAAGTTTCAAGTTATTCTAGCAATTATAAATATGAACAATGTAATAGATACACAAACACGTACGTGTATATTAACAACACACATTGAAATAATCTAACATGCCGGGGTTAATTGATTGTATAACCAAATGTGTAATGCCTTCGACAAGCGTAACTCCATTGGTACTGTTTTCTGTGACATAGCAAATGCTTTTGATAGAGTTTGATATCGAGGTTTTAAGTTTTAAAATTCAACAATATGGAACAAACGACAATCTGTTACAAATGGTATGTGTAGGTCCTTCTATTTTCAGATACCAACAACAGTGCTGGTGTACGACAAGGATCAGTTTTTGGACCATTAGTATTAATACGAGCGCTGATTCACTACCGAGTACTATAACATTTTGCGGACGATACACGCCAAATTGAAGTAGCATTTGATTATGATTTGGATGATCAGAATGGGGGTAATGCATTTTACTGGTTATTGTCAACAATCATGTTTCTGAACATATTATCCCAAAATGATCCTCCACTAAAGAGATTTAGAGATATATAGTGTTATTGTAGTTGAATAATAAGCCGAGAGCGGCAATCATTTTGTCGGAATTGGCGATGTTCTGACGATTTATTGAACAGATACAGAAGTCAAGAAAACAAACGAAATACTTACATGTGTGTGTGTGTGCGCGCGTGCGTACGTGTGTGCGTGTGTGTTACTTTCCTGTAACGGTATTGTGTATTATTAATGCGATTGAGTATACTGTAACAGTATCGTAGGTGATCTCCGTAGTCGAGTTGTTAGGGTCGTTGGCTTCAAATGACTTACCATTAACCGCTTTAGTAGCAAATCCTACATTTCATTTCAATTAATATCTGTATATAATGAATAGAAACTCTATGTATCATTAATGTCTTTAATTGAATGGAAATTAATGTATTGGAATATGTAATACTAGTTTTTACTTGTGCAATATTGGGAACGTCAACGAGATCACATTGTTGAAATAGCACTGCACCATCGAATTGTATGGCAGTTTGTACGATTCTGTGGTACCTTGGGCTTGAGGAGCTATGTTACAACAAGGTTTGTTATGAAGGCATTGGCTGTTTTATGAACAATCCACCGTTCGACAACGCTAACTATGAACTTCCCCTGTCTCCAGCAGCATTACAGGTACTACTTTTTATATCAAATAGTATCACGTTTAGTTTCATCACATTTTATTTAATAAATAATAGTTGCCTTTCTATTGTTTATCTGCGAATACATTATTGGTTGGAGTTTTGAGTTCGGGATTAACAAACCCCGGCCGTTTTATTCGACTATAAGTACCGCAAAAACAAGCCGTTTCTAACATGACCAAAATATATAAAAAGCGCAAAATAGTTGGTGTCATTTTTTATAAAGCCGAAAATTACGTCACAAAACTAAAAGATGACATCACGTTTCACAATACCAGGTTTTATTGCAGATTTATCAACGGTAATTTTTTTCATTGCGTGTACTGTACCGTGTACTGTACAAGACAGGCATTTAATATGCCGAGCCATGTTAGAATGCATAGGTAAACATAAACACAATCAAAATCATACAAGTATTATTTATATACACATACAAATATGTTTGACCACACGCTATAACAACATTAGATTCGGTCCTCCCCATTGTAGCAGATACATATGAAAAATGCACATGAAATGAAATTAACAGGATAGAATTAATGTTTATAGACGAGACAAAGAGACAGGTGGACAAATTACATGCCTCTCACACCTGAAGCGAAAGCGCTACCACTACGCTATCACGACTTTCACTGTCCATCTTAATCACAGTGTGATATCAATCCATTTCTTCTGATTTAATGTAGTGGCAGATCGGAATCACAATTAAGTATATTACCGAAGATAATGATGAAGACCCATCAACAATTAAGTGTCTAACCGGAGATAATGATGAAGACCCATAAACAATTACGTATATTACCGGAGATAATGATGAAGACCCATAAACAATTAAGTATATTACCGGAGATAATGATGAAGACCCATAAACAATTAAGTATATTACCGGAGATAATGATGAAGACCCATAAACAATTAAGTGTCTAACCGGAGATAATGATGAAGACCCATAAACAATTAAGTGTCTAACCGGAGATAATGATGAAGACCCATAAACAATTAAGTGTCTAACCGGAGATAATGATGAAGACCCATAAACAATTAAGTGTCTAACCGGAGATAATGATGAAGACCCATAAACAATTAAGTATCTTACTGGAAATAATGATGAAGACCCATAAACAATTAAGTATCTTACTGGAAATAATGATGAAGACCCATAAACAATTAAGTATCTTACCGGAGATAATGATGAAGACCCATAAACAATTAAGTATCTTACCGGAGATAATGATGAAGACCCATAAACAATTAAGTATCTTACCGGAGATAATGATGAAGACCCATAAACAATTACGTATATTACCAGAAATAATGATGAAGACCCATAAACAATTAAGTATCTAACCGGAGATAATGATGAAGACCCATCGAGGCAATAATTCAACTTCATTTTAGCTCGATTGCGAAACAAGTTCTTAGAACTTATTTTAATCACTCTCGAGACCTCATTCCTGATGGAATCCATCGCCACGAGGGAGAGAGAAGAGGCAACGTGGAACTTAAATGCCGTACCTGAGGACACAATCGTAACGGCTCCAGTGGGGCTCGAACTCCGGACCTTTCGCACCTGAAGCGACTTCCACTTCGAGGTATTGATTAATGTGGCACTTAATAGAACAGCGTATCAAAGCTAGGGTATGCATATAAGGACATTAACAAGTTGACTAGATGCTTTACCAACACACTTACTACGCTGCTACGCTGACAAGTAAGCAAAAAGTTGTCGTTACCGATTGCCCATATGAGCGACGCTTCCTGAAGATATTAGTCATTTTAGATTTTGGAGAATAGTGCTATGATACAGACAGAGACCCATTCCAGAGTCTCCTCTGGTTCCTTTACGTGCACGGTGTAAAGTACCGACACGAGACCTCGGTTTAACGTCCCACCTGAAAGACTGTTAATTTTATTAGGGTCAGGCTGGGGATCGAACCTGCGATCCCTGGATTACCAGTCCAGCGTGTTACCACTGGTCTATAGATCCGTCTGTGAAGCAAAACTAATGTCATTAGCATAGATATATATGCATCAAATCCAGAAAATTCAGAATTACATTAACTAGATTAAGACTGTCAGCCCATAGATTATCAATTGAAACAGGAATATGGTATAAACCAAATAAGATACATAGAAATGAAAGAAAGTGCCTAATATGTAACTCAATCGAAGACGAATTCCATTTTATATTAGAATGTAAGAATTATAATGACATCAGAAAGAAATATATCAACAAACAATTTATATATATATATATGTGTGTGTTTTCTGTTTATATTCCTGTAGGTATCATTTTTATTGTATACCATAAACAACATGGATGCACCAACACTCCTTACAGTGAACTCCACAACGGAAGAATTATCGCAATACGATGCGGACAAGAGAACTATATTTGTCATCCATGGCTACAATGGTAAACCAAGCAATCACTGGATAATACAAATTAAAGATGCAGTGATGGAAATGGTACAAATACAAATACATAGCATTTATATAGCGCAAAAATTAAAAATTATTCTATTGCGCTTTTCAATTACAGGTGCAATTTTAAACATTTACATATGGCAATAATATATGGAAATATGAATAACAATGTATACACACATATATACATATATATATATTATCTAGTAATTGGATAAGAACATATTATATCATAATATCTACACCATTACAGTATATAAGTGAGTGATTGGATTAACTATAAAAGTGGCAATATGAACCATAGACCCAAACACCGCCGTAAGAATGACAACCGTGATGTGGCCAGTACAGTGATTGGGCCGGAACAGTGATTCGCCTATCACTACACGACAGAGCTCGAACCCAAGAGAATGCCAATACAATACTTCACTCATACACACCAAATGTGTCTTGTACATTTCATCGTTTAATCTCATTGCACGCTAGCGTTGAAAATGGCAGTCAAATATGTCGTGGAATTTCATTAGAATTATGTCGTAAAAATCGTACCGACACAATTCTAATGAAATTCCATGACATATTACCAGAGTTTCTCAGTTACACTTGAAATAACAAAATCAGATCAACGAATTGTCGTCTGCTTCAAATATTTGAACTATTTATAGATTCTATTTTACCCAGAAGTTGACCCTATTTACATGATTTTGTTATGTCAACACACGTCTTGTACGACGCTTATTTATCAGTTGGAATTCTCAGAGAATGTTATAAATATTTGGAAAATAATTTATACCATATGATACGAAATTATATTCTGTAGACATTTGCTTTTGTCATCGATGTATTGTCGCTTTAAAATAAATACTTACCACATATGTAGTGTCGCTTTAAAATAAATACTTACCACACCTGTAGTGTCGCTTTAAGTTGTACCGTAAAACTAAAAAACGTTGTAGAGTAATGAAACAACAACCAACTGAATTAATATTAGTTACAGTTTATAGTTTTTTTCTGCTTCGCTAAATTTGGAATCACACGTCGTGTTCATGTTTTATTGAAGGAAGACTCCAACGTGATACTTGTGGACTGGCATATAGGAGCAGCAGGAATATTGTATCATCAATCGGTTGCCAATACTCGTGTTGTTGGCGCGCTGACATGTTTTATTGAAGGAAGACTCCAACGTGATACTTGTGGACTGGCATATAGGAGCAGCAGGAATATTGTATCATCAATCGGTTGCCAATACTCGTGTTGTTGGCGCGCTGACATGTTTTATTGAAGGAAGACTCCAACGTGATACTTGTGGACTGGCATATAGGAGCAGCAGGAATATTGTATCATCAATCGGTTGCCAATACTCGTGTTGTTGGCGCGCTGACATGTTTTATTGAAGGAAGACTCCAACGTGATACTTGTGGACTGGCATATAGGAGCAGCAGGAATATTGTATCATCAATCGGTTGCCAATACTCGTGTTGTTGGCGCGCTGACATGTTTTATTGAAGGAAGACTCCAACGTGATACTTGTGGACTGGCATATAGGAGCAGCAGGAATATTGTATCATCAATCGGTTGCCAATACTCGTGTTGTTGGCGCGCTGACATGTTTTATTGAAGGAAGACTCCAACGTGATACTTGTGGACTGGCATATAGGAGCAGCAGGAATATTGTATCATCAATCGGTTGCCAATACTCGTGTTGTTGGCGCGCTGACATGTTTTATTGAAGGAAGACTCCAACGTGATACTTGTGGACTGGCATATAGGAGCAGCAGGAATATTGTATCATCAATCGGTTGCCAATACTCGTGTTGTTGGCGCGCTGACATGTTTTATTGAAGGAAGACTCCAACGTGATACTTGTGGACTGGCATATAGGAGCAGCAGGAATATTGTATCATCAATCGGTTGCCAATACTCGTGTTGTTGGCGCGCTGACATGTTTTATTGAAGGAAGACTCCAACGTGATACTTGTGGACTGGCATATAGGAGCAGCAGGAATATTGTATCATCAATCGGTTGCCAATACTCGTGTTGTTGGCGCGCTGACAGCTCAGTTCATAACGCTACTATATGATACAATGGGGGCTGACTTCAGTACGATGTATATCGTAGGTCACAGCCTGGGAGCCCATGTTGCAGGATACGCTGGTGAACGGATATCTACGCTTGGACGAATTACAGGTATATTCATACAGTATTTCCTATTATGAGTACTATGCGTTCGATTTTGTTTTCTAACAATTATTCTTTGACACGAGAACCATATCAGTTCTATGGCTGCCTCCGCCCAATGTAGTTCATACCTCGATGGAAACTATTAACCCACAATTCATTACTTATATTTACATTAATTATTCTTTTCAATGCCACAAAGAAAATATAGCACACTTTACATTTAAAATGTTCTTAGTCTAGATTTGCGACTTGCCGTGTGCCGGAATTGGTAAATAGATCATCATTGGAATAGCGTAAACTGTAAGACACACCTTTTTCTCGCAACGAATGCTGCCTAACACTGCGAATGCGCAATCACGTAACTTCGAGTGCACATGTCAGCTGCATATCATAAGTTTGGAACACTCATACGCAAAATGTATACAACCAGGGAAGGAAATGCAATAGCAATGTAAATAAATTCGTATTGCTGTCAGACAGAGGGTCAGTCATCCAGTGATTAACACATTGGACTGTGAATCCATGGATCGCAGGTTCGATCCCCCGTCTGACCTATTAATAGTAGGAGGAGACTCTGGAATATGTATCTGTATCATTGCACTATCCCCAAAAATCTAAAATGACCAATCTCTTCAGTAGGTGTCGCTCACAAATAAAATGGAGAAATAAACGTAAAACACACACTTTGTCATCATATTTCTGACAACACTTACACCATGGCTTCCTATCTTCCTCTAATGTCAAAAACCTCGCGGGGACGTAGACATGTTGCGCGTCAAAATCCGCAAAGAAGTTAAAAGTATAAGTAGTTAAAAGCATAATTATAAGAAAGTAATGAAAAATAAGTTGTGGTAAAAGTTTAAAAGCAGCTGCGCAGAACAACTAGGGACTGACATGATCAATATGGCAAACTTCCGTATTGAATTGCTCTATGGTAGGGAGATGGACAATGTCAGGAGGGAGATGGATCAAATGGTAGATTGTTCTTGGAAAGAAGGAAAACTTGTAGTAGTCTGTAGTTGCTGTAATTAACCTATAGCTTAACGAATGGCAATGGCGAGCAGGACGGGAGAGGGGAACTAGGTAATTTTCAATGGGGATAGCAACAAGATCATTATGAATTTTATACATAAGGGCTAACCTATTGTCACTACGCCGTTGAACTAGTCTGCGTAGATTTAGGGAATGTAGCATGTCTGTAACACTACAGAATGCGCACTCTATCCCTTTATCACCAGATCCAGGCAGACACCGAAGCACGTGGACTTAGTTTAAACATATTTTATTCAGTTCATAACATTGTTAAACACATACATTCAAATACACCAGACAAAAGAAAATGGATTGGAAAACAAGCAAAAAAATGCTTATATGAATTCCTTTCCATGGTGGAGTTTGCACACCATGTATTTACGCAATGCGGTAAGTAGACATGGCGAGAGCAGTTGTGTTCGTTGTAAATTAATAAATTTGTTGCTACGTTACCAGCTTGAAAATATAATAATAATATTATTTATGCAAACTAAAGGAAGTACATTGATTTGCGTTCTTACGATATTTGATTGAACTGGTAAATATAAGTTATAGTTACCTGTGGACTTGGTCATGGAGCAAAGCATGTTATGTGTGTGTTCAAGGTTGTATGTGTATGCGCGTTAAACGAACTTTGACAAAGCATGTTATGTGTGTTTTCAAGGTTGTATGTGTATGCGCGTTAAACGAACTTTGACAAAGGATTATCTGTGTCCCTTATAGCCCTTTTATTTTTGCATTTTATTCTTCAATTGGAAGCATAATACTATACTTCACGTGCACATACTTCCTAGTGTTAACATTTTCAGTGGAAGTCGTGATAGCGCATTGGATACACGTTCGCTTCAGGTGCGAAAGGTCCGGAGTTCGAGCCCCGCTGGAGCCGTTACGATTGTGCCCTTAGGCAAGGCATTTAAATTCTACGTTGCCTCTTCTCTCTCCCTCGTGGCGATGGATTCCATCAGGAATGAGGTCTCTAGAGTGAATAATATAAGTTGTAAGAACTTGTTTCGCAATCGAGCTAAAATAAATTTGTATACGTCTTAACATTAGTAAACGACACGTGTTGGTGATTTTGTTAAATAATACCCAGCACAGTTACATTTTGTATTTAAAATGATACTTTGCCAAACGCAAGTTCGCTTGTGACCATATTTTCCAAACTTGACCTGTTACCGTAATAATTTATTAATGAACATTGGAAATATAAGATGCGTCGCTCATATGGGCAACCGGTAGCGACGATAAATAAACGTAATACAAAGATGATAATCATAATACAGTCAAACCTGTCTTAAGCAGCCAGTTAAGAGAGGCAGAGAAAGTGGCTGCTTAATAGAGGTCAAATATATAATAAAACAACCGATTGGGAATCTCGAAACTGGCTGCTTAATACAGGTTGGCTGCTTAATAGAGGTCAAATATATAAAATAGCAACCGATTGGGAATCTCGAAACTGGCTGCTTATTACAGGTTGGCTGCTTAATGGAGGTGGCCCCTAACACAGGTTTGACTGTATATGGTGTGCACTTTCTACGAAAAAGCATTAGGGGGCTTTAGATTAAATACTACAAACAGAGGTCAGTTCCTTTAGGAACAGGGTATTGTTATATATTTAATATGTAAATAGTAAATACGATTGATACCTTAAAGCGACATTACATCGCAAAAAGCAAATAAAATGCATTCTTTTCACGTATAAATGCAATGCTACTACAAATACTGGATTGAAAATATAATTTCATATAACGGTCATCCATGCTCCTGAATTGACGTTTGTTTTGTCATCGGAGTCAATACTAAACGCGAGATAATGCCGTTTAGAGATCATTTAACTAAGAATATATACAAATATATACTGAACGGCAAAAGAAAGTTTACATATGTATTACGGGTGTATTTCTCAATAGAATACAAACATATATACATGTGACTTGTTTTCTACATACCTGCATTGCACTTAACAAAATGCACGTGCACAATTTTAAAACCGATCAACCGTTAAGTCAATAGGCCCATAGTAGCTGTTTTGCACGAAATGCACGTGCGCTTGTAATCAAAGATGTTTTTTATTAGAATGTTCTTCTCATTTGAAGCACTGACGATAAACGCACTAAAAAACAGTTTAAGAATTTGAAAATAGTGTCAGTGTGATGGCACGACTGAATCAAATCCAGCGCGAAAGCGCAGTTTGCATGTTACAATGCAACATAAGCGTTGAGGCTATATCAAGAATATTTGGTTACAGCCGAGTTACCATCAATAAGTTGAGAAGACGTTTTCATGTAAATAACAGGTTTTGTTCGAAACATTAGACAACAATAATTTTATACATTGATTAATCTATTGATATTTAAACTGCTAAATTTAATGTTGTTTGTGTAAATGCATGAAGGCCTCGGTGTATTGATAGGACGTTTATGTGGTAAATTCGTAAGTGCGAGATTTATGGATTTTTAGTTTGAAGGTTGGTATTTTTAAACGGTCACAGTGACGTTAATATCTAATGAATTCCAGTGAAATTTGAAAGATTTAGGCGTAAGTGAATATTATTTTATTTGTTATATGTTTTGTTATGATTTTATTATTGAAACATTAAAAAATACAATATATATCACATGTAAACTTTCTTTTGCCGTTCAGTATATATACATAGGAACAAATGTGAGATATAACGCTAAATCTGTACCATAAATCGTGTTATTCAGGATACACTAGTTATATTACACATGGATGTTTACATTATTTTGTTATGTCAACAAACCGCGTATACGACGTTTGTTTATTAGTTGAAATACTCAGTATTTGAGGCAAACATTTGGAAACAAATTATACCATATAATAGGAAAGTATATTCTGTAGAAATTTATGAGTTCACTGATGTTGTGTCGCTTTAACATTTCTATGATGAATATTATAAAATTATTGACAGAAAATTATAGCACAATGTCGTAAAATTGGAACAATTATGTTGAAATGTATTCCATAGCAAACCTTAAGTCATTCCATTTGTCATGTCATTATCCACACAGGAGAACAAAACAATGCTATAAAAACACATTAAAATAGAAATAAAATAGTGATCTTTCACTGCATCATGATGCACTGTTCAAGGACTTGAAACGCAGATTTCTCCGGAATATCTACTGTTGTTCCATGATGCTTGCAGAGATTGTAAGTCTGGTAATACTTGCCCCCTCGCACCAGCGTCCAATTCATCCAGATTGTGGCATCCATCTACTTCCTCGCTGATCAACAGTGCAACGCAAGCTCTCAAAATTACGTTTACTTCCATGATTGCTTCTGTAAGAACACATACACATTTCTATGATAAATGACTACATACGTGAAATTAAACGTGTTGTACGAAAACTAACACAATGGACCAGAAAATGCATGACTCGCGAACCAGTAATAATAACTCACGTGTACATAAGTTGTGAGAACTTGTTTCGTAATCGAGCTAAATAAATTGTATACGCTAACTGTCGGCTGGTAAGCATCTACGAGGAATAGAATGCATACATATGACTACTTTTGGTTAGTAGGTGTATGAGCGAACACTAGGACAGCGAGTTATAGCGATGTTGCTCTTACTCTTAACCATGCGTTTTATCAACTAACCAAATCAAATGTTGTTGTTTCTATATATTTAAGAAATGTGCATATAATAGTTCCATGTCAGTCAAGATGTTGCATATTCCACTGTCACGATGACGTAATATTACATCACGACCACTATTTAGTTACTGATGGTAAATCCCCATTCGGTTTGTTGCGTTTACAACACGATAAAAGCAGTATGGGATATACTAACATAAATGGGAGGTAATTAGTATCGCTTAAAGCTGTGAAAATTGGCTAAAACGTCTCCGAATACACTTATATCAGTACACAGTTTTAATCTGTATCATTGTCTCATCTATGTACATATACAACTAATAAAACAGAATATGGACAATAGACAACAATACATAGCCATTATTTAAAATTGAATTTACAGGCGACACACTTTTATTTACAGTAATTATTCTGTTCAATGACACAAAGAAAATATAGCACACTTTGCATTTAAAATGTTTTAGGTCCAGATTTGCATCTTGCCGTGTGCCAGTACAGGCAGATAGGTCATCCTTGGAACAGCATAAACTGTAAGACACGCCTTTTCTCGTGGCGAACACATGCCTCACACTGCGAATGCGCATGCCCGTAAATTCGAGTACGCATGTCAGCTGCATATCATTAGTTGGGAACCTTCATACGAAAATGTATACAATCAGGGCACATACGTTCATCGAAGGAAATGCAATAGTGATGTAAATATATAAGCCTCGTGCGAGTATCTAGTGTTGCAGGTGGTCCTGTTTTCGTTTCGTACATGTATATAACATTCAACGCCATTGATTAAATCGACCTGTGTGTATTAACAGGGCTATGTATATACAATCGTGCCCGGTAGTATGTAGCTGTATACAGACAGGCCAGTGATCGCAGATTCGATCACCGTCTGGCCCACAAATAATAATAATCTTTCAGATGGGTCTTTATACCGAGGTCTAGTGTCGGTGCTTTACACCCTGTAACGGGTCTCTGTCTGTATCCTTGCATCCTCCAACATTTAAAATGATTAATCTCTTCAGGAGGCGTCGCTCATATGGGCAACCAGTAGAGACGATAAGTAAACGTAAAACACAAACAATACACGCACGCACGCACGCACGCACGCACGCACGCACGCACGCACGCACGCACGCACGCACGCACGCACGCACGCACAGCTGTACCTGGAAACAATCCTTTCATTCCAACAGCAGTCAACGTGACATTTACAGTTTATCATTTGTTTTCCTCCCAATCGGGATACAAGACGGGCCTGCAAGTCTGCGGTGCCACCTGGTGTGTCTGGCAATCAGCATTCGCAATGTTCAGATTTCGCAGAACCGACCCCATTATGATCTGGTATATCGATGGTAAGTTAGAGAGTCTTCTTCTGAAACCAGTATAACTGACAATTAGACAAATGCAATAAACACATATTTAAGCATAATATATAATTAGACGCTTTTACATTGTCAGAAGAGTGAGATTTTGACAATTGAAATTGCCATATTGGCATGTTTTCGCTTATAGTTACGGGTTCATAAACGTCATTTTTGTAGTCCCAATTGTAATCCCAATCAGTCCGTTTGTTCGGCACATCATTGACACTCTCGTATCGCTTACCGGATTGCACTGCACGTATCTAATTATTGTTCTTCATTTCCTGTAGAGTAATGGGTTACGTAATATAAATGTTTCTTTAATATACGAAAAGTTGGCAATAATCAGATAATGGTGGAAGAGAGAATCCATTTTTCTTTTGCCAAAAATGGAAAGGTTTTGTTTTTATGTTGCTCAGTTTGTTTGCTTTGTTTGATTGTTCGGGTTTTACGCCTTCGTCAGCACCATTTTGGGCTATATCGCCGGCGGCGGGCAGTTTACCTAACAACACCGTTCCTGGGCAGGCTCCAGCTTAGTCCCCCGTCTGACCCTAATGAAATTAACAGTCTTGCAGATGGGACGTTAAACCGAGGTATCGTGTCGGTGCTTTACACCGTGCACGTAAAAGAACCAGAGGAGATTCTGGAATGGGTCTCTGTCTGTATCATGCACTATCCTCCTAAATCTAAAATAACTAATCTCTTCAGGAGGCGTCGCTCATATGGGCAACCGGTAGCGACGATAAATAAACGTAAAACACACCTATATTTGCTTACTTTGTATACATTTATACATGTATGTTCTGTTATAGATAAATAAACGTAAACAAATCCAGCTTGGTCGTCAGAACTCCAAACCATGTTTTATTTGCCAATAAATAACTGAAAGACAAATATTATTTCTTAAATAAAATATGTTTAAACTGACTAATTTCACAATAATTGCTACAGAATATAAAAACAGAAATATATTAACTACCTTGCGCATATGCTGGCAAAGCGATGAGTCCAAGCGTAAGCAACGATACACAGTATGTCTGGTAGAACATGGTTGTTCCTTCAACTGACAGTTCTGAATCAGGTCACCTTTTTATGCAGACTAATTCTTTATGCACATACTAAAGTACGGACTGGACTCGCATGATATTGTGTACAATTTGCTAAGAGGAAAACAACAACAACAACAACAACAACAACAACAACAACAACAACAACAACAACAACAACCAACAACACACAACAACAACACACAACACACAACAACACAACAACCACACACAACAACAACCCAACAACAACCACAACAACAAACAACAACACAACAACCACAACAACAACAACAAACAACAACAACACAACAACATGCAGATAATCACAATAAGCTTTAAGCTTCCGATTAAAACCATTTTCGTTTGTATAGCTATACAATATATATGTACTGTACATAATGAACATTTGTATAGCTATACAATAATATGTACTGTACATAATGAACGTTTGTATAGCTATACAATAGATATGTACTGTACATAATGAACGTTTGTATAGCTATACAATAGATATGTACTGTACATAATGAACGTTTGTATAGCTATACAATATATATGTACTGTACATAATGAACGTTTGTATAGCTATACAATAGATATGTACTGTACATAATGAACGTTTGTATAGCTATACAATATATATGTACTGTACATAATGAACGTTTGTATAGCTATACAATAGATATGTACCGTACATAATGAACGTTTGTATAGCTATACAATATATATGTACTGTACATAATGAACGTTTGTATAGCTATACAATATATATGTACTGTACATAATGAACGAATAAATATGTTTAGACCACCACCACCACCACCACCACCACCACCACCAACAACAACAACAACAACAACAACATGTTCTTATTAAAGTCACGTGACAATTATTAAAATGTGCGTATATCGTATAATGTTCCTACTGTCGCAAACTCTCCTTTTTCTTCTCGTAATAATATGTCTCGGTTGCTACGGCTCTTACCAGGGTCTATCCTATTGTAGACTCGCTGGAGTTGTCTAGGGGGTTTCTTCGTTATTATATGTATTAATGATAACTCAACACAGTATTACATTTCTTCTATATAATATCTTGTTTAAATTGGCATCAGAAATATCCATATATATATAATCAGTGATCTATATATATATACATCGTATCATTAAAAGCTTATTTAACAATCCATTTGTGTGAGCCGACTATGCGCTTACACAGTATATTTAACATCCAATCTTTCTAATCCGTCATTACTCAATATCACTATAATCTAATCACTGTTTCTGATTAGATTAACTTTTAATCACCTTCTATATGGTTCGCCGAAACTCTATGTTTCTTCTATGGCTGAACAATTTAATTATTCGACAAATCTTTATAAGTTATATTTCTTATAATGTCCATAATATCTAAGTATCATAAATACAGTTTATATGTTCTATATACTAGATTGAGATCACGACCTTTCTCGCTCCTGGAGTTAGGCTCTAGTGTGTCTGATTTATGTTAATAAAATCCATTTCTTATATACATGATTGAATCAGTGTATATATGATATAACAATTCCTAAAACATCTGTTATTCCTAAACATCTGTTATGTTATCTAATATTACACCATCAAACCAGTTCGGTGCCTTTGTATTACATAACTGGACACCTGCAACCACGGCCTGTTATCTAATATTACACCATCAAACCAGTTCGGTGCCTTTGTATTACATAACTGGACACCTGCAACCACGGCCTTGATAAACTGAGATTAGGCCTAACATCTTAAGTCATTTCCCGCGCGAAGCGAGATTGATAATTTTAGGCGCGAAAATAATAGCAGACGATTATGCATAAAACAAATATATATATATTACATGGTAAACATTTGGCCATATATAGAAACAGTTTAATGTATTTATATAATACATTACTATTTATATATAACAATAATAAATATTTCGTGCAAATTGGGGTTTTGCACAATCCTCCCTACCCGGGGAGAAGTTTGACATCGCCCGCTATCGGCCGATTTACAAATCTTCATTCCTTTGAATATACAGTAGAAAACAATCATAATATCAATACATCATATGTCCTAAAATAGCATTTCTTTCGCTAGGTACCAACATTCTAATCATAGAGGCAATAACTATTTACTGAACAACTGAAATAATACCAAGTACATTTACTAAGTCAAACATCACAGTCATTGAACTCTACTGAGAAAGTCTGCTAGAACATTTTGAGTCCCTTTGATATGTTTAATGGTCAGATTAAATTCTGAGAGACACAGTGCCCATCTTAAGAGGCGTTGATTGGACGTTTTCGACCTACTTAACCATACAAGGGGATTATGATCTGAATTAATTATTGTTTTGCTTGTGCTTACATATATGCGAAAATGTTCGATACCGGCCACTATAGCTAATAATTCCTTCTCTATTGTAGAGTAGTTTTTCTCTCGTGGAATAAGTTTTCGGGAATAAAATGCTACTGGGTGTGGTACTTGGTCAACGGTCTGAGTCAGTACAGCCGAAATTCCCAAATCGGAAGCATCAGTATAGAGTTCGAACTCTTGGTTAAAGTCAGGGGCCTTCAGTATGGGTTTATTGGTTAAAGCTTTCTTTAAGGATTCGAAAGCAAGTTGATGTTTATCGCTCCACTGAGTTATGATGTTCCCTGATCGCTTGCCCTTTAATAAGTCAGTCAGGGGAGCGGCGATCTCAGCGAACTGGGGAATGAATTTCCTGTAAAATCCTACTGATCCCAGATATCCTCGTAATTGTTTCTTGGTCTGTGGGGGAGAGATATTACTAATACACTCAACCTTGCTGGAAATTGGTTTGATTTTTCCCGACCCTAATTCATGTCCCAAGTACTTGACTGTTCCAGACCCAATTTTACACTTCTTCGGATTCAAAGTAACACCACTATCCTCTAGTCTATGAAATGTCCAATCCAAGTGATTTATGTGCTGTGACCATAAATTGGATCGAACAGCAATATCATCCAGATATGCGTCGGCAAATCTATCACGGATGGGTTCTGTCGGGGATTGAGCGATTATCTCGTTTATGGCCCTCTGGAAGGTAACTCCACCGTTTTTTAAACCAAATGGGAGAGTTAATGGTTCAAACAAGCCCCAGGGGGTTATGAACGCTGCAATTTCACTAGCTCGAGGGGTTAGCGGAATCTGCCAGTAACCTTTATTAAGATCTAAAATTGATATCAGACTCGAACCTGCGACCTGATCAATGAGATCGTCTAATCTCGGGATGGGGAAGGCTTCTCCTCGAGTCAGGTCATTAATTTTCCGATAATCAATACATGGTCGCCATTCTGAGTCTGATTTGCGTACCAATATTATGGGAGAGGCCCACTGGCTTCTGCTAGGGCGGATAATTCCTAACTCCAACATTTGATCTAGCTCAGTTTTTAATATTTGTTTCTTTTCTGGAGACATGCGGTAGTAAGGCTGGACTACGGGTGAAGCACCTTGCACATCAATATCATGGGTAACATCGTGGAAACGTCCCAGTTGTCCAGAGAATAAACGGGGGTAACGGTCAAATAACTGACTAATATCGTCCCTGTGGTCTGGGTTTAAATGACTGATATCCGGCCAGGTTTTCTTAGGTACAGATTCAAGAGGACTGCAAGGATCGAATTCTTTCTCAATGTCCGTAGGGGCTTGGTAATCTAATAGGGTAGGGTCTTGGGACTCATACACCGGACTACTATCAGCTAGAGCTGCACCCTCCTCCCTACCTGTCCAGGGCTTCAACTGGTTTACATGCATAACACGGTATTTTACTCTCTTATCAGGCATGTATATAATATAGGTATGCGACGCTACCTTTTCGTGTACCGGATACGGTCCCTGGAGGGCATTTTTCAGCTTATTACCTTTTAACGGTAATCGTACTAACACTAATTCACCACGCTGGAATACACGCATTTTCGCTTTCTTACTTCTGTCATACTTTGTTTTACGACCATCTGCGGCCTGTTGTGCATTCTCGCTGGCGTCACGTAACGCTTCAGCTAATCTATGACATAATTCTTGTACATAGTTATTTATGGGGATCCCTTCATCCCGCTCATTTCTAGCCCAGAGATCATAAGTGGAATCTAGATTATCTCTAGGTTCGCGCCCATATAGAAGGTAGAAGGGAGAATATCCTGTGCTAGAGTGCTCTGCACTTCTATATGCAAATAATAGCCAGGGTAGCATCTCATCCCAAGACGATAAAGAGTTCTCCCCAAGGATTCTAAGCATGGTTTTCAATGTACCATTATATTTCTCTATTGATCCGTTGGTTTGAGGCCTGTAACTCGTGCTAGTTAAGTGACGTATATCGTGCTCGGCTAGGAAGCGTGTGAATGTTTCAGCTATGAAAGCGCTTCCTCGGTCAGTCAACAGGGTCTGGGGTTTTCCATGTCGAGATATTATCTCGATCAGGGCTTTTTGTGCATTAACAGCTGTCGCTGCGGCGCATGGGAAAGATTCCGTATATTTAGTGGCATGATCAATAAAATTCAAGATATACTGGTTCCCATTTATAGTTTTCTTCATGGGTCCAACGAAATCAGCGGATATAAATTTGAATGGTTGGGATATAATGGGCAGGGGTTTCAATGGGGCTACAGTGGCTTTCTGTCCCTTACCCGCTCTCTGGCACGGCCCACAGCTATGGCAGAATCGTTTAACATCTGCGCGGATTCCCGGCCAAAAGAAGCGGCGCTTAATGCGCTTCAGGGTCTTACTAGGTCCCTGGTGTCCCGTACTTAAACTGTCATGGGCGAGTCCCGTTATATGATCACGGAATCCCCGTGGAACTACCACCTGATCATATATTTTCCAGGGTCGAACTTTGGACGTGTCTTGAGGTTGTTCTCTCCTCATAAGTAGTCGGGGTTCGAGCTGGATGTAATATCCTTGCCGAATAGGTGTTCCTTCTTGAGCCATTTCCCAGAGGGGTGCTAAGGTCGGGTCATTATTCTGTTCTTGCAATAATTTATCAGGACTCAAATCGTCAATAGAGGGAATATTTTGGGGTTTAACTGTACTGGCTTTCTCAGAGGGGGAATTGATCTCAATTGTATTCCGAAAAGGTAAGACATTGTGATTTGTATCGGTCGTGTTTTCTGAGTCTGGGTTGGACGTGACAATTTCATCAAACGGGATAATTTTCTTATTTGAGCGTGTAACCACGCCACAGGTAATCAAATCAGTGACAGGGGCAGTTTCACAGTCGTTACCTATTATAAGATCCACCCCCGCGGTGCATCTGTGTTTTAATACAGCCACCTTCAATGTTCCTTGGTATATTGGACAATCGACGCTAATCTTTGCTATCGGATAATTACCAGGGATATAATTGACACCGCGGATTGTTACCCGTTCACCTGTGTATTCTAAATGATCAGCGGTCTGATCAGTAGCCGACAATAAACTAATTGTCGCACCTGAATCTCTCAAATACGTCACTTGTGCGGTGTTATTATTTATGC
>CM026397.1:54788374-54836800 GCA_014843695.1 Archivesica marissinica | reverse complement strand
CGTAGCCACGAAACGCTGATGAAGGCGAGAAATTGTCGACTGGTGGACACGAAAACGACACTACCCGTAGCCACGAAACGCTGATGAAGGCGAGAAATTGTCGACTGGTGGACACGAAAACGACACTACCCGTAGCCACGAAACGCTGATGAAGGCGAGAAATTGTCCTTTGTGGACACGAAAACGACACTACCCTTAGCCACGAAACGCTGATGAAGGCGAGAAATGGTCGACTGGTGGACACGAAAACGACACTACCCGTAGCCACGAAACGCTGATGAAGGCGAGAAATGGTCGACTGGTGGACACGACAACGACACTACCCGTAGCCACGAAACGCTGATGAAGGCGAGAAATTGTCGACTGGTGGACACGAAAACGACACTACCCGTAGCCACGAAACGCTGATGAAGGCGAGAAATGGTCGACTGGTGGACACGAAAACGACACTACCCGTAGCCACGAAACGCTGATGAAGGCGAGAAATTGTCGACTGGTGGACACGAAAACGACACTACCCGTAGCCACGAAACGCTGATGAAGGCGAGAAATGGTCGAATGGTGGACACGAAAACGACACTACCCGTAGCCACGAAACGCTGATGAAGGCGAGAAATTGTCGACTTGTGGACACGAAAACTCCCTTTGGCTGGTGCCTGCTTGCAATAACAATTTGGTTACGCAAATCTTGTCTAAGTCTTGGCATTCTTTGCCTAATAAGAGAGGAACAAACAATTCCTATGGTAAAAGTAAATGTGTATATATGGCAGCCTAACATAGCAATTTAAACACATCCAGAGACATTGACTGCCGTTATGTAACAGTATTTTCATTTAGTTTAGTCATATTTTATTGCTTATTTACATACAATACAAATATAAACATGGTAAATATATAAGCAAACTGATACAACTGCAATGCTATGCTTATACTTGCATAGTGCACGAATAAAATCTAGAAGCAAATGGGTTGGGCAACAAGTTTTACCAACATTAGCGAGTGCCCTCCCCATTTTCGTTTGTTGCACGTGCACGCCGTGCCGGATACCAGATAAACCGAGTGCACGAAATTGTGTTGGCAATGACGAATTATTGGTTAAAGGCCTGCAGGTTGACCTATATTTGACCTTAAACACACGAGGAATAGCGGTACAAATCTGACGGTCGACGCACTAAACACACGAGGAATAGCGGTACAAATCTGACGGTCGACGCACATCGTATTTGCCACATGCGAGGCCCTGCATGGTATACATCTAATACATGAGCACCACTTATATCTATTATGACCCACGTACATATCAGAGGTTATACATTGCTGAAATTGAAGTTCTGTATTTTTATAGTACTTACAACTGGTATAAACAATTCAACTCCACTTATGGCCCAAATAAGGCTGGTTGCGCGGGTTAGGCAGCCAGTTCCTGCATTGCTGTACCACACATTCAGGCATCAGTTCCCTCTTATGCCAAGTACAGTCTCCTCTTCTAGCCGCTACTTTTCTCTCTATATATCTGACATCTTTCCATGCGCCACAATTATATAGCATTGCCCAAAACCTCCTGTATAGAAGCTTTCTCTCATGTGAATTTAGATTATGCGGTGGACGATTATTAGCAGGCCACCAAAGTTGTTTGTTCTGTTCATTTATTATGCAAGGGGAACACAAGCACAGTGGACACTCAGCAACACCTTCAGCATGCTGAGGCATAGGGGGAGGTACGTAAGCAGCCTCTGCAACGGGCATGGCGGTGGCTGTTTCTTCTATTTCCATCTCTACGTCCCAGTTCTTATTTTGCAAGAAAGTCAGCAATTCTTTTCTCTGCTCATCAGTTACATACATTGTTATTTTACTCAATGGCATCTTGTAGAAATCGGCAGAATATGTGTAATACTCGTATGTTCAAGAGATTATAATTATAATATTATACATGTACTCATAGCATTCACTGTGATTATTATGTAGCATCAATATCGGTAAACACACACTGACACAGAGAAATATTTAAAATATAACAGAAAACTTGCGAATAATACTGTAGATATATAATTAAATGAAGTATGAAGGTTACCATATAACGAACACATATAGTTTATTCATATAAATACATACATATTATATACATGCATACAAATTATCAGTCTCAGTGATTACGCTACGGCTGATGAGGCACCTACATAACATGTAATCTATGTCCCTGGGCTGATCTGGATTATGTAGTTTGAATACTCATAACTATCAATTTTCTTTACAATCAATAATATACGTTTACTTAAATTGTCAGGGCCTCATGTTGACTAATTCTCAGCTCACAGAGTGATCGTGCATATTAACCGTTAGAAAATACCTACATACGCCAAATTATACTGAATGTACTGCTACATTGTTGATACAAGCCACTACTCACATGGAACAGGTAGTAAAGTATAAATCTTTACAATTGGACGGGGTCAAACTGCAGGCCTTTAAAATGTTACCTAACGGGGGATTTTTTAATACGGACTCTTTGAAGGAAAATATTTGAAGAAATAAGTGATGCGTTTCTAAAGTATTTCAGTATATATTTCATTGATAAGCGCCACAGACTGGTGATTTCACTATTGAAGGACATTACGATCCACATATTGTCAACAAATGTATCGTACTATATCTAGTCAATTAATGACATTCCTATATGTCCCAGGTAAACACTGGGTTTCCGGTGCGTTATATGCTCAATTCCAAAATAAAGTGTGCACTTTTGAATTTAGAATATTTCATTATTTAGAAGAGGTATCGGTTAGAAATTTCGCATAGTATACCTCAAGTATATTTGTCATCGATCAATTGCATAATCTACCACGTTGTATGCAAAATATGTCAGTCCAGTCTGTGAGACTTGATTTCGCATGATTTGCACGTGCAGCCCGAGGAAAATATACATGTCACCGGAAACTTGTATTAGTGTAATCCCTATGTCTTACATAACGGTTAAATCACATTTGAGTTCACATAGGTACACAACGAACATGCCTAGATTGAGCGAAAAGCAACGCATCCAAGCATTAACAATGCTTGCCAGTGGTGACAACGTCACTGACATGAGTAGGGCGTTATGGTGCCACAGAAACACTATTATTCGCTTGCGCCAACGGTTCCAACAAACAGGTGGTGCAGCAGATCGCCGAAGAACCGGTAGACCAAGAGTAATGAATCGGCATACGGAGCGGTTTATTACGTTGACGCTACTGCGACGTCGTTTCCAAACAGCGTCTAGTACCGCTAGACAGTATGGTATCAGCAGCCAGACTGTATTGCGCCGTCTTAGACAGGCCCGGGCCCCCATCCGAGCTAGGAGACCCTATGTGGGACAGATCATGACAGCACGTCATCGGGCTGCTCGGTTGCAGTGGGCGAGACGTCATTTCCGCTGGGGGCGACAACAGTGGGCTCGAGTGCTTTTCTCAGATGAGTCCAGATTCAATCTGAGTCACCATGACGGTCGCATGCGGGTTTTTAGGAGAAGGGGGGAACGTTTCGCCGACTGTTGTATCGTGGAGAGGAATATATTCGGGGGCGGGAGTGTAATGGTTTGGGGAGGGATTATGGGAAGACGAAAGACAAATCTGGTTGTAATACGCGGCAATCGTAACGCGCAAGGCTACGTCGACCAGGTTTTGGAGCCTGAAGCAGTTCCATTTCTGCAACGACATGGGTCTGATATGCTAATGCACGATAACGCCCGTCCCCATGTGGCAAGAGTCAGTCGACAGTTTCTCAACAGGAACAACGTTGACGTGCTTCCCTGGCCTGTTATATCCCGGATATGAACCCAATCGAGCATTTATGGGATTACCTTGGCAGAAGGGTGCGATCCCGAGGAAATATCCACAATCTGAGGGACTTGGCAAACGCCCTCATGCAAGAGTGGGCTAACATCCCTGACGCAGTAATCAGACGTTACGTGCGGTCTATGCGAAGTCGAATTGCCGCCTGCATCAACAGCAGTGGTGCGCACACAAGATACTGATCGAAAAAAACACCAGAACTGCGATTAAAACAACTTTAAATGCATTATTGAATGTGACCTGATGCTTTGAGTACTTTTGCAACTTTGATTTTAGCACGGTCTCCTTTCTCACATAAAAAAGCTACTTAAACTGACCGTGACTTAAAATCTGATATGTCTGCCATAGTCTACAGGGTCTGAATCTAAAGTTTGGTACCCAATTTATAGGCTTTCGGTTAAATAGGCGATGAGAAATCACAGAAAACAAAGTGCACACTTTATTTTGGAATTGAGTATACTATTAAACAATCAACTTCCATTTGTAACACTTTAAGTGATGCAAATATCATCCAAACATTTATTACTTGCACTGGCACAGTCATATTTGACTGATACTCTATATATGACTGGAATATATTTTTATGTTGCGCATTGAAGTACAGATGCTGGGCAGACATCCACATTATTTGTTCAAGTCTGCCCCCATTTCATTGCAATGTCCACACCTGCCTCAATAGTGTGTACTAACAGCTGGTAGTAGAGGTCCTGGTTATGGTGGTGGAGATTGAGTACCAGATTCTGCAACTTCTCAACACCCATGCGCTCAATGACAATCTGTAAATGCAATGAATTTTCTATGAGATACATAAATAAACAGCCAGAATCCCATTAAGAAAAAAAATACAGTATCTTACTAAAAGATTTTAAACAAATACATCCTTTGCTTTTTTCCAATGTGACTTCATTGTGATGGTGCGTCACTCTCTGTATGTGTGACGTGGCCCTGTGTGACATCCATGATTCAGTGATGAACACTTTTTATACCATTGATACGCATCCGAATGAGTAAATGTACCTCTAAAAGGACCACATCTCGCGCGCAATACTGTATTATAATGGCCATGCATGTCTGCATAGCAAACATCATCAAAGGTATTGCAAAATCAACAAAAATCTATGTTGCTACTGATGTTTTGATGGTTTAGATTTCAAGATATGTTAGTTATAAGACATAAAACTTGAATGTGTATTTAATTGTGTGACACCCATGGTAGAACGCCATATTTGGAATAGAAGGCCTTAAGGGTACCAGGTTCGATACTCGGTCACGGAACAAATGTAGTACTCGGTCACGGAACAAATGTAGTGTCATTGAGCAAGGCTCCTCATATACAGTGCTTAGTATTGGTCAACCGCCTATGTCGATCATGCTTGCCCAGTAAAACATGTCTAGGTCCCGCCTGGAACAGTCATCATTACCTCTTCCCATACTTCTACTCCTAGAACTTCCTCTCTATCACAACCCCTCTGCACTTTTACCTCCCTGCCAAGCTCTTCTCCGTCGTTTTCACTATAATGGCTGTGAACAGTAAATAATACATGTTCATTATTATATACGGTTGCAACAATAGGTATATACTAAGTCTTGTACAATATGCATGTAGTTGCATTTAGAATGAGTGGCAGAAAATCATCATTGGTTGCCACTGAATTACATTTATTGCAATTCTGTTCTTTCTAATTCTTCCTTTAAAATGTAAGCATTCACATTTGTATAAGTTTATAGACTACGTCGGCAATGTAGCTTGTGCCAGCTCTGGTCAACTCGGTACCGGGCAACAAACAGTTCTCGCCTGTGGTCGCCTCAGTAATATTATAGTGGTAATCCACGTATGAATCCCGGACAAGTGTGACATTTTCCGAAACAAACCAATTTGTATGTATGTATGTATGTATGTATGTATGTTCCATTAATGTCAAACCCCTCGCAGGCCTACTCATGTTGTCCTGGGCAGGCTTAGCCGATTTAAGCGGTTACATAGTGCTAAGCCATGTGTGTAAGGTGCCTTGCTCAATGACACCCGGGACCGTTCAATTCCAAATGCGATGCTGGCCCACGGACGCCTCACGCCAATTTGTAGTTCAGCAAAGCTTAGTATATATTTGTATTAAATTATTCTGTATTTTGAATAAGTGGCAGTTCGTCCCCACCCCCACCCCAGAACCACGGTGGTTGTGACATTATGTGCACAATTTCAAAATGACATGGTGTTGTATTGCATTACGAATGTGGAACCGAGTGCGAATTGACTAAAATAAAAGGAAATAAAAAACAGGATATGTAAGAAACCCCCCGAATCTATTAAGTAATAAAAATGATTCTATACTTGATGCTCAAATTCTGCAAAACAATCGTGAGAAACGATATATTTTCTTTATAATGATTTATGACAATTATGTTAAAAATATCCTATGTGCGCCCCAATGACAACTTCTGAAGTTGTTTCACATTAATTTAACACTTATTCGGCATATGAAACATTTTGCACGGTTTCCAATTAAAGCCCAATCACATTGACATCATTTGAGATACATTGTAATAATAATTGAGGCCGTTTCAACTTCAATCTTGCTGGAATATTGACGGCAAGATTCCATGTTTTTTCATCATTGCCGAAGGCGGACGATTCATTCCGAATGTCCGTCCGGTTCCGATTGTAAACAAATGCGCGTGACCTGACCGACTCGGAAAGTCCTACTTTCGGTTTCGAGTTTGTTTTATTGCCAAAAAAACACTGTTTACTAATTGAACATAATTATACAAATTATAATTTAAGAATGTGTTGCAGCATTGCTACCCATAAGTAAAATTGAAATTGAATTTTCCAATATCTTTTATGTCATACGATGATATGCTGCTTTAAGTAACATGTGAATGATGTCACCATGTGCCCAAGTAAAGGATAACACATTTAACATTATTGGTGTAAGGTACGTAATTCATAATTTTCCATTGACTATTTTAAATCAATAATATTGTCAGAGTTGTCGCCCACAGCATGTCCCATTCTAAATTAAAGATATCGTCCGGTTCAAAAACAGCAAATGTATGCTATAGCCCCGTTTTCTAACCCAGCAATAACATGCTAAACGTAATAACCACACATTAACCTTGTGTCAGCTGAGTAAATAAAATCGTCAGCAAGTGTTTCTATACAAGTGACATTATTCGAATAGCAAACAGCATAGAGTCTGATCAGACGGCACGTGATTGTATCTGCCGCTAGCATGCAACGGGTTAATTTCATTGTTGTTATGATTTGTTACTACGAAGAGTCAATTATGTTCAAATACATTACAAATGTTAAGGATGGAAATAATTCGACACCTGCAGTGGGATTTGAACATACATCATGTAACGAGTACACGAGTAACCACCACTCGGCCACTGAAGCCCCTAGCATTAACCAAATCTAATAATATGGAACATAGTATATGAAAAGCCCATAATATAGCACTATACTAAACTTATAATAGTAACCTAAACAGAGAATATATGTTCACGTAATTTTGTCACACCTTAAACAGACGAGAGATAATTATTCAACCAATCGTAGACAATACATGTAGAGGTATCTTAGTTGACCTATCTCCTAATCATTATCTCTCTCGTCCGTGGAGGAAACTCATTGACAACAGTTCAACTGGAATGTAAAGGTATGTACTCCTAAATAATTCTCATTAATGTATGAACAGTCTTTACGACAATAATATTTTCATGACAATATATACAAGGGTTCTATGTTCCTGACTTCAATCATTGCCAGAACCACTGCAAGAATGCTATGTTCCTGACTTCGATCGCTGCCAGAACCACTGCAAGAATGTTATGTTCCTGACTTCAATCATTGCCAGAACCACTGCAAGCATGCTATGTTCCTGACTTCGATCGCTGCCAGAACCACTGCAAGAATGTTATGTTCCTGACTTCAATCATTGCCAGAACCACTGCAAGAATGTTATGTTCCTGACTTCGATCGTTGCCAGAACAACTGCAAGAATGCTATGTTCCTGACATCGATCGCTGCCAGAACCACTGCAAGAATGCTATGTTCCTGACTGCGATCATTGCCAGAACTACTGCAAGAATGCTATGTTCCTGACTGCGATCACTGCCAGAACCACTGCACGAATGCTATGTTCCTGACTGCGATCATTGCCAGAACTACTGCAAGAATGCTATGTTCCTGACTGCGATCACTGCCAGAACCACTGCAAGAATGCTATGTTCCTGATATCGATCACTGCCAGAACCATTACAAGAATGCTATATTCCTGACTTCGATCGCTGCCAGAACCACTGCAAGAATGCTATGTTCCTGACTTCAATCATTGCCAGAACCACTGCAAGAATGCTATGTTCCTGACTTCGATCGCTGACAGAACCACTGCAAGAATGCTATGTTCCTGACTTCGATCATTGCCAGAACCACTGCAATAATGCTGTGTTCCTGACTTCAATCATTGCCAGAACCACTGCAAGAATGCTATGTTCATGAATGCGATCTTTGCCAGAACCACTGCAATAATGCTGTGTTCCTGACTTCGATCGCTGCCAGAACCACTGCAAGAATGCTGTGTTCCTGACTTCAATCATTGCCAGAACCACTGCAAGAATGCTATGTTCATGAATGCGATCTTTGCCAGAACCACTGCAATAATGCTGTGTTCCTGACTTCGATCTTTGCCAGAACCACTGCAAGAATGCAATGTTCCTGATATCGATCTTTGCCAGAACCACTGCAAGAATGCTATGTTCCTGACTTCGATCATTGCCAGAACCACTGCAAGAATGCTATGTTCATGAATGCGATCTTTGCCAGAACCACTGCAATAATGCTGTGTTCCTGACTTCGATCTTTGCCAGAACCACTGCAAGAATGCTATGTTCCTGATATCGATCTTTGCCAGAACCACTGCAAGAATGCTATGTTCCTGACTTCGATCATTGCCAGAACCACTGCAATAATGCTGTGTTCCTGACTTCAATCATTGCCAGAACCACTGCAAGAATGCTATGTTCCTGATATCGATCGCTGCCAGAACCACTGCAAGAATGCTATGTTCATGAATGCGATCTTTGCCAGAACCACTGCAAGAATGCTATGTTCCTGATATCGATCATTGCCAGAACCACTGCAAGAATGCTATGTTCCTGACTTCGATCGCTGCCAGAACTACTGCAAGAATGCTATGTTCCTGATATCGATCATTGCCAGAACCACTGCAAGAATGCTATGTTCCAGACTGCGATCATTGCTAGAACAACTGCAAGAATGCTATGTTCCTGACTTCGATCACTAAAATGTATGTCACCCTCTCTCCCCCTATCACACTCTCTCTCTCTCTCCTCTTTCTTTCTCTCCGTGACATATTCGTCATAACGACAGAAGTCTAATGAAATGTCATAGCATATTCTTCATAACGACACAAGTCTAATGAAATTCCATAGCATATTCGTCATAACGACAAAATTGTAATGACATTCCATAGCATATTCGTCATAACGACACAATTCTAATGAAATTCCATAACATATTCGTCATAACGACACAATTGTAATGAAATTACATAGCATATTCGTCATAACGACACAATTCTAATGAAATTTCATAGCATATTCGTCATATCGACACAATTCTAATGAAATTACATAGCATATTCGTCATAACGACAAAATTGTAATGACATTCCATAGCATATTCGTCATAACG
Organism: Archivesica marissinica; assembly: GCA_014843695.1. NCBI lineage: Eukaryota > Metazoa > Mollusca > Bivalvia > Venerida > Vesicomyidae > Archivesica > Archivesica marissinica. The sequence goes on along the minus strand of CM026397.1, from coordinate 54,827,257 downwards.
ACACAATTCTAATGAAATTCCATGACATATTCGTCATAACGACACAATTCTAATGAAATTACATAGCATATTCGTCATAACGACACAATTGTAATGAAATTACATAGCATATTCGTCATAACGACACAATTCTAATGACATTCCATAGCATATTCGTCATAACGACACACTGTCAATGAAAATCCATTACATATTCGTCATAACGACACAATTCTAATGAAATTCCATAGCATATTCGTCATAAAGACACACTGTCAATGAAAATCCATGACCTATTCGTCGCAACGACACAATTCTAATGAAATTCCATGACATAGTTTCCAACTACCAAGAAGAAAAAGACATATCTTATCCTGCATGCATGCAACGAGTTAATACGGTACATGCTGCGAGTTAATACGGTACATGCTGCGAGTTAATACGGTACATGCAACGAGTTAATACGGTACATGCAACGAGTTAATACGGTACATGCTGCGAGTTAATACGGTACATGCAACGAGTTAATACGGTACATGCTGCGAGTTAATACGGTACATGCTGCGAGTTAATACGGTACATGCTGCGAGTTAATATGGTACATGCTGCGAGTTAATACGGTACATGCTGCGGGTTAATACGGTACATGCTGCGGGTTAATACGGTACATGCTGCGAGTTAATACGGTACATGCAACGAGTTAATACGGTACATGCTGCGAGTTAATACGGTACATGCTGCGAGTTAATACGGTACATGCTGCGAGTTAATACGGTACATGCTGCGAGTTAATACGGTACATGCAGCGAGTTAATACGGTACATGCAGCGAGTTAATACGGTACATGCTGCGAGTTAATACGGTACATGCTGCGAGTTAATACGGTACATGCTGCGAGTTAATACGGTACATGCTGCGAGTTAATACGGTACATGCTGCGAGTTAATACGGTACATGCAACGAGTTAATACGGTACATGCAACGAGTTAATACGGTACATGCTGCGAGTTAATACGGTACATGCAACGAGTTAATACGGTACATGCTGCGAGTTAATACGGTACATGCTGCGAGTTAATACGGTACATGCTGCGAGTTAATATGGTACATGCTGCGAGTTAATACGGTACATGCTGCGGGTTAATACGGTACATGCTGCGAGTTAATACGGTACATGCAACGAGTTAATACGGTACATGCAACGAGTTAATACAGTACATGCTGCGAGTTAATATGGTACATGCTGCGAGTTAATACGGTACATGCTGCGAGTTAATACGGTACATGCTGCGAGTTAATACGGTACATGCTGCGGGTTAATATGGTACATGCTGCGAGTTAATACGGTACATGCTGCGAGTTAATACGGTACATGCTGCGAGTTAATACGGTACATGCTGCGAGTTAATACGGTACATGCTGCGAGTTAATACGGTACATGCGCGAGTTAATACGGTACATGCTGCGAGTTAATACGGTACATGCTGCGAGTTAATACGGTACATGCTGCGAGTTAATACGGTACATGCTGCGAGTTAATACGGTACATGCTGCGAGTTAATACGGTACATGCTGCGAGTTAATACGGTACATGCTGCGAGTTAATACGGTACATGCTGCGAGTTAATACGGTACATGCTGCGGGTTAATACGGTACATGCTGCGAGTTAATACGGTACATGCTGCGAGTTAATACGGTACATGCTGCGAGTTAATATGGTACATGCTGCGAGTTAATACGGTACATGCTGCGAGTTAATACGGTACATGCTGCGAGTTAATACGGTACATGCTGCGAGTTAATACGGTACATGCAGCGAGTTAATACGGTACATGCAGCGAGTTAATACGGTACATGCTGCGAGTTAATACGGTACATGCTGCGAGTTAATACGGTACATGCTGCGAGTTAATACGGTACATGCTGCGAGTCAATACGGTACATGCTGCGAGTCAATACGGTACATGCTGCGAGTTAATACGGTACATGCTGCGAGTTAATACGGTACATGCTGCGAGTTAATACGGTACATGCTGCGAGTAATAATAATAAAGACTTTATTAAACGAGGGAACTCATTTGAACAATAAAGTCAATCTACCATGAGGCCCTCAACAAATTAAAACATGAAATAGCATAATGAAACAACATATAAACAATGACAAATAACACTTTCATGGGAATTAGGTATAAGCTGCAGTATGTATAATGATAATTGATCAGTTTATTAGGATAATGGTCTGTTCTGTACACAACCGAGTAACTCTCCCACCACAAAATGAACGGCGTAGGAAACATCAAAACTGTGCCGAATTCTTCCTTGTGGAGGATTGGTGGTTCTACCATGGTGCCCACTCGTACCTGAAATTATATCCGGAAGGGAGTCCGGGGTCTTTTTCCACCATAATATCAGTATATATATACTGAGTCAAATAAGAAACGATACATGGTGTAAACATATATATATTTTAATTACTAAATAAGCAATTCATCTGAAATTTCGTGTACCGAGATTGAAACATATGAGACCATGTTACAAGTTTAAAATTAGATCATACCATCATTATCTGTTACGTTGTGGCGTCATTTGTGACTAAGGGATCAAGTGGAATATTCACACAATAGTCACTATCGTGTATGACCTCCATTGGCATCTCTCACTGCAATGCAGCGCCGTCGCATGGAACGAATAAGTGTCAGAATCTCATATTGGTCACTGTTGTTCTGACGCAGAATATCCCTCAGTTGGTGCAACGTCGCCGGATGACTTGAGTCTTACACGACGGTCTACGGTTTCCCATAAATGTTCTATCGGAGACAAGTTGACCGCTGTAAACGTTCAATGTTCCCCTGATCCAATAATTGAGTGGTACTGTGTGCAGCATGGCATCTGGCGTTGTTCTGTTGGAACAGTGTGACGAGTCGATTGACGTTAAAGAATGGCAAAATAACGGGCGTAATAATTTCGTCACAGTACCGCTGTGCGGTTAAGTTTCCGTCAACAATCATCAGTTGTGTGCGGCCGTCGAATGTGATGCCGCTCCATACCATAACGCTAACGCTTCCAAACCGATCCACCTCACGTACAAACGCATCGGCGTAACGTTCTCCCAGTCGACGGTAAACTCGAGCCCTGCCATCCGCACGCCGTAAACAGAAACGCGATTCGTCACTAAACATAACGGAATTCCACTGTAAGCGAGTCCAACGTGCATGTTCACCCGTCCACTCACGACGTTCGTTCTGGTGACGTCGCGTCAACATGGGCACGGTGTACGGTCTGTAAGGACGGTTTCCATGTTTAGCGAGCCTGTTCCGAACTGTTTGAGCACTGATTCTATTGTTGTTCCTCCCAGGATTTACGATGGCGGTATGAGTAGCGGACAGGAAGCGGTCACGTAAATGTGACGTCCGAATATGACGGTCCTGTTCTGGCGTCGTCACGGGTGGTAAACCAGTACGTAGGCGGTCGTCAGTTGATCCACGTGTTCGGTACCGTCCGAGTAGACGTGTGATCGTGATCCGGGACACACCGAGGCGATTAGCGACGTCGTTATGACGTAAACCAGCTTCAACCATCCCAATTGCTAGCATTCTCGCATTTTGGTCGAGTCTGGGCATTTCTTTTGAGGAAAATGCAGATCGTTTTGGTGTTTTTGCTCGAAGTAATTACACTATGAGTATAACAAACTGGTTTGTGGACCTATCCATGTATAGCAATGTTTGGTATCGTTTCTTTTTTGACTCAGTATATATGAAAAGTCGTCATGGGATATATTTATCTTGCTAGAACCAAGCAATATAATTATTATCTTCCGTGATGCAGTCTTCTCACTGGATGAACTGTCTCGTGCAAGAGTTATCTGTATGCGTGACCTGACAGCCGTTCTTTTTATCTATTTATAGCAAGGATCATAGGGGTTAAGTCCACATGTGTTCCCAAGTATGTCGAGCTGATTACCAGTCACTCTTCTATTGGATGAAAAACACCAAATGTTTAAATATGATATGAGTGTTTCCTTTTTCCCCTCTCGACAAGACACGTGCGCATTATCATTATGGATTTTCGACTTGTCTTATTTTAGCCATATATGTAACATTGTTCTTTTCACTATAGATCGTAATGTAAAATTGCTCAACTCAAAATGAATAAATTTTGTTTCCGCGATTCAGACTTTTAGCTGGATGAACTGATATTGTGTTTGTGACGCGCCAGACGCTCCTATTCTGTGTGTGTATATACTCAATTCCAAAATAAAGTGTGCACTTTTGAATTTAGAATATTTCACTATTTAGAAGACGTATCGGTTAGAAATTTCGCATAGTATACCTCAAGTATATTTGTCATCGATCACTTGCATAATCTACCACGTGGTATGCAAACAATGTCAGTCCAGTCTGTGAGACTTGATTTCGCATGATTTGCACGTGCAGCCCGAGGAAAATATACATGTCACCGGAAACTTGTATTATTGTAATCTTTATGTCTTACATAACGGCTAAATCACATTTGAGTTCACATTGGTACACAGCGAACATGCCTAGATTGAGCGAAAATCAACGTATCCGAGCATTAACAATGATTGCCCGTGGTGACAATGTCACTGACGTGAGTATAGCGTTATGGTGCCACAGAAACACTATTATTCGCTTGCGCCAACGGTTCCAACAAATAGGTGGTGTAGCAGATCGCCGATGAACCGGTAGACCAAGAGCAACGAATCGGCAAACGGACCGGTTTATTACGTTGACGCACCTGCGACGTCGTTTCCAAACAGCGTCTAGTACCGCGAGACAGTATGGTATCAGCAGCCAGTCTGTATTGCGCCGTCTTAGACAGGCCCGGGCCCCATCCGAGCTAGGAGACCCTATGTGGGACAGATCATGACAGCACGTCATCGGGCTGCTCGGTTGCAGTGGGCGAGATGTCATTTCCGCTGGGGGCGACAACAATGGGCTCGAGTGCTTTTCTCAGATGAGTCCAGATTCAATCTGAGTCACCATGACGGTTGCACGCGGGTATTTAGGAGAAGGGGGAACGTTTCGCCAACTGTTGTATCGTGGATAGGAATAGATTCAGGGGCGGGAGCGTAATGGTTTGGGGAGGGATTATGGGAAGACGAAAGACAAATCTGGTTGTTATACGCGGCAATCTTAACGCGCAAGGCTACGTCGACCAGGTTTTGGAGCCTGACGCAGTTCCATTTCTGCAACGACATAGGCCTGCTATGCTAATGCACGATAACGCCCGTCCCCATGTGGCACGAGTCAGTCGACAGTTTCTCAACAGAAACAACGTTGACGTGCTTCCCTGGCCTGCTATATCCCCGGATATGAACCCAATCGAGCATATCTGGGATTACCTTGGTAGAAGGGTGCGATCCCGAGGAAATATCCACAATCTGAGGGACTTGGCAAACGCTCTCGTGCAAGAGTGGGATAACATCCCTGATGCAGTAATCAGACGTTACGTGCGGTCTATGCGAAGTCGAATTATTACCGCCTGCATCAACAGCAGATGTGCGCACACAAGATACTGATCGAAAAAACCCACCAGAACTGCGATTAAAACAACTTTAAATACATTATTGAATGTGACCTGATGCTTTGAGTACGTTTGCAACTTTGATTTTAGCACCGTCTCCTTTCTCACATAAAAAAGCTACTTAAACTGACAGTGACTTAAAATCAGTTATGTCTGATCTAAAGTTTGGTACCAAATTTATAGGCTTTCGGTTAAATAGGCGATGAGAAATCACAGAAAACAAAGTGCACACTTTATTTTGGAATTGAGTATATGTAATAGATTATAAGGGTTAAGTACGCCTCTAAGCATTTGGTTATAATACTTATGATAGGCAAAACCATCACGTTGAGATGTGTATTTTAATATTCTTAGAAAACTCAGTCGCCCAAGTGCATTTATGCGGTGGCGACTTTAAATAAAATGTAATCAGTCAGTTATGGTCGTGTTTCCAAGTACTTCTCGTTAATTAAATGTCACTGTCGAGGTTAAGGTTTTCATTATCTGTATATAGTATACATACAAAACTATTTCCAATTTGGGACGGGTCAGTAGTCCGGTGGTTAACACGTTTGACTGCTAATCCATGGATAACAGGTTCGATCCCCCGTCCGACACTAATACTATTAACAGTCTTTAAGTTGGGACTTTAAACCGAGGTCTCGTGTCGGTATTTTGACATCGTGCACGTAAAATAACCGGATGAGACTCTGGAATGGGTCTCTGTCTGTATCAATGAACTACAAAATATAAAATGACTAATCTCTTCAGGAGAGGCGTCGCTCATATGGGCAACCGGTAGCGACGATAAATAAACGTAAAACACAAGTCGATTAAATCGGCAACTGGTAGCGATGATAAATAAACACAAACCACACATATGGGACACTATGCAAATATGAACCTCTCCTTCGATTAGTTAATGCACATTTACGTTAGAAAGATTATGAAACAAATGTTTACAGAATTAATGTAATCGCTAGTTTATACACATTTATTTTAGCTCGATTGCGAAACAAGTTATTTCAACTTATATAAATCACTCTCGAGACCTCATTCCTGATGGAATCCATCGCCATGAGGGAGAGAGAAGAGGCAACGTGGAATGTAAATGCCTTGCCTAAGGGCACACTCGTAACGGCTTCAGTGGGGCTCGAACTCCGGACCTGAAGCGAACGCGCATCCACTGCGCTATCACGACTTCCATGTAATCGCTATCGAGATCCCGTTCCTTATGGATTTAAGTCTCTAAGGATATGACAATCGTGTTCCTGGTGTAGCTCGAACTGTTACGAGGCGTCCATCGCTTCCATTACACCAGGCAGACACAACCGTTCCGTCAGATGAAGAATATGTAATTAATTCGCTGCAATATATAAAACATGTTAACATTATTTGAACTGCCCCGTGTTGTCCCCCCGGGACTCAGCACCAAAACACCGCAACTGCCTGCCATTTGCATTTGCCATACTTCCACTCCGAGCCCCCACATAGGTATATACATTTATCTAAACATCTCCATCCCAAAATGCGTGAGTCGCAGTTCATTCATAGAAAACAATGAGCCAACATGCGGTTTTGTCATTTATTTGTAAATGACGATGTTTGTAGTAAATATGTGAAACACGATAACAACACATAATATGTGAAACATGTTAACACCCCACATATGTGAAACATGATAACACCACATATTTGTGAAACACGATAACACCACATATATGTGAAACATGCTAACACCACATATATGTGAAACATGATAACACCACATATATGTGAAACATGATAACACCACATATATGTGAAACATGATAACACCACATGTATTCAAATATATTCTTAAATGAAGGTGGGTATACAATAACAAACGCCACCAAGCAATGCCATTGCGTCACCGACAAGCAACGTTATTGCGTACTACCCCACCCAAGATTCACGCATTCCGTGACATGAAAGTTTATATGATATGAAAAGATTATGTACAACTAATCCCAACAAGGGTACTAGTATCTATCCTCTGCAGTAAAGCTTATAATATACGGAGTATACAGTTATATGATGCATGACACTAACATATTTTAAGGTGAATGCAATAACTCAATCCCAAACGGAGACAACCTTATACTGACCCTCCTAGACATGCTAGCTTTGACTGCCACAGACCAATCTCGGCAGCCTCACATATCTCTGCATGGCGTTGGATTGCCAACGTCCCATTTTCTTTATGGCATCGTCAGAATGGCCTTGCATAGCAGCAAATGTCGCTGCTCGTATGCGGAATGAGTGCGATTTATACAGGTTTGAATTATATCCGAGAAAGTTCACCACGTTTGTTTAAACATATTTTATTCGGATCAAATACATATATACATATATAAACACACTTTTTTATACATTCGAACCGATATGGGTCGAGAATCAAGCTTACAGCGTATATGAATCCCTTCCCATGTTGGAGTACGTTTAAATGGTACAAAATGCTTGGCGAATAGTAATGGCGAGTTTATGTGTTCAGTATATACAAATTGTAGAGAAACTATTGAATACTTAACAGCAGTGGCAAATATTTGGACTTGATTTTGCTAAACGTCCGCATATATTTACAGCATCGCGTTATTTTAATTTTAATGTAGCAATACGGAAACGTTATATCCAAATATGTAAACTATCAAAAAAGAATCTGGTATTGTCACACGACGGGCCGGGACCAACTCGGAGAGAACCCCCACGTTCACCTAGGTATCGAAACGTTTTGTTGCTGCAATATAGCTCTGGACATTCAGGTAAAGTGTTGTGCTACAGTGTGTAGTGAGATGCTCATCGCCAAACAAGAGATTGTTGAGTGTGGCAGCACATGGAAGGTTAGATATGTGTTGTAGACGTTGATGATTATACCTTGGGCAATGCAGAAGGAAGTGAGTGACTGATTCGATAGACCCGCATGCGCACACGGGAGAGTCGATGATATTTTTTCTGTGAAGGTCGTAGCACAAAGAACTACATCCTAGTCGTAGTCGGGTGTGGAGTATCTGATTCCTTCTTGATCCAACATTGTATAACGGGGATTGTCTTTTCCTGTTTTTACTTAACATGTATTTGAAGGTTGCTACTGTATCGGTGTTCCGTGTCTCGTTTGGCAGCAAGTTCCATATTAGAATAGTTGATGGAAGAAATGTAGAGGCATGGGATTGAGTATGTGCAGTTATAGGTTGAACGGCGGGTACGTATCGAAGATTATATAATTGGTCAGCTTGTTCTGGAATGAGATTGGAGAGGTAATGGGGACAACGACCAGTCTTCAGGCTAGGGTATCCTAGGACAGGTCCAACAGAAGAGAGTTTATGTTGCAGAGTTTAGTAGCTCCAGACACAATTCGCGCTGCCTCGTTCTGTACGGCCTCAATATCGTTTTTCAAATCATTACTGCTGTTGTCCCACACGACGTTACCATATTCTAGAAGAGGTCGAATGTAGGCAAGATACATGCGCTCTAGACAGAAACGGGTAAGACGGAATTTTAATGATCTGAGAATTCCGATGCGCTGCCAAGACTTGTTAACAAGCTCAGATATATGAGCATTCCACTTGGCATCATCTGAAAAGATTAGACCAAGATGTTTGTGAGTTCTAGTTTGGGTAATGGGAATGCTATTCATGAAGACATCTGGATGGTTGGGCTTGTTTCGCTTACGTGAGAAAATCATGGATTCGGTTTTTGCAGGGTTGAATGTAACTAGCCACAATTTGGACCAGGAATGGATACGAGAAAGGTCGTTGTTGAGGACGACAGCTGCATTGGCTGGATCGTCAACGATGATGTAAAGACTTGTGTCATCAGCGAATACGTATATTGGCATTAATGTCAGCAACGATGTCGTTAATGTAAATGAGGAAGAGTAGTGGACCTAAAATCGATCCCTGTCGAACTCCAGCATTAATAGAAGACCATTGCGAGGATGAGTTTGCAATAACAACACGTTGATTTCTTGAAGACAAGTAAGATGCGAACCAGTTTAGAAGAGAACCTGACTTGCCGAGAGAAGACAGTTTGCTAAGCAGACCACGGTGCCATACCCGGTCAAACGCCTTCGAAATGTCGCAGAAGATCGCTCGCACTTCCTTACCATCGTCCATTGCCTGAGATATGTCATTGTAAAGGAAGGTCATTTGGTTGACAGTGGAATCACCCTTGATGAAACCAGACTGGTTCGGTGTCAATAGACTATTTTCCGTGACATAGTTGTAGAGGTACTTATGTACGCAGCGTTCCATACATTTAACCAGGCAACTAAGTAAAGAGATAGGGCGATAGTTTGAGGGTTTCGATGGATCAGATTTTTTAAATATAGGGCATATGTTGGCTAGTTTCCAATGAGAAGGAAATGTGGATTTCGTAAGTAGCTTGGTGAAGTAGACAGAGAGTGGTACAGCGAGCTCGTTGGCACCTTCCTTAATGAGTCTAGGACTAACCAAGTCTGGCCCGCTAGCCTTCAATGGGTTGATAAGAGAGATCGCGTCTCTAACATCCTGATGTGTTATGCCGATATGTGACAGAGTGGATGGTGTCATTGGTGTGATGGGTGGTGGGTTCTGATTTTGGTCGTCTATTGAGGATTGCAAACAGAAGAAGGTATTCAGAAGCTCAGCTTTGTCCTCATTGGACGTCGCTTCGACTCCGTTGATAACAAGGGTAGGGATGCCAGAATATTTAGTGTTGTTTGGACAGTTTGAACCACTCTTTAACTGGAATGGAAGATGAGTTCATCCTGTCGATTATGTTGTGTAGGTGAGTATCTTTCGTCTTTCTGATTAGAGCGGTATGATGTTCCTGCATCGTCTAAAGTTTTCCCATGCCAGTTCGGTATTTAGACGCTTGGCTTTCTGATGGACTCTGTTACGCTTCCTGATTGATCGTCTCACCTCGCTGGTCATCCATGGAACGTCACCTGGCCGAATGGTTACTGTTTTGTTGGGGATGCTCTCTGTTGCTGCTTGGAGTATGGAAGCTGTAATATTTTTAGCGATCTGTTCTAAATTAACGTCATCGATGATAGTGTTCCAATCTGTTGAACGTAGTTTGTCGCTAAACTTGTTATAGTCGCCGTTGTCGTATAACCAGATGCGGCGTCGACAAATTAAGGACAACTACTACTGGACAATGGTAACGGATACTGTCTGGCACGAAGGGGTCAGATACAAAACTGGAGAGGACTTGTTGGTTGTTGCGAACACATATCAGGTCGATTAGGGACTGAGAATGTTCTGTGAAATGTGTTGGGGTCGATATTAGCTGGTGAGCATTGTAAGAAGAAATGAGACGGGACATTTTATTTGAAGGGGAATGACTAATGTTAATGTTGAAGTCGCCTGTTACTATAATATTATCGCAGCGTTGATGAAAAGCTTGGTCGACACTCTGCTCTAGCAGGAGCCATTGGTTGTTGTTTGCATCGGGGGGACGGTAGAGGCCACCAACTAGAAGTGTACGCTGGTTTACATGAACCTCCAACCAAAGAGCCTCTAGACCGTTTACATGCAGATCCTGGCGTTTTGTGGCATGCAAACTATCCCTCACGTAGATGGCAACACCTCCTCCAACCCTGTCCTTCCTGTCACATCGAAACGTTTGATTAAAATTTGGAATGTGAAGTTCGGAATCAGATACGGAAGCGGAAGGCCACGTTTCTGTAAAGACGAGTATATCGTATGGCTGTGCTTCGACAGAAAGAATATCGAGCTTGGGACGTAAACTTTGAATATTAATATGCATGATTGAGTAGGGTAAGATAAGACTCTGAGAGCGTATCCGACTGATCAGTTGTTGTACCTGGATTTGTCTCTATATCACCTGAGCGAATATTGTTGAGGGATGGTAAGTAAAGTGACACATGAATGTTGGTAATAAAGATAATGGCAAACACTATATATGTGTCCAGTGTATGGGTAATAAGACGGCTAGAACAGTGTCCAATATACATAAAGACAACTACGGCGGATGATAACGTTGTGACTGGCCGTCTATTCCCGTGGCTAGAGTTAACGATGACAAAGTAATGAGGCCATGGAAAGTCAATCCGCATCGAGACCCACCACCGTGTGTGACAAAGAATAATACGACAATCAATATAAACATTGGAGATGTTAAACAGCAATCAGCAGGTTTAAAAATGTTAACGTAGTTCTTCTAATATGTACATGGTATATAAGATTAAATAGCTATGTGCACATATAACTCCGGTAAAGTAAATCCCAGTTACTGTATATGCAGATTTGCAAATGAAACAACATGAAGTCATACATAACGATTGAAAACTGTAATTCTAGCATGGCTCGGCATTTTGTCTATACGCAAAGAAGCAATTTACCATGTGTACTTCTGCAATAAAACATTATTTAGCAAGTGACGCCAAACCTGAAGACAATTTATTAGCATTTCAGGAATACTATGACGTAATTTACGCACTTTAAGTATAACACCAACTATTTTTTGCGCTTTTTAAATATCTTGGTCATGTCAATCGAAATAATATTTATATATATTTGCGTTTTTATAGTCGAATAAAACATGGTATGATGTTCTGAGCGCCGGAATAAACCACTTAGGCATACGGTCTGCGTGGTTATTTCCGAACCGTTAGAACTCCTAACCATGTTTTATTCGCCAATAAATGACTGAAAAATATATATATTCCGGATATAACCACCAACCGTCCGCAAGCCATCTGGACAGTTTCATCACCTGGTATAAATCGACATACCCAGTGGAATTCGAGCCTACAGCGACGAGGACCTAACGATCTTAACAACTCGACCGACATGGCCACTATTGCTAGTCTGTATCTTTATATATGGTGTACATAGTACATATACATACAAATTATATATATATTATGGCATAAGGACGTTCTTTTAAATAGTTTTAAAAGTTTATTTCTTTTACAACGATTGCGAAGCAAGTTTTAACAGCTTATATTAATCACTCTTGTCGATGAAATTGTAAATATGGTCAATCGTGTGGGAGGAAACCAGAGCACCCGGAGAAAACCCACCTGTCCGATCTGGACGTTCTTTGAACCAGCTACGAAATAATCTGAAGATTTTACTTGACTGTGTATAGCACTGTTAAACGTTATATCTCCCCTAAACGTCATACAAAATTCCGCTATACCGGTAATGTTTATGACGTTTAGAGGATCTTTTATATGATGTATTGCCTATATTTTATGACGTTGTGAGTTTAAGACGCTTAGCCGATTATATGACGTTTAGCGGTCTTTTGACACGGAGATTTGATGTTTAACGGTGCTAAATACGTATAGCGGAAATGACGTTTAGCAGTCTTAATACGTTTAGAGGAGTTTATGACGGTTAACGGTGCTACAACTGTGCTTTCGACAAACAAGTGGCGTTATAGACAGCTCAATATCTTTAAAACTCGACATTTAAGATGGAATAAGCCAACAGAAACATAGAAATCTTTTGTATATAATTATATATACATTTTCACAAGCCTCTCTTTCTTCCTATGTCTACATTCCGATATCAGTGCTCTAACCAGGGTCTATCCTATCGTAGACTCGCTGGCATTGTCTAGGGGTTTCTCTACGGTCCTTCAATAATGCTCTAACCAGTGTCTATCCTATCGTAGACTCGCTGGAGTTGTCTAGGGGGTTTCTCTATGGTCCATCAATAATTTATAACTCAACACAGTCTATCATTTTCCTTTGTATACTATCATTTACAACAATCTCCTTTATTTCATATCTATACATATATCATATATTCGTGATATCTTGTATTTTATTATTCGCCTCACTATTTCAATGTGTTCATAATAGTTCTATGACTATACTAATTCCCTTCCTTTATCAAACTATTCCAATAGGTACATGCCAAAACAATCGTTTCTTAAAAGGCCTACTTATCTTCCGTTCACGTATTTAATACGACTTTAATATTTAAGAGTTAATACTTCTTTAAATATTAATTTTTCCAACTATCATAGAAACAGTTTATATTCTAATAGTGTGTTACATATTTCCTTAACGCCTCCATGGCTGGATAAAAATGCACTAATTTCTTCATCATTTCTCATTTCTTAAATAGCAGAATTAACATCTATAACAGACATTACGGCGCCAAACATATGTGATGTTATACAATAGTATTACATGTTTCTCTGTCATCAAGAAAGCAGCGATTATCTTACATAACTGACCACCTGCAATCGGTGGTGTCAAAATATAATTTGTTCCCGCGCAAACAGAGACCTGATCATTTAGGCGCGAAAATAATAGCAGACGAATATACATAACACATAATAATCATAATCTTACATGGTTAACAATGTGTCATATATATAAATAAATAAATGTATTTATATAATACATTTCTATGTATATATGACAATAGTTTATTCGTGCAAATAGATTGTTTTTTTTTCTTCTATCTTTTGCACAATCCTCCATACCCAAGTTGAAGTTTGAAATCGCCCGCCACCGGCCGATTTACAAATCTTCACTCCATCGGATATATAGGAGAAAACAATATAACATCAATACATCATATATTACAAAAATAGCATTTCTCTCGCTAGGTACCAACAGTCTAATCATAGAGGCAGTGTTTGCATACTAAACTACTGAATTCCTATCGGTACACATCACAATTATTGAACTCTACTAAGGAAATCTACCAGTATATTTTGAGTCCCTTTAATATGTTTAATGGTCAAATTAAATTCTGAGAGACACAGTGCCCATCTTAAGAGGCGTTGATTGGTCGTTTTCGATTTACTTAACCAGACCAGTGGAATATCTTCAGGTAATGCTTCAGCTAATCTATGACACAATTCTTGTACATAGTTTTCGATAGGGATCCCCTCGGCCCGCTGATTTCTAGCCCACCGGTCATAAGTGGAATCTAGATTATCTCTAGGTTCGCGCCCATACAGAAGATAGAAGGGGGAGTATCCAGTACTAGAGTGTTCTGCACTTCTGTATGCAAATAATAGCCAGGGTAGCATTTCATCCCAAGGCTCTACTGTGGTTTCTCCCATAATCCTCAGCACGGTTTTCAACGTCCCATTATATTTCTCAATAGCTCCGTTGGTTTGAGGCCTATAACTGCTACTAGTTAGGTGGTGTATATCGTTCTCGGCTAGGAAGCGTGTAAATGAGTCAGCTAGAAATGCGCTTCCTCTGTCAGTCAACAGAGTTTCGGGTTTTCCATGTCGAGATATAGTCTCGATTAGTGCCTTCTGAGCGTTATCAGCGGTCGCAGTTGCGAATGGGAAATATTCAGAATATTTAGTGGCATGGTCAATAAAATTCAAGATACACTGGTTCCCATTAATAGTTTTTTTCATGGGTCCCACGAAATCAGCTGATATAAATCTGAATGGTTGGGATATAATCGGCAGAGGTTTCAATGGGGCTACAGTGGACTGCTGTCCCTTACCAGCTCTCTGGCACGGCCCACAGCTATGGCAGAATCGATTAACATCCGCTCGGATTCCTGGCCAAAAGAAGCGACGCTTAATTCGCTTAAGGGTGTTACTCGGTCCAAGGTGTCCCGTACTTAAACTATCATGTGCGAGTCCCGTTATATGAGTCCTGAATCCTCGTGGAACTACCACCTGATCATATATTTTCCAGGGTCGAACCTTGGATGGGTCCTGAGGTTGTTCTCTCCTCATAAGTAAGCGGGATTCGGGCTGGATGTAATATCCTTGTCTCATGGGTTTTTCTTCATGCGCCATTTTCCATAGTGGCAATAATGTCGGGTCATTTTTTCTGTTCTTGCAATAATTGATCAGGGCTCAAGTCATCAATAGATGGACTATCTTGGGGTGTCTCCTTACTGGCTCTCTCAGAGGGGGAATTGATTTCAATAGTATTCCGGAAAGCTAATACATATTCCTCATAATCGGGCGAGTTTTCTAAGTCTGGTATAGGTGCGACGGTTTCATCAAAGGGGATCGTTTTCTTATTGGAGCGTGTCACAACACCACACGTAATTCAATCAGTGACAGGAATGGTTTCACAGTCGTTACCTATTATCAGATCAACCCCTGCGGCACATCTATATTTATTATATCTTTATTTCTGTCTCATCTATGTACAGTACATACATTGCAATTAATATAAACACATACATTGCACATAGCCATTCTACAAATGAGAATTATAAGAGACAATAACATTTTACAATACATGGAACATGTCTTACTTTCTAAAAACTATGTGAAAGTCGCTAATCATGACATTAAAAAAAATATTTAAAATACTGATTTTTAAGATTCTGACAGGGAAAAGGTGCACTATCGCGCAAATTAGAATATGTTTTAAGAAATCAGAACCACCTCTGATCAGATCAGGGATGGATGGATTAGCAGCCTTTACATAGTTCACATAAAAAATTGTTCACTAGTAAAATAATGTACACATTATTTACACAGATAAAAACTACGACGCTGTAAAATATTAAAACTGGTTTTGGCACATATACGTATTAATGCCGGATTAGTGAATAACGTAATCAATTTATTTGTTTTAGACAGTGTAAGAAAATTATCAGAGATAATGGAAGCTTTTCCAAATAATATAGCCCTGATATCCTCATACATATAACAATCTATAATGGCATGCATTTCATCCTCAACTGCATTGCAGAATGGACAAGTACGATTCTGTACAGTTAGATGTTCATATCGTCCAGTTTAAATGCGCAAAGGAGCAACACCACAACGGAACTTACTAAATGCTGAACGATGGCTTATTGGCATGATAATCTTACAGTATTGTTCAACATCGAAATCCAGTTTGAAAAGTTGGTAGATTCGTAATTTGTTACGGCCGTTTCCAGATATACTATCTAGTCTTTGTACTGACTCAAGCCAATCAATAATGAATACATCCATGCACTTTGTTTCAACAAGGGATACACATGGGTGTTTGCTAATATTTTCACTAATGTCAGAATAATCGTCTAAACCAAATTCAAACATATGCCTTTTTACAACAAAGAACCAATTCTTGCATGATCTACTCGATTTTGCCTGTGCCCAGAGTGCAACACGTTTATTCAATCTGGTATGATTTATAAATGAAATGCGGCACCAGAAATTCGCAATGCTTTTCCACTGACGGACAGAAGTTGGTTGCCATGCCATTTCACCAATTACAGCCGAGTTTGGAGTATATTTTCCAACCCCGAGAAAAAATCTCATGGCACGGTTGTGAATAGCATTAATGCATGAAAACGATGAGGTTCCCCATACAGCGGCTCCGTAGTTAATGACTGGCCAAACAATAGAGTCATATAACTTAGTAAAAACGTCATAAGGAACCCCACCAATTAACTTACATCTAGCAATGAGAAGACCAAGGGCACGGTTTGCACTTCTGGCTACATGTTTAACAGTAATATTGAAATCTAGATGTTCATGTAAGAGAAATCCAAGGTACGTGTAAGTATTTACATAATCAATAATGTTTTCACCACACCTAAATATGAATCGAGATCGTGTCACAGAATTTGGCCGAAAATGAATAACATTACTTTTAGTAGTATTGATATGCATATCATTAAGAGAACACCAGTCATTCAAAGCATTTAACAATATCTGTAAATCTTGTTCATTTTCAGCTAATAAGACGATGTCATCAGCATAAAAAAGAATACATATACGCTCATTATCCAACCATACACCAATATCTAGGGACTTGAGATAAACTGCCAGGTCATTGATAAAGAAATTAAATAGAATAGGAGACAAATTACAACCTTGTCTCAACCCACACTTAACATCAAACCATTCAGTATTGAGTGAGTTAACCCTTACACTTGAAGATACAGATGAGTATAGCGATTTAATAGCAAGAAACATTTTACCAGAAATTCCTGTATCAATGAGCCTGTTCCAAAGTTTATCTCTATTAATAGAATCATATGCCTTGCTGAAATCAATAAAAGCGGAGAAAGTAGATTTCTTTATTTTCTTCCTGGTTTCAATAATACTAGTCAGAGTTGAGATATGATCTAATGTACTTCGTTTCTTTCTAAAACCGTTTTGCTCATCTGCAATTTTATTATTTTCCTCAGCCCATGTACTAAGGCGGCTATTAAGAACACTACAATATATCTTATACATAGCTGATGCCAAAGAGATACCTCTGTAAGAGAGAGGATCTCTAGGATCGGTAGTTGATGACTTAGGTATTGGGTTAATGATACATTTTCCCCACAGTGTAGGAATCGTTCCTGAATTAAAACATACATTAAATAAGGAGTGAAGGAACACAACTGACAAATCATTTTGCAGTACCTCACTGGGAATATCATCAATACCACTTGCCCTTCCCTTCTTACAATCATCTACTGCTTTTTTAACTTCCAAAATAGTTATACTTTCGCTAAAAGGCGAATAATCAGAATTACTATTAACAACAGCGGCATAAGGTACAGTATCAGAATTAACATGGTTTAATAGTACACTAAAATCTGATTTCCATTTATGTAGAACGTCTTCTGTTTGTGTAGAGGTCGACCCATTTTCTAAAATTACTTCCATCGGAATTTGCTTATTTTTACAGAAACCGATTCCTATTTTCCCGAAGGATTTCCAAAAATTAGTTTGGTCTACATTACACTCGGTTAGCAGTTGATTCTGCAGCGAATACCAATGAAGACGTTTCGACCTCTGCACTTGACGATCAAATTCTTTTCGGGCTTTTATATATTCAAGTTTTAATTTTTTCTTATCACTACTTGTAACACTGTTGATCCAGTTTCTTTCAGCATCACAAACTGCTGACCATAGGTCAGACAATATTTCAGACCACCATGCCTTACCCGGTCTACATTTTGTTATTGCTCACCACATTTTCACTGGGTGATTCGGGCAAGTTCCTGATAACGATATTCAGGGAAATATCTGAATCAGAGGCAGAGTTACCGGAACTGCCAGTGTTAATATTCTGGATCTTGTTGTTTAACTCGTCTATATCCGCCACAAACTCGGCTTTCACTGACTCCTTGAAGTCATCCAGACGATTATCAACATCTTTGCGGATTCGGCTCAGTTCAGTGTTTACCCGCTTATCGAGTATTTGCGCCACCTTGTTGGAAATGCGCTGCTCTAACCCAGATTCCAACTTTTCCATCCTTTCGGTTAGAGCCATGAACATCATTTTCATATCAGCTGACAATTTTCCGATGAGTTGTTCCACGGAGGGATTCGAATCCGCATGTACGTCCGCCTCGGTTACGACAATGGTAGGTGATCTTTTGGGAGACTCGTACAATGTACGCCTTGTCGTCTTCGTAACTCGAGGCTTCTTCACAGTTGATTCTAATTCCAAGTCCGTGTCACCATCCGCGGACCCGGGTGCAGAACGATGTCGCTTTTTGGTCCTTATCAGTGGAGTGTCAACCTTCGTAATTCGCTGTGAACTCATCACAGACTCCACGAAAGCCTCTGCGTCGTTACCGTTGTTAATTATCTGGTTTGACATATTAAGAACAGCAGTATAATACGTCCAATGGAGTTTCTGGTCGCGATAATCAGACTATAATAGTAAAGTACGGTAAGATATACAGGTGGAACGCACGTCGTATACTCCTAGTGTGGATTAGCATGCGGCTAGGTCAAGCGTGACGGATCGACCGTCAGGTGAAGGTTATACACAAAGGCGATTACTGAACGAGAAATCCAATACGATAAGTGTCAATACTGTTACTATAAATAGCATCATAGGTAGTAAAACAAAGTCATAAATCTATAAAAATTCACCGTTTCCTGATAGAATCACTCAGAATTCCACACAACGTCTAAATAACACCTCACTATAGCCTCCTGGGAATAACTAGCCCAAATTCGTCCCATAAAACTACAAAATCACAATATCTCTCTCCGCAAAAAATAAACAACCGTCTATTTTTCACAACCGGAAGTTACGTCTATGTGTCAATATAGCCACGGTCAAAGTTCCTCGGTATATTGGACAGTTAACGCTAATCTTTGCCACGGGATAATTACCAGGTATATAATTGCCACCTCTAATGGTCACGTGTTCACCTGTGTATTCCAACTGATTAGCCGTTCGCTCGGTAGCAGTCAACAAACTGATAGTCGCACCAGTATCTCTTAAATACGTCACGTAGGCAGCATTATTGTTTATTCTAGCTTGCCCTGTATATTTGACGAGTAATCGATTTACCCTTTGTTTATACTCAGATGAGTTGATTGGTTCGTTTTTTATAAAGGCGGAGCTATGATTAGCGTTTGACATGTGCCCGTTCGCGAGATTTCTCGTACCTCGGTACCTAGGTGAATTGGGATTTGCCCAACACTCGTTATGGGCGTGGCCATTTCGCCGACAATAATTACAATATTTTTCTACACGGGGATTTCTGTATGTAGCTTGGGAATTATCAATCCTCATATTGGGTCGATACATGGATGTGGGGGTGTATGGCCTTGGGGCTGGAGGTCGGTGTTCCGTATCTCTGGGTTTCATACTCGGATTCGAATTAATCCGCGTTCTGGGCGCCAATCTGCGATGGAGATTATATTCATCGGCCAATGCAATACATTCCTGGAGAGTGGATGCTCTTTTATCCAGAATGAACAAATTAAGTTCATCACTTAGCTGGGAATCGAACCTATATCTCAAGAGCAGCTCGACCCAGTTGACTTCGTTCGGATCATTGTTCTCCGTCCATAATGTCATTTGCTCCCTTAATTCATTAATGAATTCGGAATAGGTCTGCTGAGGTTTCTTTACCCAAGAGAAGAAATTGTTTCTGTATACAGTGGGTGAGAGTCGATATTCATCCAAGATGGCGGCCTTGAGAGTATCATATTTATTAGCATCTTGGACAGGAAGCGTGGCATATATATGTCTGGCCTTGTCAGATAACTTGTCTATAATATGCCCCACCCAAGTTTGTTTGGAGATCTGGCTAGCTTCAAACAGTCTCTCACATGTTGAGAAGAATCTATCTGGCCTCGTAGTAGGGGTCCAATTAGGAACAGATATGTTGGTCTTAGGGGGTCTATTATCTGTAGGGAGGGGGTTATTTTGCTGAGATTCCTGATCCCTCTGGATTTCTCTCAGGCGAATCTCCATATTAATCTTGTCTCTATTCATCCTTTCTTCTCTCTCTCTTTCTCTCTCTCTACTCTCTCTCTCCCTACTCTCTCGTATTCCCTCTCTTTCTCTCTCTCTCTACTCTCTCGTTTTCTACTCTCTCGTTTTCTCTCTCTTTCTCATAAAGTTCACCCTGGCGTTCCAGGCTTGCTTGATTAAAGTAGGGTAGTCTCATTATCGTATCCCATATATCATCACCTGTGGTCTGGAAGTCGGGGCGAAACCGGTCCCTCAATTTCCTTATTAGTACTCCTAGTCGTCGCCATTTTGTTTTTGTATTTACCAAAAGTTTTACTCTCCAATATAATAATGTCTCTCCAAATGTATTATAGAATTGTGTTTCATGAAAGGCAGTGGATCACTAATATAATGTGTCTAACTATATATATTAAACAGCCTCTATGAAAAGAAATGGTACTGACCGAATTCCATGTCGTCTCCGTTAATCCAATCTAAATAATTTATCACAACTAAAATATTTCAAATAATAATCCAAATATATCTCATTTCACATAGTTCCAATAATTTAAAAATGTTCACTATTTAATAATCCGATGGCGTCCTTTATTTATTTAATTTCCAATTTTAACACTGCTTTTGTACACTTCTATTTTCACGTTAATTAATAGTTCCTGGTATCTTTGATAAATGTATTCTAGTGTCCTCCACAATATGTCCCGATCTGTCACGATATTTCGTTATCCCGATTCGTCTTTATTCCGATCCAAATCCGTAATTTATTTCGATCCAATCCACTCTTTATTCCGATCCAATCCACTCGTTATTCCGATCCAATCCGTAATTTATTTCGATCCAAACTCCGTCTTTACTTTGATCAAATCCCGTCTTTATTCTGATCCAATCCCGGACGAGCTCCCAATTGTCACAAGCCTCTCTGTCTTCCTATGTCTATGTTCCGATATCAGTGCTCTAACCAGGGCCTATCTTATCGTAGACTCGCTGCAATTGTCTAGGGATTTCTCTAAGGTCCTTCAATAATGCTCTAACCAGGGTCTATCCTATCGTACACTCGCTGGAGTTGTCTAGGGGGTTTCTCTACGATCCTTCAATAATTTATAACTCAACACAGTCTATCATTTTCCTTTGTATAATATCATTTACAACAATCTCCTTTATTTCATATCTATACATATATCATATATTCGTGATATCTTGTATTTTATTATTCGCCTCACTATTGCAATGTGTTCATAATAGTTCTATGACTATACTAATTCCCTTCCTTTATCAAACTATTCCAATAGATACATTAGCCAAAACAATCGTTTCTTAAAAGGCCTACTTATCTTCCGTTCACGTATTTAATACGACTTTAATATTTAAGAGTTAATACTTCTTTAAATATTAATTTTTCCAACTATCATAGAAACAGTTTATATTCTAATAGTGAGTTACATATTTCCTTAACGCCTCCATGGCTGGATAAAAATGCACTAATTTCTTCACCATTTCTCATTTCTTAAATAGCAGAATTAAGATCTATAACAGACATTACGGCGCCAAACATCTGTGCTGTTATACAATAGTATTACATGTTTCTCTGTCATCAAGATAGCGGCGATTATCTTACATAGCTGACCACCTGCACTCGGTGGTGTCAAAATATAATTTGTTCCCGCGCAAACAGAGAACTGATCAGTTAGGCGCGAAAATAATAGTATACGAATATACATAATACATAATAATCATAATCTTACATGGTTAACAATGTGTCATATATATAAATAAATAAATGTATTTATATAATCTCATCAGCCTCCGTCCGTCTTATGAGACGATGGATTGCGCTCTTGTTGAGGAACATCTTCTGCGGTGACTGAGTAGGCCTATTCTTGAGTGGTAGTCTCTGTTGCAGTCATCGTAGGTGAAGATCGAGTCATCCAATTTGGTTGATGCCTTTCGTTTCTGTCGTTTCTGCTCGCGAAGCCGAGTTCGCTCAGCCTCGGCTCGTCTGACCCCAGCTTTCACAACGTGTCTCCATGATGACCGGTTTGATGCTGTGTCCTCCCAAGACTCTATGTTGATTTGCGCTGAACGCAAGTCCCTCTTACAAGCGTCCCTGTATCTTAGGTGGGGGCGACCAGTTGGACGTGATCCTTGTTCAAGTTGACCGTACAGTTGATCTTTAGGGATGCGTCCTTTATCCATGCGTCGGACATGACCTAGCCAGCGCAGGCGGCGTTCACTGAGCATTGCATAGCTAGTTGTTGAACTCGCTCTGCTAAGGACCTCTGTATTGGTGACCCTATCTTCCCAAGTGATTCCCAAGATCCTGCGAAGGCACCTCATATGGTATGAGTTCAGCTTTGTCTCTTGTCTGGCATATGTCGTCCATGACTCACTGCCGTAGAGGAGCGTGCTGAGTATGCAGGCCTGGTAGACCTTCAACTTGGTGTTCAGCGTTAGGTTTCTGTTCTCCCAGACTCTCTTGGTGAGTTTTGACATGACGGTGGCTGCTTTCCCAATGCGTGCATTGATCTCAGCATCGAGGGACAGGTTGTTGGATATCAGTGATCCGAGATATATGAGGTTGTCGACCATGGCTCTACACTCGCCATTATAATACATTTCTATTTATATATGACAATAATTTATTCATGCAAATAGATTGTTTGTTTTTTTCTATCTTTTGCACAACATACATAATAGATGAGCTTCCACGTATTGCTGTATACTGTACTTAACAGTCATATAGTGTTTCTTTAACACATATGTTTTCTATGTCATTGTATATATGTTGAGGGCCTTATTTGTATGCATTATGTAAGCTCCGTCGTAAAATAAACGTATTTATAATAAATTTATTATTACTAGTAGTAGTATGTTCAATGCATGTCTGCGATGACAGGTTTAGTATAACATAATTATAATTATCAATTTCAGATGACACGATTATCACTTTTTCTGGTGACCATAGTAGCTATAGGGACAGCGGCAGGTAAATCTAATACATACATATCAAATAGTAAGCTCCACACACTAAATATCCTTCATTCATGCCACGGTGAAAGGTCGTTGCAACAGCAAAGGTCACGTGGCATCACCGATTATCACTGTTTCTGGTTACCATAGCAGCGCTAAAAATAGCAGCAGGAAAGTCTACAATACATGGTGACATTTATAAGTGTATAAGCATGACATTTATAAGTGTATAAGCATGACATTTATAAGTTTACAATGTGCTGGTGTACAAGCATGACATTTATAAGTGTATAAGCATAACATTTATAAGTGTATAAGCATGACATTTATAAGTGTATAAGCATGTCATTTATAAGTTTATAAGCATGACATTTATAAGTGTATAGGCATGCCATTTATAAGTGTATAAGCATGTCATTTATAAGTGTATAGGCATGCCATTTATAAGTGTATAGGCATGCCATTTATAAGTGTATAAGCATGCCATTTATAAGTGTATAAGCATGATATTTATAAGTTTATAAGCCTGACATTTATAAGTGTATAAGCATGATATTTATAAGTTTATAAGCCTGACATTTATAAGTGTATAAGCCTGACATTTATAAGTTTATAAGCATTAAATGTGTAAGTTTACATTATGCTGTTGTATAAGCATGAGATTTATAAATTGACAATGTACTGGTATATAAGCATGCCATGTATAAGTGTATAAGAATGTTATTTATAAGTATATGCATGACATTTTTAAGTGTATAAGCGTGATATTTATAAGTAGGGATGGGAACGAATATTCGAATATTTGGAACGAAGGGTATTCGAATATTCGAATATTTTGTTTCATTTTATTAAAAACTCAAAATCACTCAAACTCTTATAAGACATGCCAAATTAAGTTACTTTTAAATCACTAAACGCCACCTTCTTCCTGTAAGGCCATGCACATATGACGACGATTCATTCAGTTATTGTTATCGGCCACTGTACATTTATGGGCGTTTTCACAACTGAAGCCGATGTCACTTGAACTACTTTCCGTTGAAGTGTGTTTGTTTTTCAAATGATTATTCAGATTGATGTTGTACACGAATCTGCTAAATCCAATTTGCACATAGCAGTTTTCTTATTCTCTGCGCGATTGTAGTATTTCCAAATGTATGACTGAGTTGTCGGAATTTTTTTAGGACAACATCATAAAGATCGTATTTTATATAGTACTGTTGGGTAATATTGAGAGGGTTAATTATAAATTTAAGAAACATGGGGTGAATTTTCTTGTCTAAACAGTTTTGACATCATAATTAAACACATTAGCACCTACTGTTATTATCCAATTACATGGCAGAGAGTCAATTAACACTTGCCATGGATGCGACCACAACAATGTTTATTCAAACATCCTAGGGGCAATTTCTTTTGAAGGTTTTATGATGGCTTCAACTTGTACAAGAAAGCAACGTATCGGATTTATGACAGTTTATATCATTTTTGCAAATATTATAATTGTTCCCCCATATATTCGAATAATTAAAAATTAGTCGGATATTCGAACGTTTGGTCGAATATTCGAAAAGTTTAATATTCGTTGCAATCGCTATTTATAAGTGTAAAAGCATAACATTTATAAGTGTATAAGCATAACATTTATAAGTGTATAAGCATGACATTTATAAGTGTATAAGCATGACATTTATAAGTTAATAAGCATAACATTTATAAGTGTATAAGCATGACATTTATAAGTGTATAGGCATGACATTTATAAGTGTATAAGCATGAAATTTATAAGTGTATAAGCATGATATTTATAAGTGTATAAGCATGACATTTATAAGTGTATAAGCATGACATTTATAAGTATATAAGCATAACATTTATAAGTGTATAAGCATAACATTTATAAGTGTATAAGCATGACATTTATAAGTGTATAAGCATGACATTTATAAGAGTATAAGCATGACATTTATAAGTGTATAATCATGACATTTATAAGTGTATGGGCATGACATTTATAAGTGTATAAGCATAACATTCATAAGTGTATAAGCATGACATTTATAAGTGTATAAGCATGACATTTATAAGTGTATAAGCATGACATTTATAAGTGTATAAGCATGACATTAATAAGTGTATAGGCATGACATTTATAAGTGTATAAGCATGATATTTATAAGTGTATAAGCATCACATTTATAAGTGTATAAGCATAACATTTATAAGTGTATAAGCATGACATTTATAAGTGTATAGGCATGACATTTATAAGTGTATAAGCATGATATTTATAAGTGTATAGGCATGACATTTATAAGTGTATAGGCATGACATTTATAAGTGTATAAGCATGACATTTATAAGTGTATAGGCATGACATTTATAAGTGTATAAGCATGACATTTATAAGTCTATAAGCATGACATTTATAAGTGTATAAGCATGACATGTATAAGTATATAAGCATAACATGTATAAGTGTATAAGCATAACATTTATAAGTGTATAAGCATGACATTTATAAGTATATAAGCATGACATTTATAAGTATATAAGCATGACATTTATAAGTGTATAAGCATGACATTTATACGGGTATAAGCATAACAGTTATAAGTGTAACAGCATAACATTGATAAGTGTATAAGCATGACATTTATAAGTGTATAAGCATGACAATTATAAGTATATAAGCATGACATTGATAAGTGTATAAAATTCGACAATTACAAGTGTATAAGCATGACAATTATCAGTATATAAGCATGCTATATATAAGTATATAAGCATGTCAATTATAATATATAAGCATGACATCTATAAGTGTATTATCATGATATTTACAAATATATAAGCATGACAACTATCAGTGTATAAGCATGGCATGTATAGGTGAATAAACATGATATTTATAAGTGTATAATCATGACATTTATAAGTGTATGATCATGACATTTATAAGTATATAAGCATGACATTTATAAGTATATAAGCATGACATTTATAAGTATATAAGCATGACATTTATAAGTATATAAGCATGACATTTATAAGTGTATAAGCATGACATTTATAAGTGTATAAGCATAACATTTATAATTGTATAAACCTGACATTTATAAGTGTATAAGCATTACAGTTATAAGTGTATAATCATGCCATTTATCAGCTTACAATGTGCTGGTGTATAAGCATGACATTTATAAGTGTATAGGCATGAAACTGATAAGTTGACAATGTGCTAATGTATAAGCATGACCTTTATAAGTGTATAAGCATGACATTTATAAGTTGACAATGTGCTAATGTATAAGCATGACATTTATAAGTTGACAATGTGCTAATGTATAAGCATGACATTTATAAGTTTATAAGCATGACATTTATAAGTTGACAATTTTCTAATGTATAAGCATGACATTTATAACTGTATAAGCATGACAATTATAAGTTGACAATGTGCTAATGTATAAGCATGACATTTATAAGTGCATAAGCATGACACTCATAAGTGTATAAGCATGACATTTATTAGTTGACAATGTTGTAATGTATAAGCATGACATTTATAAGTGTACAATCATGACATTTATAAGTTGACAATGTGCTAATGTATAAGCATGACATTTATAAGTGCATAAGCATGACACTCATAAGTGTATAAGCCTGATATTTATAAGTTGACAATGTGCTAATGTATAAGCATGAACATTGTAAGTGTATAAACATGACATTTATTTGTTGACAATGTGCTAATGTATAAGCATGACATTTATAAGTGTACAATCATGACATTTATAAGTTGACAATGTGCTAATGTATAAGCATGACATTTATAAGTTGACAATGTGCTGATTTATAAGCATGACATTTATAAGTGTATAGGCATGACAATTATAAGTTGACAATGTGCTAATGTATAAGCATGACATTTATAAGTGCATAAGCATGACACTCATAAGTGTATAAGCATGACATTTATTAGTTGACAATGTGGTAATGTATAAGCATGACATTTATAAGTGTACAATCATGACATTTATAAGTTGACAATGTGCTAATGTATAAGCATGAACATTGTAAGTGTATAATCATGACATTTATTTGTTGACAATGTGCTAATGTATAAGCATGACATTTATAAGTGTACAATCATGACATTTATAAGTTGACAATGTGCTAATGTATAAGCATGACTTTTATAAGTTGACAATGTGCTGATTTATAAGCATGACATTTATAAGTGTATAGGCATGCAACTTATAGGTGTATAAGCATAACATTTATAGGTTGACAATGTGCTAATGTATAAGCATGAAACTTATAAGTGTATAAGCATGGCATTTATAAGTTCATAATGGGCTAATGTATAAACATGACATTTATAAGTGTATAAGCATGACATGTATACGTTTATAAGCCTAACATTTATAAGTGTATAAGCATGATATGTGTAGGTATATACGCACGCCATTCATAAGTGTGTAGGCATGACCTTTATAAGTGTATATGCATGACCTTTATAAGTTTATAAGCATGACAATTATAGGTTTATAAGCATGATATTTATAAGTGTATAAGCATGACATGTATACGTTTATAAGCCTAACATTTATAAGTGTATAAGCATGATATGTGTAGGTATATACGCACGCCATTCATAAGTGTGTAGGCATGACCTTTATAAGTGTATATGCATGACCTTTATAAGTTTATAAGCATGACAATTATAGGTTTATAAGCATGATATTAATAAGTGTATAAGCAAGATATTTGTAAGTATATAAGCATGCCATTTATAAGTGTATACGCATGACATTTATAAATGTATAAGCATGACACGTATAGGTGTATAAGCATAACATTTATAAGTGTATAAGCATGACATTTATAAGTTTATAGGCATGATATTTATAAGTGTATCGGTATGACATTTATAAGTTTACAATGCACTGATGTATAAGCATGACATTTATAAGTTTATAGGCATGACATTTATAAGTGTATAGGCATGACATTTATAAGTTTATAGGCATGACATTTATAAGTATATAAGCATGACATTTATAAGTGTATAGGCATGACATTTATAAGTTTACAATGTGCTAGTGTATAATCATAACATTTATAAGTGAATATGCACGACTTTTATAAGTTTACAATGTGCTAGTGTATAAGCGTGACATTTATAATTATATAAGCATGGCATTTATCATGACAATTATAAGTTTATAAGCATGACATTTATAAGTGTATAATCATTTCATTTATAAGTTTATAAGCATGACATTTATAAGTGTATAAGCATGACATTTATAAGTGTATAATCATTATATATATAAGCTTACAACGTGCAGGTGTATAAGCATCAGCTTTATAAATGTATAAGCATGACAATGATAATGCATAAGCATGACATTTATAATTGTATAAGCATGACATTCATAAGTGTATAAACATGACATTCATAAGTGTATAAGCATGACCTTTTGAAGAGTATAAGCATGATATGTATAAGTGCATAGTCATGACATGTATACGTTTACAATTTGCTATTGTATAAGCATGACATTTATAAGTTTACAATGTGCTGGTGTATAAGCATGACATTTATAAGTTTACAATGTGCTATTGTATAAGCATGACATTTATAAGTTTACAATGTGCTGGTGTATAAGCATGACATTTATAAGTTTACAATGTGCTATTGTATAAGCATGACATTTATAAGTTTACAATGTGCTGATGTATAAGCATGACATTTATAAGTTTACAATGTGCTATTGTATAAGCATGACATTTATAAGTTTACAATTTGCTATTGTATAAGCATGACATTTATAAGTTTACAATGTGCTGGTGAATAAGCATGACATTTATAAGTTTACAATGTGCTGATGTATAAGCATGACATTTATAAGTTTACAATGTGCTGATGTATAAGCATGACATTTATAAGTTTACAATGTGCTGATGTATAAGCATGACATTTATAAGTGTATAGGCATGACATTTATAAGTGTATAAGCATGATATGTATAAGTGTATAATCATGACATGTATAAGTTTACAATGTGCTGATGTATAAGCATGACATTTATAAGTGTATAGGCATGACATTTATAATTGTATAATCATGCCATTTATAAGTGTATAAGCATGCCATTTATAAGTATATAAGCATGACATTTATAAGTATATAAGCATGACATGTATAAGTGTATAAGCATGACATGTATAAGTATATAAGCATGACATGTATAATTATATAAGCATGACATGTATAAGTGTATAAGCATGACATGTATAATTATATAAGCATGACATGTATAAGTGTATAAGCATGACATGTATAAGTATATAAGCATGACATGTATAATTATATAAGCATGACATGTATAAGTATATAAGCATGACATGTATAATTATATAAGCATGACATGTATATTATATAAGCATGACATGTATAAGTATATAAGCATGACATGTATAAGTGTATAAGCATGCCATGTATAAGTATATAAGCATGACATGTATAATTATATAAGCATGACATGTATAAGTGTATAAGCATGACATGTATAAGTATATAAGCATGACATGTATAAGTGTATAAGCATGACATGTATAAGTGTATAAGCATGACATGTATAAGTGTATAAGCATGACATGTATAAGTGTATAAGCATGACATGTATAAGTGTATAAGCATGACATTTATAAGTATATAAGCATGACATGTATAAGTGTATAAGCATGACATTTATAAGTGTATAAGCATGACATGTATAAGTATATAAGCATGACATGTATAAGTATATAAGCATGACATGTATAAGTATATAAGCATGACATGTATAAGTATATAAGCATGACATGTATAAGTATATAAGCATGACATGTATAAGTATATAAGCATGACATGTATAAGTGTATAAGCATGACATGTATAAGTATATAAGCATGACATGTATAAGTATATAAGCATGACATGTATAAGTATATAAGCATGACATGTATAAGTGTATAAGCATGACATGTATAAGTATATAAGCATGACATGTATAAGTATATAAGCATGACATGTATAAGTATATAAGCATGACATGTATAAGTATATAAGCATGACATGTATAAGTATATAAGCATGACATGTATAATTATATAAGCATGACATGTATAAGTATATAAGCATGACATGTATAAGTATATAAGCATGACATGTATAAGTATATAAGCATGACATGTATAAGTGTATAAGCATGACATGTATAAGTATATAAGCATGACATGTATAAGTATATAAGCATGACATTTATAAGTATATAAGCATGACATGTATAATTATATAAGCATGACATGTATAAGTGTATAAGCATGACATGTATAATTATATAAGCATGACATGTATAAGTATATAAGCATGACATTTATAAGTATATAAGCATGCCATGTATAAGTATATAAGCATGACATGTATAAGTATATAAGCATGACATGTATAAGTGTATAAGCATGACATGTATAAGTGTATAGCATGTTGTATAGATGACATATAAGTTATAAGAAGATAGTATAATATATAAGCATGACATATAAGTATATAAGCATGACATGTATAATGTATAAGCATGTTATATAGTATAAATACATATAATGTTATATATATGACATGTATAAATATAAGCATGACATGTATAAGTATATAAGCATGACATGTATAAGTGTATAAGCATGACATGTATAAGTGTATAAGCATGACATGTATAAGTATATAAGCATGACATGTATAAGTATATAAGCATGACATGTATAAGTATATAAGCATGACATGTATAAGTATATAAGCATGACATGTATAAGTGTATAAGCATGACATTTATAAGTATATAAGCATGACATGTATAAGTGTATAAGCATGACATTTATAAGTATATAAGCATGACATGTATAAGTATATAAGCATGACATGTATAAGTGTATAAGCATGACATTTATAAGTGTATAAGCATGACATGTATAAGTATATAAGCATGACATGTATAAGTATATAAGCATGACATGTATAAGTGTATAAGCATGACATTTATAAGTGTATAAGCATGACATGTATAAGTGTATAAGCATGACATGTATAAGTGTATAAACATGACATGTATAAGTATATAAGCATGACATTTATAAGTATATAAGCATGACATGTATAAGTGTATAAGCATGACATGTATAAGTATATAAGCATGACATGTATAAGTATATAAGCATGACATGTATAAGTGTATAAGCATGACATGTATAAGTATATAAGCATGACATTTATAAGTATATAAGCATGACATGTATAAGTGTATAAGCATGACATGTATAAGTATATAAGCATGACATGTATAAGTATATAAGCATGACATGTATAAGTATATAAGCATGAATTTATAAGTTATAAGCATGCATTTATAAGATATAAGCATGACATGTATAAGTATATAAGCATGACATGTAAGGTATAAGCATGACATGTATATATATAAGCATGACATGTATAAGTATATAAGCATGACATGTATAAGTATATAAGCATGACATGTATAAGTATATAAGCATGACATGTATAAGTATATAAGCATGACATGTATAAGTATATAAGCATGACATGTATAAGTATATAAGCATGACATGTATAAGTATATAAGCATGACATGTATAAGTGTATAAGCATGACATGTATAATTATATAAGCATGACATGTATAAGTATATAAGCATGACATTTATAAGTATATAAGCATGACATGTATAATTATATAAGCATGACATGTATAAGTGTATAAGCATGACATGTATAATTATATAAGCATGCCATGTATAATTATATAAGCATGACATTTATAAGTATATAAGCATGCCATGTATAAGTATATAAGCATGACATGTATAATTATATAAGCATGACATGTATAAGTGTATAAGCATGACATGTATAAGTGTATAAGCATGACATTTATAAGTATATAAGCATGACATGTATAAGTATATAAGCATGACATGTATAAGTGTATAAGCATGACATTTATAAGTGTATAAGCATGACATTTATAAGTATATAAGCATGACATGTATAAGTGTATAAGCATGACATTTATAAGTATATAAGCATGACATGTATAAGTGTATAAGCATGACATTTATAAGTATATAAGCATGCCATGTATAATTATATAAGCATGACATGTATAAGTATATAAGCATGACATGTATAAGTGTATAAGCATGACATGTATAAGTATATAAGCATGACATGTATAAGTATATAAGCATGACATGTATAAGTATATAAGCATGACATTTATATAAGTGCATTTATATAAGCATGACATGTATAAGTGTATAAGCATGACATTTATAAGTGTATAAGCATGACATGTATAAGTGTATAAGCATGACATGTATAAGTATATAAGCATGACATTTATAAGTATATAAGCATGACATGTATAAGTGTATAAGCATGACATGTATAAGTGTATAAGCATGACATGTATAAGTATATAAGCATGACATGTATAAGTGTATAAGCATGACATGTATAAGTATATAAGCATGACATGTATAAGTGTATAAGCATGACATGTATAAGTGTATAAGCATGACATGTATAAGTGTATAAGCATGACATGTATAAGTGTATAAGCATGACATTTATAAGTATATAAGCATGACATGTATAAGTGTATAAGCATGACATGTATAAGTATATAAGCATGACATGTATAAGTATATAAGCATGACATGTATAAGTGTATAAGCATGACATTTATAAGTGTATAAGCATGACATTTATAAGTATATAAGCATGACATGTATAAGTGTATAAGCATGACATTTATAAGTATATAAGCATGACATGTATAAGTGTATAAGCATGACATTTATAAGTATATAAGCATGACATTTATAAGTATATAAGCATGACATTTATAAGTATATAAGCATGACATTTATAAGTGTATAAGCATGACTTTATAAGTGTATAAGCATGACTTTATAAGTATATAAGCATGACATTTATAAGTATATAAGCATGACATGTATAAGTGTATAAGCATGACATTTATAAGTGTATAAGCATGACATTTATAAGTGTATAAGCATGACATTTATAAGTATATAAGCATGACATTTATAAGTGTATAAGCATGACATTTATAAGTGTATAAGCATGACATTTATAAGTATATAAGCATGACATTTATAAGTGTATAAGCATGACATTTATAAGTATATAAGCATGACATGTATAAGTGTATAAGCATGACATTTATAAGTGTATAAGCATGACATTTATAAGTGTATAAGCATGACATTTATAAGTGTATAAGCATGACATTTATAAGTGTATAAGCATGACATTTATAAGTGTATAAGCATGACATTTATAAGTGTATAAGCATGACATTTATAATGTATAAGCATGACATTTATAAGTGTATAAGCATGACATTTATAAGTGTATAAGCATGACATTTATAAGTGTATAAGCATGACATTTATAAGTGTATAAGCATGACATTTATAAGTGTATAAGCATGACATTTATAAGTATATAAGCATGACATGTATAAGTGTATAAGCATGACATTTATAAGTGTATAAGCATGACATTTATAAGTGTATAAGCATGACATTTATAAGTGTATAAGCATGACATTTATAAGTGTATAAGCATGACATTTATAAGTGTATAAGCATGACATTTATAAGTGTATAAGCATGACATTTATAAGTGTATAAGCATGACATTTATAAGTGTATAAGCATGACATTTATAAGTGTATAAGCATGACATTTATAAGTGTATAAGCATGACATTTATAAGTGTATAAGCATGACATTTATAAGTGTATAAGCATGACATTTATAAGTATATAAGCATGACATTTATAAGTGTATAAGCATGACATGTATAAGTATATAAGCATGACATTTATAAGTGTATAAGCATGACATTTATAAGTGTATAAGCATGACATTTATAAGTGTATAAGCATGACATTTATAAGTGTATAAACATGACATTTATAAGTGTATAAGCATGACATTTATAAGTGTATAAGCATGACATTTATAAGTGTATAAGCATGACATTTATAAGTGTATAAGCATGACATTTATAAGTGTATAAGCATGACATTTATAAGTGTATAAGCATGACATTTATAAGTGTATAAGCATGACATTTATAAGTGTATAAGCATGACATGTATAAGTTTATAAGCATGACATTTATAAGTGTATAAGCATGACATTTATAAGTGTATAAGCATGACATTTATAAGTGTATAAGCATGACATTTATAAGTGTATAAGCATGACATTTATAAGTGTATAAACATGACATTTATAAGTGTATAAGCATGACATTTATAAGTGTATAAGCATGACATTTATAAGTGTATAAGCATGACATTTATAAGTGTATAAGCATGACATTTATAAGTGTATAAGCATGACATTTATAAGTGTATAAGCATGACATTTATAATTGTATAAGCATGACATTTATAAGTATATAAGCATGACATTTATAAGTGTATAAGAATGCCATTTATAATTTATAAGTGTATAAGCATGACATTTATAAGTGTATAAGCATGACATTTATAAGTGTATAAGCATGACATTTATAAGTGTATAAGCATGACATTTATAAGTGTATAAGCATGACATTTATAAGTGTATAAGCATGACATTTATAAGTGTATAAGCATGACATTTATAAGTGTATAAGCATGACATTTATAAGTGTATAAGCATGACATTTATAAGTGTATAATCATGACATTTATAAGTGTATAAGCATGACATTTATAAGTGTATAAGCATGACATTTATAAGTTTATAAGCATGGCGTTTATAAGTGTATAATCATGACATTTATAAGTGTATAAGCATGACATTTATAGGTGTATAAGCATGACATTTATAAGTGTATACGCATGACATTTATAAGTGTATAAGCATGACATTTATACGTGTATAAGCATGACATTTATAAGTGTATAAGCATGACATTTATAAGTGTATAAGCATGATATTTATACGTATATAAGCATGATATTTATAAGTGTATAAGCATGACATTTATACGTATATAAGCCTGACATTTATAAGTGTATAAGCATGACATTTATAAGTGTATAAGCATGACATTTATAAGTGTATAAGCATGACATTTATATAAGCATGACATTTATAAGTGTATAAGCATGACATTTATAAGTGTATAAGCATGACATTTATAAGTGTATAAGATTGACATTTATAAGTGTATAAGCATGCCATTTATAAGTGTATAAGCATGACATTTATAAGTGTATAAGCATGACATTTATAAGTGTATAAGCATGACATTTATAAGTGTATAAGCATGGCATGTATAAGTTTATAAGCATGACATTTATACGTGTATAAGCATGACATTTATAAGTGTATAAGCATGACATTTATAAGTATATAAGCATGGCATGTATAAGTTTATAAGCATGACAGTTATACGTGTATAAGCATGACATTTATAAGTGTATAAGCATGACATTTATAAGTATATAAGCATGACATTTATAAGTGTATAAGCATGTCATTTATACGTGTATAAGCATGACATTTATAAGTGTATAAACATGACATTTATAAGTGTATAAGCATGACATTTATAAGTGTATAAGCATGACATTTATAAGTGTATAAGCATGACATTTATAAGTTTATAAGCATGACATTTATATGTGTATAAGCATGACATTTATACGTGTATAAGATTGACATTTATACGTATATAAGCATGACATTTATAAGTGTATAAGCATGACATTTATAAGTGTATAAGCATGATATTTATACGTATATAAGCATGATATTTATAAGTGTACAAGCATGACATTTATACGTATATAAGCCTGACATGTATAAGTGTATAAGCATGATATTTATAAGTGTATAAGCATGACATTTATAAGTGCATAATATTGACATTTATAAGTGTATAAGCATGACATTTATAAGTGTATAAGCATGACATTTATAAGTGTATAAGCATGACATTTATAAGTTTATAAGCATGACATTTATAATGTATAAATTTGACATTTATAAGTGTATAAGCATGACATTTATAAGTGTATAAGCATGACATTTATAAGTGTATAATCATGACATTTATATGTGTATAAGCATGACATTTATAAGTGTATAAGCATGACATTTATAAGTTTATAAGCATGACATGTATAGGTGTATAAGCATGACATTTATAAGTGTATAAGCATGACATTTATAAGTGTATAATCATGACATTTATACGTGTATAAGCATGACATTTATAAGTGTATAAGCATGACATTTATAAGTGTATAAGCATGACATTTATAAGTGTATAAACATGACATTTATACGTGTATAAGCATGACATTTATAAGTGTATACGCATGACATTTATAAGTGTATAATCATGACATTTATACGTGTATAAGCATGACATTTATCAGTGTATAAGCATGACATTTATAAGTGTATAAGCATGATATTTATACGTATATAAGCATGATATTTATAAGTGTACAAGCATGACATGTATACGTATATAAGCCTGACATTTATAAGTGTATAAGCATGACATTTATAAGTGTATAAGCATGACATTTATAAGTGTATAAGCATGACATTTATAAGTGTATAAGCATGACATTTATAAGTGTATAAGCATGACATTTATAAGTGTATAAGCATGACATTTATAAGTGTATAATGTTGGTGTATAAGCATGACATTTATAAGTGTATAAGCATGACATTTATAAGTGTATAAGCATGGCATTTATAAGTGTATAAGCATGACATTTATAAGTGTATAAGCATGGCATGTATAAGTTTAAGCATGACAGTTATACGTGTATAAGCATGACATTTATAAGTGTATAAGCATGACATTTATAAGTGTATAAGCATGACATTTATAAGTGTATAAGCATGACATTTATAAGTGTATAAGCATGACATTTATATGTGTATAAGCATGAAATTTATAATTGTATAAGCATGACATTTATAAGTATATAAGCATGACATTTATAAGTGTATAAGAATGCCATTTATAAGTGTATAAGCATGACATTTATAAGTGTATAAGCATGACATTTATAAGTGTATAAGCATGACATTTATAAGTGTATAAGCATGACATTTATAAGTGTATAAGCATGACATTTATAAGTATATAAGCATGACATTTATAAGTGTATAAGCATGACATTTATAAGTGTATAAGCATGACATTTATAAGTGTATAAGCATGACATTTATATGTGTATAAGCATGACATTTATAAGTGTATAAGCATGACATTTATAAGTGTATAAGCATGACATTTATAAGTGTATAAGCATGACATTTATAAGTGTATAATCATGACATTTATACGTGTATAAGCATGACATTTATAAGTGTATAAGCATGACATTTATAAGTGTATAAGCATGACATTTATAAGTGTATAAGCATGACATTTATAAGTGTATAAGCATGACATTTATAAGTGTATAAGCATGACATTTATAAGTGTATAAGCATGACATGTATAAGTTTATAAGCATGATTTATAAGTGTATAAGCATGACATTTATAAGTGTATAAGCATGACATTTATAAGTGTATAAGCATGACATTTATAAGTGTATAAGCATGACATTATAAGTGTATAAGCATGACATTTATAAGTGTATAAGCATGACATTTATAAGTGTATAAGCATGACATTTATAAGTGTATAAGCATGACATTTATAAGTGTATAAGCATGACATTTATAAGTGTACATTGACATTTATAAGTGTATAAGCATGACATTTATAAGTGTATAAGCATGACATTTATAAGTGTATAAGCATGACATTTATAAGTGTATAAGCATGACATTTATAAGTGTATAAGCATGACATTTATAAGTGTATAAGCATGACATTTATAAGTGTATAAGCATGACATTTATAAGTGTATAAGCATGACATTTATAAGTGTATAAGCATGACATTTATAAGTGTATAAGCATGACATTTATAAGTGTATAAGCATGACATTTATAAGTGTATAAGCATGACATTTATAAGTGTATAAGCATGACATTTATAAGTGTATAAGCATGACATTTATAAGTGTATAAGCATGACATTTATAAGTGTATAAGCATGACATTTATAAGTGTATAAGCATGACATTTATAAGTGTATAAGCATGA
>CM026397.1:54740678-54787374 GCA_014843695.1 Archivesica marissinica | reverse complement strand
GGTGTTATTATTTATGCGTGCTTGACCTGTATATTTGGCAAGTAATGGATTTACCATCTCGGTATTTTCACATGAGTTCACTGGCTCATTGGTTATAAAGGCTGAACTATGCGTAGTGTTTGACACGTGGTGTCCGTTTGCTAGGTTTCTAGTACCCCTGTACCTAGGTGAATTGGGATCTGCCCAACACTCTGTTCGTCCGTGGCCATTACGCCTACAATAACTACAATATTTTTCTATCCGGGGAGTTCTATGGGTAGCTTGGGAATTATCTATCCTAATATTGGGTCGATACCTGGGTGATGGGATATATGGCCTTGGGGCTGGAGGTCGGTGTTCTGTATCTCTGGGTTTCACATTCGGATTTGAATTAATCCGTGTCCTGGGCGCTAATCTGCGATGGAGGTTATATTCATCAGCCAAGGAAATACATTCCTGGAGAGTAGATGCTTTCTTATCCAGAATGAACAAATTAAGCTCATCACTTAGCTGGGAATCGAATCTATATCTCAAGAGCAGCTCGATCCAGTTGACCTCGCTCGGATCATTGTTCTCCGTCCATAGAGTCAGTTGCTCCCTTAATTCCTTAATGAATTCGGAATATGTCTGCTGAGGTTTCTTTACCCAAGAGAAGAAATTCTTTCTATATACAGTGGGTGAGAGTCTATATTCATCCAAGATGGCGGCCTTGAGGGTATCGTAATTATTAGCGTCTTGGACAGGAAGAGTTGCATATATATTTCTGGCCTTGTCGGACAACTTGTCTATAATATGGCCCACCCATGTTTGTTTGGCGACCTGGCTAGCTTCGAACAGTCTCTCACATGTTGCGAAGAATTTATCTGGCCTCATAGTCTGGGTCCAAATAGGAACAGAAATGTGTGTCTTAGAGGGCCTATTATCTGTATGGAGGGGGTTATTTTGCTGAGATTCCTGATCTCTCTGGATTTCTCTCAGGCGAATCTCCATCTGCATTTTCTCCCTTTGCATTCTTTCCTCCCTGTCCCTTTCTTTCTCTTCTCTTTCCCCTCTTTGTTTTACTTCTTCCCTCTCTCTTTCTCTCTCTCTTTCTCTCTCTCTTTCTACTCTTTCCCTCTCTCTTTCTCTCTCTCTTTCTTCTCTTTGTTTTACTTCTTCCCTTTCTTTCTCATAAATCTAACCCTGACGTTCCAGATTTGCCTGATTAAAGAAGGGAAGTCTCATTAATTTGTCCCATATCTCATCACCTGTTGTCTGCAAGTCGGGGTGAACCGGCCCCTCAGTTTCCTTATTAGCACTCCTAGTTGTAGCCATTTTATTTTTTTATTTCCCAAAATTTGTAATCCCCAGAATGTATCTCCAAATGTATTATAGAATTGAGTTCAATAAAAGGAAGTAAATCACTAATATAATTTTAATGATAATATTAAGCCTCTATGAAAAGAAAACTGGTACTTACCGAAGTCTGTCTCGTTCGTTAGTCCAATATATAATTTATCACATATTCAAAGTTTGCACATTTCCAATAATTTAATCCATTTCATTAATTTAATAATTCGTTGACGTCTTTCACTTATTTCCAAATTC
The DNA here is from genome assembly GCA_014843695.1 of Archivesica marissinica. Taxonomy (NCBI): domain Eukaryota; kingdom Metazoa; phylum Mollusca; class Bivalvia; order Venerida; family Vesicomyidae; genus Archivesica; species Archivesica marissinica. The sequence goes on along the minus strand of CM026397.1, from coordinate 54,785,808 downwards.
TAACACTGTCTCGCATGCACTTCTGTTTTCCCACGTTAATTAATAGTCCCTTGTATTCTTCATGTATAAATCCTAGGGTCCTTCACAATATTCCATATATAAATTCTAGTGTCCTTCACAATATGTCACGATATGTCATTTCTTCTTTATTTCCAATCCCGGACGAGCGTCCCAATTGTCGCAAACTCTCCTTTTTCTTCTCGTAAGAATATGTCTCGGTTGCTACGGCTCTTACCAGGGTCTATCCTATTGTAGACTCGCTGGAGTTGTCTAGGGGGTTTCTTCGTTATTATATGTATTAATGATAACTCAACACAGTATTACATGTCTTCTATATAATATCTTGTTTATATTGGCATCAGAAATATCCATATATATATAATCAGTGATCTATATATATATATACATCGTATCATTAAAAGCTTATTTAACAATCCATTTGTGTGAGCCGACTATGCGCTTACACAATATATTTAACATCCAATCTTTCTAATCCGTCATTACTCAATATCACTATAATCTGATCACTGTTTCTGATTAGATTAACTTTTAATCACCTTCTGGTGGTTCGCCGAAACTCTGTTTCTTCTATGGCTGAACAATTTAATTATTCGACAAATCTTTATAAGTTATATTTCTTATAATGTCCATAATATCTAAGTATCATAAATACAGTTTATATGTTCTATATACTAGGTTGAGATCACGACCTTTCTCGCTCCTGGAGTTAGGCTCTAGTGTGTCTGATTTATGTTAATAAAATCCATTTCTTATATACATAATTGAATCAGTGTATATATGATATAACAATTCCTAAAACATCTGTTATTCTTAAACATCTGTTATGTTATCTAATATTACACCATCAAACCAGTTCGGTGCCTTTATATTACATAACTGGACACCTGCAACCACGGCCTGTTATCTAATATTACACCATCAAACCAGTTCGGTGCCTTTGTATTACATAACTGGACACCTGCAACCACGGCCTTGATAAACTGAGATTAGGCCTGACATCTTAAGTCATTTCCCGCGCGAAGCGAGATTGATAATTTTAGGCGCGAAAATAATAGCAGACGATTATGCATAATACAAATATATATATATATGGTAAACATTTGGCCATATATAGAAACAGTTTAATGTATTTATATAATACATTACTATTTATATATAACAATAATAAACATTTCGTGCAAATTGGGGTTTTGCACACTACATTCACTAAAGGACTACTTCAAATGTGCAAGTGCTTCAATAACTATTGTTCTGTATGAACAATAACACAGCGGAGTTTCATACGTTTTGTGCATATATCATTGGACTACATATCCGTCTGTGCACCTACAGCGATGGGCTGCAATGCATTTATAATGTGCTGGCCTCAACCACTCGGCGAACGTCCCCTTCTTTAGAGACATGTGTTTTTGTTCGATGGGTGGTCTTAAACACAGGTATGACACTACATCCGTTTAATGCGTCCAGTAACTAGTTGCATGCTGGGTAAAATAACGGCTATGGATAGTTAAAATTGTTTAAACTAATGAAGCCCCACTTTCATCAGCAAGCCATTGCACAAGTTTCGTCTACATTCCACCGATGAGAGAGAGAGAGAGAGAGAGAGAGAGAGAGAGAGAGAGAGTTGAAATATTTCGAAATGTCATATTATACATTTGTGTTATAATAGTTTCAGAGGCGACACTGGCGTCATTACTGGCTGGTTGAAGTTAATGTCGAATGCATGCATACACCGGAAATAGGTCTTTATATAAGCGCCTATTACTGTGAAAATAAACCTCATTGCCCATTATTATGAATCGCCACCCTTTGCAACGGAAGTTGACTTTTCATTGTCAAAACAAGGTCATATGAAATCAGCTATTTGCGTGCATTAAATACTAGTCTCTCTATATGTCTATATGTGCCCCTCTCTCTCCCACACCCCACACTGGGTGTTTATCTGTCGCCGATAAAACAGTGTGTGCAATTTAATCAACTCAAAATTACCCTTCTGTCGGAAATAAACATTTATACGCTTATTTACCCCCCTCCCCCACTGGTTAATAGGGGTGTGTAGATGTATAGCGCATGCACTTGAGGTCTGGACAAATGTTTTCGGGTTCAAAACCACAAAACTAAAAAACACTATGACACACTATAGGACACTATATGATGTCACTAAGTTTAAAAATGACACCCCGTCACTAGCAAGGCTCTAATTGTGTTTGTTTGTGTTGTTTAAATTCGCCCAACAGCTAATATTGATGGAAGAATATCTCAAATGCTCTTCCGTACAGTAGTTCAGGCACGGATGCGAACCCGGGTATGACCACCGACCTACCACGCAATTACCAACAACTCTGTCACAAAGGCTCGAGATCATATTTATACGATTAGCAGACCTGTCTTCTGCATGCCGTGTATGTAGATATATCCTGATCAAATCGAATTGTCTCACACTTGTTCAGAGCTTCCTAATATGTTGGACATTATTTAAAATATAACTGAATGCTAACATTTGCCCAACACAGGTTTGGATCCAGCATATCCGTTATTCTCTGAAAACGAGGCCGCTCTCCGACTGGACAGTACAGATGCAACGTTCGTGGACGTGATCCATACCGACGGAATCAATGGGCTATGTATGTTCTATAATACAGTTGCACACAGCAGACAACTAGACAACTAGCTTTATTTCTTTAAGAACATTCTGATATACCATAGGCTTGACACTATTCATACAAAAGCATTAGTCACTATTAGAGCACATATACGTTCATTAGCTCAAGATCAACAAGAACGAACTTTTAATGTAGCAACGTTTAATGATAGACATCGCAGGCTGTTCTATTACCTCCCTTGGCAGATAACATCCAATTTATCCCTAAATGTATAACGGTCAATTCAGCTTGCAGCCTTTGTTGTTACCGTTGTTCCTTAACCAGATGTTGCGGTATGATAAATGTGATTTTATCCAAAAACGTGTTAATTAAGTGATAACATTATTTTACAAATAAGTATCCATTGCATATACTGTAGGAGATATCTGTTGAGATATAGTAATTTAATAATTATATGAAACGATAGTGGAATAAAATTGCTAGCATGTTGTGCAAAGGAAACAACGATAAACCCAGAGGAAATCACTTAATATGACCTATCTACATTTAGGGAATATGCAGGGGCGGTAACTGACTGCTGCAATGCACATTATATACATGCATACACTATTTACAGGGGGCTTTGGTATCCGGGAACCAGTAGGAGATGCAGATTATTTTCCGAACGGAGGTCTGGATCAACGGGGCTGTAAATCCGGGACTCTGCTGGCAAGAAGTATGAAATATCTTCCGATAATAAAATAGACATTTAAACGACAGTCAAGCTTGTATTAGAAGACCATCAAAGGGAAGGGCTAACATCGGGAACAAGCAGGAATTGTCTCTTAATACAGGCGAATGTGTTCCGTAATAAACACAAACGGGAGCTGCAAAAAAGTGGTCTCTCAATACACGTGGTCTCTTCATAGGTGTGGTCTTTGGAGCAAAGTTTCACTGTATATAATTAATATGCGTGTGAAATTACAGCCACACAATTTATGTTCTTAAGAAAGACTCTTGTTTATACAAATTTATTTTAGCTCCATTGCGAAACAAGTTCTTTTAACTTATATTAATCACGCTCGAGACCTCATTCCTGGTAGAATCCATCGCCATGAAGGAGAGAGAAGAGGCAATGTGGAATGGATTTAAATGCCTTGCCTAAGGGCACAATCGTAACGGCTCCAGCGGGGCTCGAACTCCGGACCTTTCGCACCTGAAGCGAACGTGCATCCACTGCGCTATCACGAGTTCCAAGAAAGACTCTTGAATCAACATGTTATTTTTCTCCGTGTATTCTATTCAAGAATTAATGAGATACCGAGAGCGATGACGCTAATGTTGCAAAAGCTTGTATCGCATTCGGGCAATTATAACTGGTATAAACAAAGATTACAATTTATGGAAACTGGAAATGACGAAACTGGGTAGTCTGAGAAATATGTCTTAAGTTATTTGCGAACCCAGGAAAGGTGTTGTTAGGTCAACTACCCGTCGCTCAAAGGGCAACCGGTAGCGACGTTAAATATATTTAAATAAAAACAAATTAATTTACAACGACTTCAAAACAAGCATTGGTAGCTTATATTAATCACTGTCGTTGGGCATATCAGAATGAACACATGACGTGGTTCGAACCTTCAACGGTTCGAACATTCGACAACTCACTCTGTAGGCGGACGCATTAACCACAAGACCACGGAGACGATGTATGGGCGGTCATATTTTGTTGCAACAGTATTCAATAATAATAATAATAAATACTTTATTTTACGAGAGAACTCATTAACAGTTAATCTACCATATTAAGGCCCTCAACATATATACAAATCAAATGCAATCAAAAGATATGACTATAAGTGAAAACTGCACATTGGAAATATATAGTAATGTCAAAGCTGAAAAGTAGAGAAACATATAATATGCTATGGAATATGATGCTATCTGGAATTAGCTAGTAGAGTAGATCTAAAAGGGAATGAGACACTTAATGAAAATAAATCTATATAACAATGTGCAGATATGACTTATAGGTGTATCTTGAAAATAATTATGAAATCAGCCTTAACCCATTCAACACCAAGTAACTCACATGGACTGGTCCATGATATTCATAAACCAATAAATGAATCAGAAAAATCACATTTGGACAAGTTCATTTATCAAAATGGGTAATTATGTCTAAAAATAGTCATATCACTGGCAAAAAGTGCAGATCCTGATGAGACGGCTCGTCACGAGCCGGCTCATCTGGATCTACACTTTTTGTAAGCCTATTTAGAGGTATGTGGTGTTGAAAGGGTTAATACAGCAATTCTCAGAATATAGTAAATATAGCAATAGTAATGCACACATGTGAACAAGCTGTGTACAATATCATCTAAACTATTTGTGTACTCTTCTTCCAACTTAAGGTATATGCGACCACAGCCGGGCTACAGCGTACTTTGTCGAGTCTATAAATTCACCGTGCACCTTCAGGTCCGCTCCGTGTAGCAAATGGGGGAAGTATAAGCGAGGGAAATGCAAATGTACTAAAGACTGCAGCCGAATGGGATTCCATGCCACCGAGAGCAATCCAAGTGGAAACTATTTTCTTAAAACAAAAGCCAGTAAACCTTTTTGTAAAAAGTGATCACGAATACTTAACCCATTCAACCCCAAGTAACTGACATGGACTGGTCCATGATATTTTTAGACCAATAAATTAATAACAAAATTACATTTGGATCAGTTCATTTATCAAAATGTGTAATTATTTTTCTAAAAATAGATATATTACTTGAAAAAAGTGCAGATCCTGATGAGACGGCTCGTCACGAGCCGGCTCATCTGGATCTGCACTTTTTGTAAGCATATAGAGGTATGTGGTGTTGAAAGGGTTAACTAGTTCTTTGAACTAACCAAATGTGATTGTAACACAAAGGCATGTTTTAATAAAACAGTACATATACACATTGTCATTCATTTTGATATTTTGTCTTTTATTGGGTGTGGAAGTCGTGATAGCGCAGTGGTAGTGCGTTCGTTTCAGGTGTGAAAGGACTGGATATCGCGCCAAGCTGAAGCCGTTACCATTGTACCTTTGTGCGATGCTTTTTAAACTCCTTATTGCTTATTCTCTCTCCGTCGTGGTGATGGAATCCATCATGAATGAGGTTCCCAGAGTGATACTTATACTAGAGGGCATAGAACACGTACACCTACAGTATACACTAGAGGGCATAGAACACGCACACCTACAGTATACACTAGAGGGCATAGAACACGCACACCTACAGTATACACTAGAGGGCATAGAACACGCACACCTACAGTATATACTAGAGGGCATAGAAAACGCACACCTACATTATATACTAGAGGGCATAGAAAACGCACACCTACATTATATACTAGAGGGCATAGAACACGCACACCTACAGTATATACTAGAGGGCATAGAACACACACACCTACAGTATATACTAGAGGGCATAGAACACGCACACCTACATTATATACTAGAGGACATAGAAAACGCACACCTACATTATATACTAGAGGACATAGAAAACGCACACCTACGTTATATACTAGAGGGCATAGAACACGCACACCTACATTATATACTAGAGGGCATAGAAAACGCACACCTACATTATATACTAGAGGGCATAGAACACGCACACCTACAGTATATACTAGAGGGCATAGAACACGCACACCTACATTATATACTAGAGGGCATAGAACACGCACACCTACATTATATACTAGAGGACATAGAAAACGCACACATACATTATATACTAGAGGACATAGTAAACGCACACCTACATTATATACTAGAAGACATAGAAAACGCACACCTACAGTATATACTAGAATACATAGAAAACGCACATCTACATTATATACTAGAGGACATAGAAAACGCACACCTACATTATATACTAGAGGACATAGAAAACGCACACCTACATTATATACTAGAGGGCATAGAACACGCACACCTACATTATATACTAGAGGACATAGAACACGCACACCTACATTATATACTAGAGGACATAGAAAACGCACACCTACATTATATACTAGAGGGCATAGAACACGCACACCTACATTATATACTAGAGGGCATAGAACACGCACACCTACATTATATACTAGAGGGCATAGAACACGCACACCTACCGTATATACTAGAGGGTATAGAACACGCACACCTACATTATATACTAGAGGTCATAGAAAACGCACACCTACCGTATATACTAGAGGCCATAGAACACGCACACCTACAGTATATACTAGAGGGCATAGAACACGCACACCTACATTATATACTAGAGGACATAGAACTCGCACACCTACATTATATACTAGAGGGCATAGAACACGCACACCTACAGTATATACTAGAGGACATAGAACTCGCACACCTACATTATATACTAGAGGACATAGAAAACGCACACCTACATTATATACTAGAGGGCATAAAACACGCACACCTACATTATATACTAGAGGACATAGAACACGCACACCTACATTATATACTTGAGGACATAGAACACGCACACCTACATTATATACTAGATGACATAGAACACGCACACCAACATTATATACTAGAGGACATAGAAAACGCACACCTACATTATATACTAGAGGACACAGAAAACGCACACCTACATTATATACTAGAGGGCATAGAACACGCACACCTACATTATATACTAGAGGACATAGAAAACGCACACCTACATTATATACTAGAGGGCATAGAAAACGTACACCTACATTATATACTAGAGGACATAGAAAACGCACACCTACATTATATACTAGATGACATAGAAAACGCACACCTACATTATATACTAGAGGACATAGAACACGCACACCTACAGTATATACTAGAGGGCATAGAAAACGCACACCTACATTATATACTAGAGGACATAGAAAACGCACACCTACATTATATACTAGAGGACATAGAACACGCACACCTACAGTATATACTAGAGGACATAGAACACGCACACCTACATTATATACTAGAGGACATAGAACTCGCACACCTACATTATATACTAGAGGGCATAGAACACGCACACCTACATTATATACTAGAGGACATAGAAAACGCACACCTACATTATATACTAGAGGACATAGAAAACGCACACCTACAGTATATACTAGAGGGCATAGAACACACACACCTACAGTATATACTAGAGGGCATAGAACACGCACACCTACATTATATACTAGAGGACATAGAACACGCACACCTACATTATATACTAGAGGACATAGAAAACGCACACCTACGTTATATGCTAGAGGACATAGAAAACGCACACCTACATTATATACTAGAGGACATAGAAAATGCACACCTACATTATATACTAGAGGGCATAGAACACGCACACCTACATTATATACTAGAGGACATAGAACACGCACACCTACATTATATACTAGAGGACATAGAAAACGCACACCTACATTATATACTAGAGGGCATAAAACACGCACACCTACATTATATACTAGAGGACATAGAACACGCACACCTACATTATATACTTGAGGACATAGAACACGCACACCTACATTATATACTAGATGACATAGAACACGCACACCAACATTATATACTAGAGGACATAGAAAACGCACACCTACATTATATACTAGAGGACACAGAAAACGCACACCTACATTATATACTAGAGGGCATAGAACACGCACACCTACATTATATACTAGAGGACATAGAAAACGCACACCTACATTATATACTAGAGGGCATAGAAAACGTACACCTACATTATATACTAGAGGACATAGAAAACGCACACCTACATTATATACTAGATGACATAGAAAACGCACACCTACATTATATACTAGAGGACATAGAACACGCACACCTACAGTATATACTAGAGGGCATAGAAAACGCACACCTACATTATATACTAGAGGACATAGAAAACGCACACCTACATTATATACTAGAGGACATAGAACACGCACACCTACAGTATATACTAGAGGACATAGAAAACGCAAACCTACATTATATACTAGATGACATAGAAAACGCACACCTACATTATATACTAGAGGGCATAGAAAACGCACACGTATTGGATCATGTTGCGTATATGTAGATTTACTTCGTATTGGATCATGTTGTGTATATGTAGATTTACTTCGTATTGGATCATGTTGTGTATATATATATAGATTTACTTCGTATTGGATCATGTTGCGTATATATATATAGATTTACTTCGTATTGGATCATGTTGCGTATATATATATAGATTTACTTCGTATTGGATCATGTTGGGTATATATAGATTTACTTCGTATTGGGTCATGTTGCGTATATGTAGATTTACTTCGTATTGGATCATGTTGTGTATATATAGATTTACTTCGTATTGGATCATGTTGTGTATATGTAGATTTACTTCGTATTGGATCATGTTGTGTATATGTAGATTTACTTCGTATTGGATCATGTTGCGTATATGTAGATTTACTTCGTATTGGATCATGTTGTGTATATATAGATTTACTTCGTATTGGATCATGTTGCGTATATGTAGATTTACTTCGTATTGGATCATGTTGCGTATATATATATAGATTTACTTCGTATTGGATCATGTTGCGTATATGTATTCTGCATTATCTGAAATAAATAAAACATGTTTTTACTACTATTACTATTGTCTAATAATAGGTAATATAGAAATAGACACTGCCTAGCAACGGGGAAAGCCATTATCAATTACTGAAATAGAAACTATATAAGGAATAATACTATATCACCAAGATGTGCAACGATAGATAGACTGATGACAACGAGTGAGCTTTTCTCGTAGACGTATACTTTATTTGCAGAAATCTCGGATAAATGATCCCGAAGCTATTAAAATCGTATTCTAAAATAAGAAAGTAATTTAACAGAATTTCTCCTAAATCGAGAGGCGGTGTGTCCGGTTTTGGGGAAAATGAAGGAGATCAAATGACTGCGCCCATAGCGCTGCAACTGTAGTTCGTTTTATTACATTTTTACCAACGATACATATATATATCTATTGCTATATGAATTCCTGCGATATACACATAGCCGTAGTATACACGTTCACAAATAGCAATACATGACTATAGCAAACTATTAATTTCTTCTTCTGCTCGAAATCCGGAAGAGAAAGAATTAATTCTGAGAAGAGAACTGTTCAAATGTAACAACTAAAATTAATTCTAAGAATTACTGCCTGAATTAGAATCGTTTAATCGCACGGGGATATGTACTGGAATGCATGATAATTTGTATTATTCCATAGAGCGTCTGTACGTTGTGATCAATCGAATGTCGTGAACAAGTACATGCGGTGACATCGTGCAATTTATATCAACTGTGAGAATTGATCGGTCAATGAAAAAAGAACTATCTGCTAGTAGTGTAGATTTGGAGAATTGATTTGTAAGTTTTGTGTTCTTTATCATGTATATTTGTGTGTGTACATGAGTACATGTTATCTATAGGCGGTACAAGCCAGAGCTGCGGCCCGCTGAGGCTTTCTCCGTTTGAAGCTGGTGTGGTTTTACGGTGCATCGTCATAAAACGCGCTCTGTGAAATGTATTGGTTCTACTGTAAATTCTCTTCGTATTTTCGGAATACAGGTACAATAAAGTGTATATGATAGGAGGAATAAAGTTAATGAGTAACAAACCCACCCACGGCTGAACAGTTCGATCCACCTGGAAGCTCTCTGGTTGCTGGATTGAGATGCTCGTAGACATCACCTTGTACGACTGACCTGAAACAAACCAGGGAAGTTCACACTGTATCAAACAATAGCAGTTCACGCTAAAACCAACCAGGGCAGGTCATGCTTAAGCAAACCAGGGCAGGTCATGCATAAGCAAGCAAGGGCAGGTCATGCTTAAACCAACCAGGGCAGGTCATGCTTAAGCAAACGAGGGCAGTTCACACTGTATCAAACAATAGCAGTTCACGCTTAAGCAAACCAGGGCAGGTCAGGCTTAAACCAACCATGGCAGGTCATGCTTAAGCAAACGAGGGCAGTTCACACTGTATCAAACAATAGCAGTTCACGCTTAAGCAAACCAGGGCAGGTCAGGCTTAAACCAACGAGGGCAGGTCTGGCTTAAAGCAACCAGGGCGGGTCAGGCTTAAACCAACCAGGCCAGGTCATGCTTAAGCAAACCAGGGCAGGTCATGCGTAAGCAAACCAGGGCAGGTCAGGCTTAAACCAACCAGGGCAGGTCAGGCTTAAGCAAACCAGGGCAGGTCATGCTTAAGCAAACCAGGGCAGGCCATGCTTAAACCAACCAGAGCAGGTCAGGCGTAAACCAACCAGGGCATGTCAGGCTTAAACCAACCAGAGCAGGTCAGGCTTAAGCAAACCAGGGCAGGTCATGCTTAAGCAAACCAGGGCAGGTAATTTTGTACAATGATACAGGACTAGGGTCCTGGTGTCTTTATATTACGTGCCAGGACCAAAAGGGGTAACTTAGGCTAGTATCCCGATCACATAACGAGTAGGGGTTGGTGAGCCACCCCCTAGTAGCTTTACAATTTCTACAATAGATAATGTATAATATCATGTACACTATATATAATCAATGCATACTGTGTACATGTATAAATATATACTCACACCAAAAGGAAACTGTGCACGTGCCTTAGAGGTAAAATTTATATCATTTTAGAACAAAAATGTAGGCAAATTTGGATGGTCTATTCGCTCGAATATTGGGTAAATTAGTGCAATGTGTGAATGATTATTTTCTTCACTCATGATAGTACAATCCATAACCCTAAAATGTGTAACGAAAAAGTAACACTCAATATAAACGTGCTCAGTTTATTTGTCTGGTGTGTGTATATATATATAGTGAGTGGATAGTAAGTTGATGAAAGTAACACATGAGGACCACTGTGAGGCTTTGTGAAGCAAGGTAGAAGACCGCATAAGCAAGACGGCGACAGAAACATGGCTACTCTAAACATAGAACCCAATACAGAACAGAAGAAGGAATGACCTGTATGCTAAGGAGCATTCTTCGTGCATAACACTCTCAAAGGCGCGTTACTTATAATTAGTTCTGTGTGTGTATGAAACTAACAAACAGTTAAAGATTGTGTGTGTGTTTTTCATCTACTAAAAGTATAATGGTATTGTTAAAGCGACATTAAATTGCAAAAAACCAATAAATGCATTTTTCGTATAAATAGATAAATATTATTGCTACTACAAATGCGAACCGCCTCCGTGGTCGAGTGGTTACGGTCGCTGACTTGTATACCACTGTAACCTATCATCTCTGATGGTCACGGGTTCGAGCCCCGCTCAGACCGTGTCTCATTTATATGAAACAGTTGGCAGTTTCTTACGGAGGTTGGTGCACCAAGTACTGGTTAACCGCTGGAGCCTGCCCAGGAAAGGTGTTGTTAGGTAAACTGCCCGTCGCTCAAATAGGAAACCGGTAGCGACGTTAAATAAACGTAAATAAACGTATATAAAAATATAATGATAAAACTACAAATGCTTCCGATATGCTTTAGTCAACAGTGAGCTTCCGATATGATGCCACCGATAACCTTTAGTCAACAGTGAGCTTCCGATATGATGCCACCGATAACCTTTAGTCAACAGTGAGCTTCCGATATGATGCCACCGATAAACCTTTAGTCAACAGTGAGCTTCCGATATGATGCCACCGATAACCTTTAGTCAACAGTGAGCTTCCGATATGATGCCACCGATAACCTTTAGTCAACAGTGAGCTTCCGATATGATGCCACCGATAACCTTTAGTCAACAGTGAGCTTCCGATATGATGCCACCGATAACCTTTAGTCAACAGTGAGCTTCCGATATGATGCCACCGATAACCTTTAGTCAACAGTGAGCTTCCGATATGATGCCACCGATAACCTTTAGTCAACAGTGAGCTTCCGATATGATGCCACCGATAACCTTTAGTCAACAGTGAGCTTCCGATATGATGCCACCGATAACCTTTAGTCAACAGTGAGCTTCCGATATGATGCCACCGATAACCTTTAGTCAACAGTGAGCTTCCGATATGATGCCACCGATAACCTTTAGTCAACAGTGAGCTTCCGATATGATGCCACCGATAACCTTTAGTCAACAGTGAGCTTCCGATATGATGCCACCGATAACCTTTAGTCAACAGTGAGCTTCCGATATGATGCCACCGATAACCTTTAGTCAACAGTGAGCTTCCGATATGATGCCACCGATAACCTTTAGTCAACAGTGAGCTTCCGATATGATGCCACCGATAACCTTTAGTCAACAGTGAGCTTCCGATATGATGCCACCGATAACCTTTAGTCAACAGTGAGCTTCCGATATGATGCCACCGATAACCTTTAGTCAACAGTGAGCTTCCGATATGATGCCACCGATAACCTTTAGTCAACAGTGAGCTTCCGATATGATGCCACCGATAACCTTTAGTCAACAGTGAGCTTCCGATATGATGCCACCGATAACCTTTAGTCAACAGTGAGCTTCCGATATGATGCCACCGATAACCTTTAGTCAACAGTGAGCTTCCGATATGATGCCACCGATAACCTTTAGTCAACAGTGAGCTTCCGATATGATGCCACCGATAACCTTTAGTCAACAGTGAGCTTCCGATATGATGCCACCGAGCTTCCGATATGATGCCACCGATAACCTTTAGTCAACAGTGAGCTTCCGATATGATGCCACCGATAACCTTTAGTCAACAGTGAGCTTCCGATATGATGCCACCGATAACCTTTAGTCAACAGTGAGCTTCCGATATGATGCCACCGATAACCTTTAGTCAACAGTGAGCTTCCGATATGATGCCACCGATAACCTTTAGTCAACAGTGAGCTTCCGATATGATGCCACCGATAACCTTTAGTCAACAGTGAGCTTCCGATATGATGCCACCGATAACCTTTAGTCAACAGTGAGCTTCCGATATGATGCCACCGATAACCTTTAGTCAACAGTGAGCTTCCGATATGATGCCACCGATAACCTTTAGTCAACAGTGAGCTTCCGATATGATGCCACCGATAACCTTTAGTCAACAGTGAGCTTCCGATATGATGCCACCGATAACCTTTAGTCAACAGTGAGCTTCCGATATGATGCCACCGATAACCTTTAGTCAACAGTGAGCTTCCGATATGATGCCACCGATAACCTTTAGTCAACAGTGAGCTTCCGATATGATGCCACCGATAACCTTTAGTCAACAGTGAGCTTCCGATATGATGCCACCGATAACCTTTAGTCAACAGTGAGCTTCCGATATGATGCCACCGATAACCTTTAGTCAACAGTGAGCTTCCGATATGATGCCACCGATAACCTTTAGTCAACAGTGAGCTTCCGATATGATGCCACCGATAACCTTTAGTCAACAGTGAGCTTCCGATATGATGCCACCGATAACCTTTAGTCAACAGTGAGCTTCCGATATGATGCCACCGATAACCTTTAGTCAACAGTGAGCTTCCGATATGATGCCACCGATAACCTTTAGTCAACAGTGAGCTTCCGATATGATGCCACCGATAACCTTTAGTCAACAGTGAGCTTCCGATATGATGCCACCGATAACCTTTAGTCAACAGTGAGCTTCCGATATGATGCCACCGATAACCTTTAGTCAACAGTGAGCTTCCGATATGATGCCACCGATAACCTTTAGTCAACAGTGAGCTTCCGATATGATGCCACCGATAACCTTTAGTCAACAGTGAGCTTCCGATATGATGCCACCGATAACCTTTAGTCAACAGTGAGCTTCCGATATGATGCCACCGATAACCTTTAGTCAACAGTGAGCTTCCGATATGATGCCACCGATAACCTTTAGTCAACAGTGAGCTTCCGATATGATGCCACCGATAACCTTTAGTCAACAGTGAGCTTCCGATATGATGCCACCGATAACCTTTAGTCAACAGTGAGCTTCCGATATGATGCCACCGATAACCTTTAGTCAACAGTGAGCTTCCGATATGATGCCACCGATAACCTTTAGTCAACAGTGAGCTTCCGATATGATGCCACCGATAACCTTTAGTCAACAGTGAGCTTCCGATATGATGCCACCGATAACCTTTAGTCAACAGTGAGCTTCCGATATGATGCCACCGATAACCTTTAGTCAACAGTGAGCTTCCGATATGATGCCACCGATAACCTTTAGTCAACAGTGAGCTTCCGATATGATGCCACCGATAACCTTTAGTCAACAGTGAGCTTCCGATATGATGCCACCGATAACCTTTAGTCAACAGTGAGCTTCCGATATGATGCCACCGATAACCTTTAGTCAACAGTGAGCTTCCGATATGATGCCACCGATAACCTTTAGTCAACAGTGAGCTTCCGATATGATGCCACCGATAACCTTTAGTCAACAGTGAGCTTCCGATATGATGCCACCGATAACCTTTAGTCAACAGTGAGCTTCCGATATGATGCCACCGATAACCTTTAGTCAACAGTGAGCTTCCGATATGATGCCACCGATAACCTTTAGTCAACAGTGAGCTTCAGGTCTATAAATTCTCAAAATGTGAAAGCATGATTTCATATAGCAGTCAGCCACATCCCTGAGAGGAGACAATGTGGATATAAGTGTCTTCCATTGCTTAAAGACTGCTCGACACACTTCTAAGGAAATTCCATGACATATTTTCCGGGGGTTTCAGTCACAAATAAGAAATACGCATTAATGAATTATTGTCTGTTACAATTATTTGAACTATTTATAGCCTTCATTTTACCCAGCATGCACAGCATTACAGGTGTAGTACAAGCTCGTAGTTTGTACAACATATGTCACTGCAGATTTCAATGAGAGTATGAACTATGTTACATTGGGTGTTCATCATGTGTCCTGTTTGCTCCCCCGTCGTCTGGTTCACTGCGTTGACCTGGAAATGAATTGATACACATCATTGCGTCATCGCAACAGGAAGCACAGCACCAACAACAACTGAAAGTATGCTACATCGTATGTATTGGAAACGACGTTCACTCTCTGATAAAGGTGCCATTTGGACCTTGTAAAACTTTACATTATACTAGTTAGATTCTCAAACGGTATGTATCAGTTATCACATACTGTTGCTGGTATTCTGTTTAATACAGCCATCACATATTGTCTTACATGTACACACGTGTAATACAACATGGACGGATTCTGATTGGTCGCAGCATGACAGCTTGCTGTTGACACATTCGACATATAGTTTGTGTTGTTACCTTGTTTATTGAAAAGCAACTGTATGCTAAATATACACTAGCGGTGTATATAGTTTCAATGTTTATTTTTTTTAAATCCAGAAGGTCTCAGGCCCACGTGGCATACATGAACATATAAACAAATATGGTGAGAGCAATTCACTATGTCAATATATCTAATTCATTATGTAAGACTAAAGCAAATATGTATATGTGTGATAAAATATGTGATAATATAGAAGAAGAATGCTTTAATAACATATGCATGCCATGTTAACTTAATTAAATGCTTTTATTTTGATAAATAACACACCAAACATCTTGCACGCACTTATTAAGAATGTATTAAGTATATATTAAATTTATTATTAATATATAAATAAAATATAGTGATTAAGAGTATGGTGTGGATTATTTGTGTGGAGTTGCCTGATTATCAGGGACTATTTACTACGGCGTACGGGTGCATTATCAGGGACTATTTACTACGGCGTACGGGTGCATTATCAGGGACTATTTACTACGGCGTACGGGTGCATTATCAGGGACTATTTACTACGGCGTACGGGTGCATTATCAGGGACTATTTACTACGGCGTACGGGTGCATTATCAGGGACTATTTACTACGGCGTACGGGTGCATTATCAGGGACTATTTACTACGGCGTACGGGTGCATTATCAGGGACTATTTACTACGGCGTACGGGTGCATTATCAGGGACTATTTACTACGGCGTACGGGTGCATTATCAGGGACTATTTACTACGGCGTACGGGTGCATTATCAGGGACTATTTACTACGGCGTACGGGTGCATTATCAGGGACTATTTACTACGGCGTACGGGTGCATTATCAGGGACTATTTACTACGGCGTACGGGTGCATTATCAGGGACTATTTACTACGGCGTACGGGTGCATTATCAGGGACTATTTACTACGGCGTACGGGTGCATTATCAGGGACTATTTACTACGGCGTACGGGTGCATTATCAGGGACTATTTACTACGGCGTACGGGTGCATTATCAGGGACTATTTACTACGGCGTACGGGTGCACCTTATTGATCGCCTTGATAATGTATACTGGGAAACAGAATGTTTGTTTTCAAATTATTGGTTGTAATGTTATAAAAAGGATCGTACACTCTTGGTGATTTCATACCATATGTAATGACACTCGTTTTTGAATTATCTTATTAAGCTTGCCAAAAGGCTCGATTAATAGCAAAATTGCAAAAAAAAACATAGTATGAAATTGTCCCAGAAAATAAAAATCCCCAAAAATGCAATACAACTGTAGGGGGTGGGGTATGACGAAACATTGAGTTGTCACTTTGGAGGTCACATATATTCTGCACAAGATAAAAAGTCAAATTCATATCTCTGAATTTCTGAAAATATCGAAATTTGATGAGAGTGCACCATCATGCTTGACATTCTAGGATTCGAACTTGTCCAGCGGGAGAATACCCCCAGACCCATCTAGCACAATCGCAGCCTTTGGTGCTCTGAGACCACACGTTTTAACAACACTAGACAATGGCCCGCACCCTGACAGCGGTAGGTAGCATCTCAATTCCAGATGAACATTTACATATACACTCAACAAAATTCCTAATAGGTCAAATCGTGTTTTACGGTATTTGGAGCCAAAAAAAAATAATCTTCGAATCCCGCGAAAATTACGAGCGAGCCAAAAAAATAATCTTCGAAATCCCGCGGAAATTACGAGCGAGCCAAAAAAATAATCTTCGAAATCCCGCGGAAATTACGAGCGAGCCAAAAAAAATAATCTTCGAAGTCTCGCGGAAATTACGAGCCAGCCAAAAAAAATAATCTTCGAAGTCTCGTGGAAATTACGAGCGAGCCAAAAAAAATAATCAAAAAAATTACCAGAGCAGTGTCAGGATTCTGCGTGTGTGTGTTTACGTTTATTTATCGTCGCTACCGGTTGCCCATATGAGCAACGCCTCCTAAAGAGATTAGTTATTTTAGATTTTGGAGGATAGTGCATGATACAGACAGAGACCCATTCCAGTCTCTTCAGGATCTTTTACGTGCACGGTGTAAAGCACCGACACGAGACCTCGGTTTAACGTCCATTCTGAAAGACTGTTAATTTTATTAGGGTCAGACGGGGGATCGAACCTGCGATCCCTGGATTACCAGTCCAGCGTGTTACCACTGGACTACAGGATTCTGCTCCAGAACCCCCATTATATATACTACTCCTGTTCCTAACAATAATCAAAATACATACGCTTACACCTTCGTCTACGTCGCAGACAAATACACACAACGACCAAAGCTGCGATGGTTATTGAAGCATGGACACATGTTAATACAATCAATGGTACCAACTGCAATGCATCTTCTGTAAATATAAGTTCCTCAGCATTAAATAGGAAATAATGTGAACAAAATTAGGTCCAGATCAGCCGCGGCATAACGCCGAGTCTGATCTGGCTCAACGTTGTTTACTATTCAATGGGGAATATTGGTGCTAAAACATTTGACTGAATAGCAAATAACATAATTATACACTGTCTACTGAGCAGACACGGCGTTACGCCGCGGCTAATCTGGATCTATGTAGATTGCTCATGTCTTCCAATTTCCTTCCAACTAGTTGTAACAAAATTTAATACCAACATCCTCTGAAGGTACACTTCCATACTGCATTCATACATGACGCAGTCGCTACGCTTGCTTGCTCATGCACAGAGAGGCATCATTGGCCGAGTGTCGAATTATTTCAAGTGAGGAAGCTATCCTGCTAGACCCGCGTGCCCGCCCGTTCATGAACTATTGCCGGAGGGGCCCGGTTGGTTGGTTGAGCGACGCCCCCTGAAGAGATTAATCATTTTAGATTGTTGGAGGATAGTGCAATGATACAGACAGAGACCAATTCCAGAGTCTCCTATGCTTCTTTTACTTTACATGTACGGTGTAAAGGACCGACACAAGACCTCGGATTAAAGTCCCATCTGAAAGACTGTCAATTTTATTAGGGTCAGACGTGGGATCGAACCTGCGATCCCTGGATTACCAGGCCAGCGTGCTAACTACTGGACTACAGATCCGTCAGGCCCTGTTGGAGGTGGAGAGTCGCCATATGACCTAAGCTGTTGGTGCGACCGTAAACAAACAAAGAAACAGAATGCAAGTACAAAGAGTTGTAGTCTACAGGTCACATGTTGCAAATAGTCATTGTTGTTGGGTGCGACTCTGTCTTGTAGTGCGCCAGTGGTCCAATTTGTTTAAACATATTTATTTATCAGGATACATTGAGAAATAGACAGAAACCTATATCGTGATATGTGATTGAACTGAAAGCTTAACGCTTATGTGGAAGTCGTGATAGCGCAGTGGATGCGCGTTCGCTTCAGGTGCGAAAGGTCCGGAGTTCGAGCCCCACTGGAGCCGTTACGATTGTGCCCTTAGGCAAGGCATTTAAATTCCACATTGCCTCTTCTCTCTCCCTCGTGGCGATGGATTCCATCAGGAATGAGGTCTCGAGAGTGATTTATATAAGTTGAAATAACTTGTTTCGCAATCGAGCTAAAATAAATTTGTATAAACTAATACATTCTTTCTACGTGGCGTCCGTTGTCCAGTTGTAGAGCGTCAGACATGCAATCGAATGGCCCCTGGTTCGCTGGTTCGATACTCGGTCATGCCACGTATGTAGTGTCATTGAGCAAGGTACCTCACATACATTCCTTAGTAATGGTTAGCCGCTTAGGTCGGCTAAACCTGCCCAGAAAAACACGTGTCGGTCCCCGCAAGGGGTTTGTTTGACATTAATGGAACATACATACATACTCGGAATTCAAAATAAACAAATTATAATTCTAAATAAATAAAAGTATTACTTTTGACGTATACGTATATACTCTCTTCTACTGTATTCGTAGAACCCACGCGTGTAGCTGTACATGAATACTGCCCCTCTGTCTCCATGGAGATATGTCCAAGATTTAGAACTGCAGTTGAACTGTGACTTCCCCAGGATATGTTGCACGGTGGGTTACAATCTACGTAGCACGTGACGTCAGGTATCATGTCACCACTGCTTACGACATACGTTCGTCTCCCCGGTGTTAAGCGAACCGGCCAATTTGGTCCATCTGCAGTGTTGCATCATATAACATGAGCATGCGCATAACGGAAGTCGTGATAGCGCAGTGGATGCGCGTTCCCTTCATGTGCGAAAGGTCCGGAGTTCGAGCCCGCTGGAACAGTTACGATTATGCCGTTAGGCAAGGCATTTAAATTCCACGTTGACTCTTCTCTCTCCCTCATGGCGATGGATTCCATCAGGAATTAGGTCTCGAGAGTGATTAATATAAGTTGTAATAACTTGTTTCTCAATCGAGCTAAAATAAATTTGTATAAACGATGCATTTTATGGATCACTACAATAAATTTAAAATAAAAACATAGTCTGTTGTTGTAAGCAAGTAGCTGTCTGTTTATTATTATTTAGATATGAATATTAGACTATTGTTTGTCATTATTTTCTCAATACACCCTACCACTCAGGTTGATATGCTGTGTTTTCCAGTATGATATCACGTTTTCTGGTTCGATATCACGTTTTCTGGTTTGATATCACGTTTTCCAGTATGATATCACGTTTTCTGGTTTGATATCACGTTTTCTGGTTTGATATCACGTTTTCCAGTATGATATCACGTTTTCTGGTTTGATATCACGTTTTCTGGTTTGATATAGCGTTTTCCAGTATGATATCACGTTTTCTGGTTTGATACGGCTCGTTTCAATAGTTAACCAGCTCCTTAGAAAATAGCGCATGCGCACTCAGTGCTAGTGTGTTTACTTCCTGTAGCGTCTCTGTGCTGTATCAATTTATTATGATCAGTCTATGTCAATGTTGCTTACTATTCAATAATGTTATTTTACGTGGTTAGTTTCATATCAGCCTAGGTACGCTCCATAAGCCTTCGACCTTCCGTCTCACGCAGATATCAAGTTATCTGATATGCTGATATGAAACTAAAAACGTAATAACCTCTAGTAACAGCATATGCCCGCCACAGTTTCGGGTAGACCTACAATACAAGTGTACGGAACTGGGTAGCTTCCTCACATTAACTAATTAGAACCTACAGCAGTGATAGGCAAACTATTTGTATTCAACTAACTTAATAACTCGACCACCACTGAGAATCCTTCGGGAAAAAACAATAAAATAAGATTATTTTTTTTTTTAACAAATTAGGTGTCCATTTTTCTTGGTTTTGGAGTGGTTTTTGTACACATAGTATATAATAAATTTTAAAGCGGAATTACATCGCAAAAAGCTGAAATAAAATGCATGTGTTCACGTATAAATGCATTGCTACTACACATTCTCCCGAATATATTTGAACACTAACAGTGAATCACTAAACAGTGCCTTTGTGGTCTACAAACTTTCAAAACTGAAAGTAGGATTTCATATAACTGTCATCCATGCTGCTGAATTGACGTTTGTATGTCACTGGAGTCATATCGCGTGATACTGTCGTCTAGAGATAATTCAACTAAGAATAGTATACACATAAAAATGCATAGGCACATATGTCAGACATATCGGTAAATATGTACCATAAATCGAGTTATTCAATGTACACATGTCACTTTAATATAAACTTACTTACTTATTCAAGATACACGCTTTGTATTACGCATGGATGTTGACACTATTTACATTATTTTGTTGTCAACAAACCGCGTATTCGACGTTTCTTTATTAGTTGAAATACTCGGTTGTTGAGGCAAATATTTAATTAGAAATTACATTCTGTAGAAATTTGCTTTTTCACTGATGTAATGTCGCTTTAAGGGAAAAGTATACCATATACATCATAACATTAATCGTTGCAAGGACGACTCCTGGTGGACGATTTATACATTTCAAAATAAATTAGCATACGGTGCAAATTAGCCACGTCACAATTCTGATGAAATTGCATGATATAGCTCCCTGTTATTTCCTTAGGAACGCAATACTTATACGGTGCAAATTAGCCACGTCACAATTCTGATGAAATTGCATGATATAGCTCACTGTTATTTCCTTAGGAACGCAATACTTATACGGTGCAAATTAGCCACGTCACAATTCTGATGAAATTGCATGATATAGCTCACTGTTATTTCCTTAGGAACGCAATACTTATACGGTGCAAATTAGCCACGTCACAATTCTGATGAAATTGCATGATATAGCTCACTGTTATTTCCTTAGGAACGCAATACTTATACGGTGCAAATTAGCCACGTCACAATTCTGATGAAATTGCATGATATAGCTCACTGTTATTTCCTTAGGAACGCAATACTTATACGGTGCAAATTAGCCACGTCACAATTCTGATGAAATTGCATGATATAGCTCACTGTTATTTCCTTAGGAACGCAATACTTATACGGTGCAAATTAGCCACGTCACAATTCTGATGAAATTGCATGATATAGCTCACTGTTATTTCCTTAGGAACGCAATACTTATACGGTGCAAATTAGCCACGTCACAATTCTGATGAAATTGCATGATATAGCTCACTGTTATTTCCTTAGGAACGCAATACTTATACGGTGCAAATTAGCCACGTCACAATTCTGATGAAATTGCATGATATAGCTCCCTGTTATTTCCTTAGGAACGCAATACTTATACGGTGCAAATTAGCCACGTCACAATTCTGATGAAATTGCATGATATAGCTCACTGTTATTTCCTTAGGAACGCAATACTTATACGGTGCAAATTAGCCACGTCACAATTCTGATGAAATTGCATGATATAGCTCACTGTTATTTCCTTAGGAACGCAATACTTATACGGTGCAAATTAGCCACGTCACAATTCTGATGAAATTGCATGATATAGCTCACTGTTATTTCCTTAGGAACGCAATACTTATACGGTGCAAATTAGCCACGTCACAATTCTGATGAAATTGCATGATATAGCTCACTGTTATTTCCTTAGGAACGCAATACTTATACGGTGCAAATTAGCCACGTCACAATTCTGATGAAATTGCATGATATAGCTCACTGTTATTTCCTTAGGAACGCAATACGAGGATACACAAGACACATAATAATATATATATACAGTTATGTCGAATTCCGTCGGACCGAATAAAATACTTCGACATAACCGAAGTTTGACATAACGGATATTGGTCATATTTCCCAAGATGATGTTTCTCACAGACCACAAGCCTTACATGTGTTCCATAATAAATTATCTTCCAAGTTGTCATTGTCTGTTAAAAAGTTGACATAACGAAATTTGACATAAAGAGGGTCAGTTATATGTAAAATTATAGTATCTGACACGGGACTTTGATCTGACTTCGAGGTAACCGGAGGATTTGACATAACCAACTTTGATATAACGGATGTAGACTGTACTAAATAAGTACGTGTTGCGGGTAATTACTTACAAGATACGCTCAACGTTATGTTAGCTTCTGACACTTCACCAGTATCTTCTATAATTCGATACGTTACATTCCATCCTTCCATCTCGCGAGTCACACGTGGTATCCACATCACTGCACCGTTCATGACAAACTGTACCGTTTCACTCAGACTGGAACCATCTAACAGCCATAGTATAGTTGAGTTAGTTCCGTTATGTGTTAGTCTGCTATTGACGACACGAGCTGGGGGATAACCTCGAAATAACACGGCAGAATCTTCCTCCATATCTGGGTGTCCCGTATCTATATCTTATGGAATAATGACTACAATTTGAACCATTCATCTCACATATTGATCATTATTCTACCAAAGTAAATATAATACTTTAGTGTGCATTTTTATTAGATCGTCTTTCCGTCCGAATACAGCACGTACAAATGTAATTTACATAATTAGTATATTACATATACATGCATATATATATATAGTTTAAACTGATACATAAAATGTAATCGGAATACGTAATTCTTAATCGGAATACTTAATTCTTGATCGGAATACTTAATTCTTAATCGGAATACGTAATTCTTAATCGGAATACGTAATTCTTAATCGGAATACGTAATTATTGATCGGAATACGTAATTCTTAATCGGAATATGTAATTCTTAATCGGAATATGTAATTCTTCATTGGAACAGACACTTCGTAATCGAAATGTGTAATGCTTAAGCGGAATACGTAATTCTTAATCGGAATACTTAATTCTTGATCGGAATACTTAATTCTTAATCGGAATACGTAATTCTTAATCGGAATGATCGGAATACTTAATTCTTGATCGGAATACTTAATTCTTGATCGGAATACTTAATTCTTAATCGGAATACGTAATTCTTAATCGGAATACTTAATTCTTGATCGGAATACTTAATTCTTGATCGGAATACTTAATTCTTAATCGGAATACGTAATTCTTATCGGAATACTTAATTCTTAATCGGAATACGTAATTATTGATCGGAATACGTAATTCTTAATCGGAATACGTAATTCTTAATAGGAATACGTAATTCTTAATCGGAATACGTAATTATTGATCGGAATACGTAATTATTGATCGGAATACGTAATTATTGATCGGAATATGTAATTTTTAATTGGAATACGTAATTCTTAATCGGAATACTTAATTCTTAATCGGAATACGTAATTCTTAATCGGAATATGTAATTCTTAATTGGAATACGTAATTCTTAATCGGAATACTTAATTCTTAATCGGAATATGTAATTTTTAATTGGAACAGACACTTCGTAATCGAAATGTGTAATGCTTAAGCGGAATACGTAAGGTTTATACGTAATGAGTAATGCATACATGTAATACCCAGTTCTTAAATGAAATACGTAATGCTTTAACGGTAAACGTACTGCTTAATAAATGTAATACGTAATGGTTAAATTAATGCGCAATGGTTAAATGTAAAACTAATGGTTAAATGTGACACGCAATTGTTAAATGTAAAAAACGTAATGGTTAAATGTGACACGCAATGTAACACTTAATGCTTAAATGTAATACGTAATGATTTAGCGGAAAACGTACTGCTTAATAAATGCAACACGCAATGGTTAGATTAATGCGCAATGGTTAAATGTAAAACGTAATGGTTAAATGTGACACGCAATGGTTAAATGTAACACTTAATGCTTAAATGTAGCACGTAATGGTTAAATTAATGCGCAATGGTTAAACTGAATACATAATGTTCACAAATATAAAACGTAATGCATAAACATAATACCCATTACTTAAATGGAAATCTCAGAAGAAGGTTTCGCGTTATGGTAACTTCATCTATCTATATGTATATAAGAGATACTAATTCGTGGAAGTCGTGATAGCGTAGTGGTAGCGCGTTCATTTCAGGTGCGAAAGATCCGGAGTTCGAGCCCTGCTGGAGCCGTTACGATTGTGTCCTTAGGCAAGGCACATACATTCCACATTACCTCTTCTCTCTCCCTAGTGGCGAGGGATTCCATCAATAATGAGATCTCGAGGGTGATTAATATAAGTTGTAATAACTTGTTTCACAATCGAGCTAAAATAAATTTGTATAAACTAAGGTACTAGTGTTTACTTGTCATTCCAAGTAGTTTTAAAGCGACACTACATCAGTGAAAGCGCACATTTCTACAGAATGCAATTTCTTATTATATGGTATACTGTTTTTCAAAATATATATGATAATATATAGTATTTCAATTAATAAACAAACGTCGTATACGCGGTTTGTTGACATAACAAAATAATGTAAATAGCGTCGACAGCCATGCTTAATACAACGCGTGTATCATGAATAACACTATTTATGGTACAGATTTACCGTTATATCTCACATGTGTGCCTATACCTATTTGTAGACAAATCTTAGTTAAATTATCTCTAAAGGACATTATCTCGCGCTTAGTATTGACTCCGATGACAAACAAATGCCAATTCAGGAGCATGGATGACCGTTATATGAAATCCTACTTTCAATTTTGAAAGTTTGTACACAACAAAAACACTGTTTATTGATTCAATGTTAGTGTTCGAACGTATTCGGGAGAATTTGTAGAAGCGATAGCATTTATGCGTGAACAACATGCATTTTATTTTACATTTTACCTTCTTCTGTTATCTTGGAACCAGGGTGTTTCTGTATACCTTTAATGTAACCGTTCTTTGTTCTTGCAATTTCGCAAGACTGATTGGCTGATTCCGCCCATGTGATTGCCGTTTATAACCCGATAAAACACGATTATTATGTTCTCTAACATAATAGAAACATGTACAGTATAAGGGATTATGTACGATATGGAACTGTTGATGGACGAAAAAGACAACTTGTTTTGTATAATTTGTAAGACTTTGATATAATTGTAACATTTGAATGTTCTTTTGTTTGCGTTTCATCCCGGTTTTGGGCAGGCGACCTGATTGACGGGTAGACGTGGGGGAGGCTAATGACAGGCAGGCTTTGCATAGGCATATTACATGTATTATATATGACCCATAGGGGAAATGTAGTTATATGACCAACATAACTAGCGAAAGGGTAGTTCTCTAGATACCTCATGGAGTGTGTGGATAGTTGGTCGCGTGTCAGGAAGGAAACGGCCTTGGGAATGGTAGCATATGCGGTTTGCTCCCTGGCGTATCAAGCACGCAAGGATGAACAGACTGCGGCACGGATCGGCTGGGTGAGTCTGCCGGCATGAGCAGACAATGTCACTATTGAATTGGAGGGATCTGCGGTTAGCGGTGGATGTACAAGGCTGCCCAGCATCGAGTCCGACATCAACAAACAGGAGACTTCGTCGGTGATCCAGACGATTATAGTAAGTATCGCGAAATCAGATTACAAACGGTATTATTAACCTAGAAATGAATTAGAACATATTATAGACTGTATTACTAACCTAAGTGAATCTTTGTTTTGTTTTTGCGTTTCCAGTAAGTGATCAATCTGATCAGTGGGAGTCCGGGAATCCAAGCAAGGCAAAGATATGACTACTAAACTTTATTTATTTTGCAACGATTGCGAAGCAAGTTCTAACAACTTATATTAATCACTCTGGTTGGCACGGATGAAAGCGTATATGTGGTCATTCGTGTGGGAGGAAACCGGAGTACCCGGAGAAAACCCACCTGTCCGATCTGGCGACCACCGTACCATCTCACATACTTCCTGGTCCGAGTATCGAACCCGGGTTGCATTGGTGTGAAGCGAGCACGCAAATATTGACTGGTCGGGGAATAGTAAATAATATTGACTGTTTGTCTATGGGAACTTTGCTTTGAGTAGTCACGTGAGGCATACTATCGTACTTATTATCCAGGGATCGCAGGTTCGATCCCCCGTCTGACCCTAATAAAAGTAGCAGTCTTACAGATGGGACGTTAAACCGAGGTCTCGTGTCGGTGCTGTACACCGTGCACGTAAAAGAACAAGAGGAGACTCTGTGTGTGTGTGGTGTGTTGTGTGGTGTGTGTGTGTGTGTGTGTGTGTGTGTGTGTGTGTGTGTGTGTGTGTGTGTGTGTGTGTGTGTGTGTGTGTGTGTGTGTGTGTGTGTGTGTGTGTGTGTGTGTGTGTGTGTGTGTGTGTGTGTGTGTGTGTGTGTGTGTGTGTGTGTGTGTGTGTGTGTGTGTGTGTGTGTGTGTGTGTGTGTGTGTGTGTGTGTGTGTGTGTGTGTGTGTGTGTGTGTGTGTGTGTGTGTGTGTGTGTGTGTGTGTGTGTGTGTGTGTGTGTGTGTGTGTGTGTGTGTGTGTGTGTGTGTGTGTGTGTGTGTGTGTGTGTGTGTGTGTGTGTGTGTGTGTGTGTGTGTGTGTGTGTGTGTGTGTGTGTGTGTGTGTGTGTGTGTGTGTGTGTGTGTGTGTGTGTGTGTGTGTGTGTGTGTGTGTGTGTGTGTGTGTGTGTGTGTGTGTGTGTGTGTGTGTGTGTGTGTGTGTGTGTGTGTGTGTGTGTGTGTGTGTGTGTGTGTGTGTGTGTGTGTGTGTGTGTGTGTGTGTGTGTGTGTGTGTGTGTGTGTGTGTGTGTGTGTGTGTGTGTGTGTGTGTGTGTGTGTGTGTGTGTGTGTGTGTGTGTGTGTGTGTGTGTGTGTGTGTGTGTGTGTGTGTGTGTGTGTGTGTGTGTGTGTGTGTGTGTGTGTGTGTGTGTGTGTGTGTGTGTGTGTGTGTGTGTGTGTGTGTGTGTGTGTGTGTGTGTGTGTGTGTGTGTGTGTGTGTGTGTGTGTGTGTGTGTGTGTGTGTGTGTGTGTGTGTGTGTGTGTGTGTGTGTGTGTGTGTGTGTGTGTGTGTGTGTGTGTGTGTGTGTGTGTGTGTGTGTGTGTGTGTGTGTGTGTGTGTGTGTGTGTGTGTGTGTGTGTGTGTGTGTGTGTGTGTGTGTGTGTGTGTGTGTGTGTGTGTGTGTGTGTGTGTGTGTGTGTGTGTGTGTGTGTGTGTGTGTGTGTGTGTGTGTGTGTGTGTGTGTGTGTGTGTGTGTGTGTGTGTGTGTGTGTGTGTGTGTGTGTGTGTGTGTGTGTGTGTGTGTGTGTGTGTGTGTGTGTGTGTGTGTGTGTGTGTGTGTGTGTGTGTGTGTGTGTGTGTGTGTGTGTGTGTGTGTGTGTGTGTGTGTGTGTGTGTGTGTGTGTGTGTGTGTGTGTGTGTGTGTGTGTGTGTGTGTGTGTGTGTGTGTGTGTGTGTGTGTGTGTGTGTGTGTGTGTGTGTGTGTGTGTGTGTGTGTGTGTGTGTGTGTGTGTGTGTGTGTGTGTGTGTGTGTGTGTGTGTGTGTGTGTGTGTGTGTGTGTGTGTGTGTGTGTGTGTGTGTGTGTGTGTGTGTGTGTGTGTGTGTGTGTGTGTGTGTGTGTGTGTGTGTGTGTGTGTGTGTGTGTGTGTGTGTGTGTGTGTGTGTGTGTGTGTGTGTGTGTGTGTGTGTGTGTGTGTGTGTGTGTGTGGTGTGTGTGTGTGTGTGTGTGTGTGTGTGTGTGTGTGTGTGTGTGTGTGTGTGTGTGTGTGTGTGTGTGTGTGTGTGTGTGTGTGTGTGTGTGTGTGTGTGTGTGTGTGTGTGTGTGTGTGTGTGTGTGTGTGTGTGTGTGTGTGGTGTGTGTGTGTGTGTGTGTGTGTGTGTGTGTGTGTGTGTGTGTGTGTGTGTGTGTGTGTGTGTGTGTGTGTGTGGTGTGTGTGTGTGTGTGTGTGTGTGTGTGTGTGTGTGTAAACCATATTCATGAATTATACTTACCCAATACAAACAAAATCCAAGTGTCTATGCAAATATATTGTTGATGACGAATGACATACGTTCCACTGTCATTTATTCTTATATTATCTAGCATTACTTTCAAGCTTATGTCGTTATATGTCTGTCTACGCCAAAAAATAGAAAACCTGCTGTCCATGATATACTTTCTAATATACAGTTCTGACCAATTGCCATTTAGCGTTGTAAAACGGCTTGGATTTAACACAAATTGAAAAGCAACCTTTGGATTTTCTTTCATATGAAAGTCTATAGAAAATAATCTGTCTTTACTAACATCTGTGACATTAGCGTAGAATGTTGCCACGGAACCTTCCCTTGTGTACATGCTATTGTTGTTTGCACACTCTAAAATATATACATTGACATATGATTAGTCATAGACGTGGAAAGTCTATCTTAAAAATGAGGCGGTGGGGCGCTCGTTCTGTTGCCGTGTTGTCAATGCCGTCAAATCACCTGCCCCCTCGTCGCTTTAAGTTCGAATCCTGTATGGGGTGTCGAAACATTTCATGTGAGGAAGCTATTTAGCTAGCTTGTAGAAGGTCGGTGGTTCTACAAGAGTGTCCGTCCGTGCCTGAAATATTGCTCTTCGAGCCACCCTGGAAGTGTACGTGCCCGTCCGTGCCTGAAATATTGCTCTTCGAGGTACCCTGGAAGGGTACTTCTAATGGACATATGTGCTGTTGGCTATTGTATTCGTATAAACATATTCATTTCCCATTACCAGTACAGACGGATCTGTAGTCTAGTGGTAAAACACTGGACTGGTAATCCAGGGATCGCAGATTCGATCCCCCGTCTGACCCTAATAAAATTAACAGTATTTCAGATGGGACGTTAAACCGAGGTCTCGTGTCGGTGCTTTACACCGTGCGCGTAAAGAGAGAGAATCAACATTTTTCATTACTTTAAACCAAACTTTAATTACTCTCTCTTTACATATAACAAATAATGGAACTTGTCCTAATTCACCATATATAGAATTGGTAAGTGTTTGCAGCTTAACACCCAATATATATTTACAAATCTGAATTGTAATTAATCGACACCCCAAATCTCAGAACCATATGAAACAATAGGTACAATCATTGTATCAAACAACTTAAGCTTAGTTTTAACATCCATATGTACTCTATCGAATAATGACAATAAATTTTGATAAGCTCTTAATGCTTGATCCTGTAAACATTTTATAGCACCAGTTAAAGTTCCTGTATATGTAAACTTAATACCAAGATATGTAAAGCTATCAACAATATATATGTGTTACCATTGATATAAAGTTAACACTATGGTTCTGTTTACTCTTTTCTAATATACACATGTTTGTTTTATTTACATTTATAGTTAAACCGCATTTCACAGAATACTCGTAAATACTATCAATGTTGAGATTATAGACTCATGGCATCGTGAACAAAACAATATGGCACGTTAATACGGCAACAGTAATTGTCACGCTAATACGCCAGCAGTAAGTGTCAGGTTAGTACGGCATCGTTAAGTGTCACGTTAGTACGGCAACAGTAAGTGTTACGCTAATATGCCAGCAGTAAGTTTCAGGTTAGTACAGTAGCAGTGAGTGTCACGTTAGTAAGGCATCAGTCAGTGTCACGTTAGTACGGCATCAGTCAGTGTCACGTTAGTACGGCATCAGTCAGTGTCACGTTAGTATGGAATCAGTGAGTGTCACGTTAGTACGGTATCAGTCAGTGTCACGTTAGTACGGCATCAGTCAGTGTCACGTTAGTACGGCATCAGTCAGTGTCACGTTAGTACGGTATCAGTAAGTATGTGTCAAAGCTGTTCCTGCTTATTATTGAACAATGAATTTCTGATTATGTTCACTTTAAATTCACACTCCAGGGGCGTAGCTTGGCTGGAATCGATGTGTAGGCCAACTTAAAACTTAAGATAGGAGGGAGGTCCGGGGGTCGTCCCCAGATAAATTATTAATAGCGTATATAATTTCATCCTGGCCTCCAGATTTTTGTTGCAGATTTGGCATTTTTATTTTATCGATTTGTCTGGGGGAAGTGTAGGCCACGGCCTACACGGCCTAAAGGAAGCTACGCCAATGCACTCAATCCATATTAATACATGTAAGCGACTCAGAAAGAGAGGAATGTAGAACTAAGTGAGTTTCCTTATAACGCAATCATTGCAGATACAGCTGTGCGCGTACTCCGGGATACATGGCTGAGGGGCAACACGATTCATACCTCAATATGACTGTCCGATTAACACAGTGGTTAGCGCGCTCGCTTCTCACCAATGTAACCCGGGTTCGATCCTCGGACCGAGAAGTATGTGAGTTGGTACGGTGGTCGCCAGATCGGACAGGTGGGTTTTCTCCGGGTAGTCCGGTTTCCTCCCACACGAATGACCACATAAGTATACGCTTTCATCCGCGTCAACGAGAGTGATTAATATAAGTTGCTAAAACTTGCTTCGCAATCGTTGTAAAATAAATAAAATTTAAACTTTATACCTCAATATATTTTAAATATAGCTTCCGGGACAGGGAATTACAGAGATATTGGTGTCCGGTTTGAAGAAATAGCATACAAGTGTCACGTCATAAGACCGCTAAACGTCATAAACAATTCCGCTATACGCCATAAGACCGCTAAACGTCATTAACAAGTCCGCTATACGTCACAAGACCGCTAAACGTCATAAACAAGTCCGCTATACGTCACAAGACCGCTAAACGTCATAAAAGACACAATACGTCAAATAAAAAAAATCTATCGGTGCTACATACAAGTGGATTTAAAGTCTTGATTAGATTATTCAGAAAATTCAACATGTACAATACAGTACGTCACCCAACAGATCAATAGCATATGAGTGATTCTATGCTATTTCAATGGTGCTGTTAAACATTAAGTATTACAGAGACAGTGGTGGAAGTCGTTATAACACAGTGGATGCGCATTCGCTTCAGGTGCGAAAGGTCCGGAGTTCGAACCCCACTGGAGCCGCTAGGCAAGGCAATTAAATTCCACGTTGCCTCTTCTCTCTCCCTCGTGGCGATTCATTCCATCAGGAATGAGGTCTCGATAGTGATTAATATAAGTTGTAAGAACTTGTTTCGCAATCGAGCTCAAATAAATGTGTATAAACTAACACTAAGTACATTAATTTTGATGCTTTTCAATGAATGAGTTTTCGTAGTGAAACGGTGAAAGATGGCATTTTCTCTGCCACTGGTTGCGTTTCGTATTCCTGCGCGATTAGATGTACTTTTGTAATTTAGCTATTTTCTGACTATCATGAACAGTTAATTATTAAGCAATATATTCTAATGAATTTGTTTAGTCTGTAGTTTTTAATTTTGACAGCAAACAGAAACTAACTTGAACATTATACCGGAACTATTTCTTGTTACGGGCGTTCACACTAACAGAAGTGGTTGTGTGGTTGTGTAGTGTAGAGGAATGAGTTGATGATGATGATTGAGGTTATTTACCCACGCCTCCGGCGAACCATGTGGGCGAGCAATGAGGCTCCCGACAGGGCAGATAAAATGAATACAATTTGAAAACAAATTTTATATTAGCAAAAGTAATTGGAAATCATAAAAGAAAAAGAAGATTTGTGTTTATTAACGCCACTCGTGGAAATACATGTTGCGTTGACCTCTCGATGCAATAAAATCCTATCTTACACTAATAAACACACATATGTATTTGATATATATATTACTATTGTACTATAAAAGAATCTATCTATCTCCAAATGTGCGATTCATATTAATTCATATAAATATGTTCAATTTTGAACCATACATTTTGTATATAATCTTGGTGACATATAGGCCCATTGTGCCGGGTGCTCGATTATGTGTTTAACTATTTGTTCTTTGTCAGTGTATATATGCACATGTCACTATAATAAAAAATGTACTTACTTACATATTCTCTATACGATTTATAAATATATTTAATAATTCTCCAACTAAAACATCTATTTCAGCCAGATACAAGGAAATATTATTTATGAAACCTACAAGAAGATGCACCGCTCGCCTAAATAGAAGTTCTGTGTACGCCCCTGATATTCTTACTTACCAAATCCATTTGCGGAGTCGCAGAGAAGATACTTAACAAGAATTATAAGAAACAGTCTTGTTAAATCACAATTAAATTTCAACATAATCCGGGCCATTATTACCAGTTATCAAACAATTAACCTACATTTAAGAGATACACACAGATCTATGTGTAGATGTTATAGCATCTGTACTTATTGTTGTAAGTGTATACATACTTGAGCACACAAAAGGAAGTCAAGTTTGATAATATGAATAAGTGTCCATCTAATGAAATAATAAGGATATTAAGAGAATAATTGTTTGTTTCGTGGAATGATCACATTATATTTCAAGGAATTATTAGTATCAGGATTTCCGCTAGCCACAAGTGATAATACTAGCTGGTTCATGCGTGAACTATTATTCGATCATACACTTACATTCGCCTCCGTGGTCGAGTGGTCAAGATCGCTGACTTGTATACCACTGTCACCTATCATCACTGATGGTCACGGGTTCGAGCCCCGCTCAGACCGTGTCTCATTTATATGAACAAGTTGGCAGTTTCTTACGGAGGTTGGTGCACCCAAGTACTGGTTAGCCCGGCGTTGGAGCCTGCCCAGGAAAGGTGTTGTTAGGTAAACTGCCCGCCGGTGATATAGCCTACAATGGTGCTGATGCAGGCTTAAAACCCGAAATATAACATATAAAATATAACAAAGTATAAATAAAGATAGATAGAATGGTGACAGTGATTATGCTTTTCGTGTAGACGTTAACAAATTATTTGCAGAAATCACGAAGCGTGCTTATAATGGAGCGCCGC
The DNA here is from genome assembly GCA_014843695.1 of Archivesica marissinica. Taxonomy (NCBI): domain Eukaryota; kingdom Metazoa; phylum Mollusca; class Bivalvia; order Venerida; family Vesicomyidae; genus Archivesica; species Archivesica marissinica. The sequence goes on along the minus strand of CM026397.1, from coordinate 54,751,770 downwards.
CGATGACATCGTAATCAACATCAACTGCGAGACGCTATCGCACCAACACAAAATATGTCGCAGTATTGTGATTTGAATAATTGATTTGTAAATGTTATGATATTGTGCATGTGTAATGTGTGTACACATGTCACGTACATGTTATATATATATATATATAGGCTGTTCAAGCCTGAACGGTGATTCCGGCTTTCTCTGTATTGGACAACACTGTATAGGTACTCCATAATACTCCTTTGTATAGTATTCCAGAATCTGACTGAATCGAATCGACACAACACGACTGATCATAATCAATCAATCAATCAATCAATCAATCAATCAATGTTATTTGGCATACATATATAACATGTTCCTCGCCATAAAACATAACATGGCCGTTACAATAAATCTAACATTTATCATATATTTTGAGAAAAGTGTGTGTATTATTAATTACATTTTTTTTGGGTAACATAATCGAAGCCAGCATACAATATGCAGAGAATTTCCCTGTATTATTACCGTGTGTATATTCGACTAAAACATATCCGACTTCTCGTTCGCTACGCTGTCTTCTCAGATACAGTTGAATTAAACAAATTAATTTAATAACCACATATAAATGCTACTGACCTAATATATGATCATAACCTTGATAAATTATTGTATGATTTCATAGAATATTTGTAAGTTGTGAGCAGTCGGATTTCGTAAACAAGTCCAAACGGTGGCATCGTGTAATTGACACCAACCGTGAGAAGTGATCCCGTGTAATTGACATGAACCGAAAGAAGTGATCTTACCGGCAACACATATTGGCTAGTATTCTAGATTTGGATATATGATTTTAAATGTTATGTTCTTTTTCACGTATATAGTGTGTGTGTGTGCGTGCGTGCGTGCGTGCGTGCGTGCGTGCGTGCGTGCGTGCGTGCGTGCGTGCGTGCGTGCGTGCGTGCGTGCGTGCGTGCGTGCGTGCGTGCGTGGTGCGTGCGTGGTCGTGCGTGCGTGCGTGCGTGCGTGCGTGGGTGGTGCGTGCGTGCGTGCGTGCGTGCGTGCGTGCGTGCGTGCGTGCGTGCGTGCGTGCGTGCGTGCGTGCGTGCGTGCGTGCGTGCGTGCGTGCGTGCGTGCGTGCGTGCGTGCGTGCGTGCGTGCGTGCGTGCGTGCGTGCGCGCGCGCGCGCGTGCGTGTAGAAATAGAATAGTGTGTATTAAAAGGTATTGTTACTTAATGAATCTCTAAAACAATAGATTATTTATTGAGATCCATGTCGACCATAAGGAATGAACAGTTGATGTTAATAGTTTACACAGTTATGCTTTTTAGAGCTTCTACGAGTGCTATGTATATAGGATCTTACACGAAACCAGTTTCATAAAGTATGGTATGAAATCACCACGAGTGTAAGATCATTTTCATCACATTACCATAGTAACAACAATCATAAATTTTACGAAAAAATACGTATCTGATTCCCAATATAATGTTGGACCTTATTACATTAAGCTGCATCCGTACGCTGTAGTAAATAGTCCCTAATAATCAAACACAATCATACAAATAATCGATACACTATTTTTTAATCACTGTATTCTGCTAGTTCATATCTAACATTTTATTGATTAAGCAGTTTTATGACAAATAAAGCATGAACGCAAACAATGTATATTGCAAGCTCTCAGTGTCATGCCGCGACCAATCAGAATCCTTCCAGGTGTTATTAAATGTGTTGTCAAAATTTTTAATAAGAATTTATGAGATGACTGTATTACACAATACCCCTGGTCGAGCTCCCAACGGCGTGCACGTCGCGGTCGGGCACATCTCGCAGTAGCAGCAGCAGCGTAGGATTATGGGATATTCTGGTTGTCGAAATTGCAACATGGGACACACGCTCCAGCATCGCCGTCTACGGAAGTGGTGGAGGTTTGGCCAGACCATGGACCGACAGAGACGACCAGATGTCTAACTGCCAGATCCGTGTATATGCTGCTAGTGGTAAGGGTGGCCCTAAGAAGAACCGTTCAGAAAGAAGAGACCATCAGGACTTGTCACCCTGAAGAGGAAGAGGATGCCTCCTCCAGTTCTCGTTTTATCGCACCATCATCGAATAGTTCAAGAACATCATACTACAAGACAACATTCTACAACTCTACATTCACTTCACGATAGATGTAGATAATCAACTAAGAATCCTCGTCCACACGGTTCGCCTGTGGCGAGGATAAGTAAACGTATCTACTACTGTATTACACTGAATACAAGCAAAGTTATGTGATAAACGCGAAATCAGATGACATATTTTTAGAGGGCAAACATGTTACCATGGATACTATAAATCTTGAAAAAAACCTCTTAGTTTAAACTTTTTATTTATTTTACGATTGCAAAGCAAGTTTTAACAACTTATATTAATCACTAATGTTGACTCGGATGAAACCGTATATGTTGTCGTTCGTATGGGAGGAAACCGGAGTACCCGGAGAAAACACACCTGTCCGATCTGGTGACCACCGTACCATCTCACATACTTCCCGGTCCGAGGATCGAACCCGGGTTGCATTGGTGAGAAGCGAGCGCGCTAACCACTGCACTAATCGGACACCCTCACCAAAACTCTTGAAAGCCCGATATAGACTTATTAACCCTTTCAACCCCACAGGCCTCTAAATAGGCTTATGAAAAAGTGTAGATCCAGATGAGCCGGCTCGTAACGAGCCGTCTCATCAGGATCTGCACTTTTTTGCCAGTAATAAGTATTAATTTTAGACAAAATTACCCATCTTGATAAATGAACTGGTCCGAATGTAATTTTCTTATTCATTTATTGGTCTAAGAATATCACGGACCAGTCCATGTCAGTTACTTGGGGTTGAATGGGTTAATTACTAATAGCACAACTGCAAAGCATGGACGTAAACTGTTCATTCTTTATGGTCGATACATCAATGTGATGCTCTATAAATAATGTATTCATTAATTAACCATGCATTTTAATTAACCGTGATTGGCCCTTACTTAATTTAATAAGAAGAGGTATGTTGGAAATGCATTTATAATTGTCCATGTAGTTAATTAAAGATGTATTGCAAAACAAACAAAGTTATAATAAGAACTGTCCTAAAGCTATTTTCCAAATTCTACAAAATCAGTTTAAAAATCAGTTATCGCTGGCAAGTTGCCTGTTTTTGTTACAACGAATTCAATTATTATGTTGCCGTTGGACACATATGCTATTAATTGATGCATCACTTGATTTTACATCCGTTTTGGAAAGTATCTCATCCGTTAGTGTCCATCCATTGTCGCATGCATATTGTGGTTCTAACCCTGGTAAATCGCATAAACCGTAGTGTGTGTGTGTTACGTTTATTTATCGTCGCTACCGGTTGCCCATATGAGCGACACCTCCTGAAGAGACCCATTCCAGAGACTCCTCTGGTTCGTTTACATGCAAGGTGTACAAAACCGACACGAGACCTCGGTTTAATGTCGAGCGAGTGCGCTAACCACTGCCAATCACACAGCCATCAATACTAATCATATAATAACACCTTTTCTTTCTTTTTTTTAAAGTATATTTATCGTCGCTACCGGTTGCCCATATGAGCGACGCCTCCTGAAGAGATTAGTCATTTTAGATATTGGAGGATTGTGCAATGATACAGACAGAGACCCATTCCAGAGACTCCTCTTGTTCGTTTACGTGCAAGGTGTACAAAACCGACACGAGACCTCGGTTTAAAGTCCCATCTGAAAGACTGTTAATTTTATTAGGATCAGACGGGGGATCGAACCTGCGATCCCTGGATTACCAGTCCAACCTGTTCACCACTTCATAAACCGTCGCATGTTGTATATATTATGCAAGTTGACCATCCGTGATGAGTGGTTAAATGTCATGTTTTGTCGTTGATTTAAAATCACAGACGGATCTGTAAACGCATAATTTAAGGAATTTCTGTAATACAAAGCTCTTTTCCTATAATTTGATATTTAAATAGATTTGTTTTTATCTTGTATTTAAAACAGGCTAGGGATTTTATTAGGCAAATCGGCCAATACGTAATGTACAATGAACATATACTAGAGGACATAGAAAACGCACACTTCGGATAAGTGTGTTTTTACATGAAAAACAATAACTATATAAATACATAGTTTTAAACATTTTGGAATATTTGTAGTTGTTCAGTTTGTGTTTTGTAATAAAGATGCGATATATCTTTGATGGAATCCTTCGTATTTCGTGTTCATGTAACAATAATCATATAATGTAGGCGTGCGTTTTCTATGTCCTCTAGTACATCTAAGCATATTAATCTAGCAGACAATAGACTGTTTATGAATACCACATTTGAATGCATACGTAAGAAGCATTTAAGCCAATAATGCTTTTTTTCTAAGCTGCTTAAAGCGGAATTACATCGCAAAAATAAAAATCATGCATTTTCCACGTATTCATTCCTTACTAGACTGTCACTGGAGTCAATACTAATCGCGTGATACGGTCGCTTAGAGATAATTGAACTATGACTAGTCTACAAATAAATATGCATAGGCACACATGTGAGATATAACAGTACATATGTACCATAAATCGTGTTATTCAGGATGCAAGCGTTGTATTACACATGGATGTCGACCCTATTTACATTATTTTGCTATGTCAACAAACCGCGTATTTGTCGTGTCTGTTTATTTGTTGAAATATTCCGTTTTTGAGGCAACTATTTTGGGGGAAAGTATACCATATAACAAGAAATTACATTCTGTAGATATTTGCGTTTTCACTGATGTAATGTCGCTTTAAAAGCATCAGTCACAAATTTAGCAATATTCCATACGGTTTTCTTATATCTAGACGACAGTAATGTCACACATGTATGCATAATCGACCATGAAGAGTTTCTGATGTATTTATTCCAAACAATAATATATTTCGGACAACATAATAAAACAGTGGTATTTGGATTCAATCACATTGCATGTGCATAATTTACAAATTCGATCATTTCTATGAACTCCAGAGATTCTATTTCTTATCTACATCTAGGTTATGTGAACATAATCTAAAGCATAAATAATGTTAGATATTGATATGACTTCCACCAACATACCCGCTTGCTTGTAGCTGAATGTCTAAGATGGCGTTGGCCCCGCCCATCGACGATGTATGCGACGTGATTCATTTAAGCTATCCGGCTGCATCGCGGAAGACCGTTCTAAAAACCATATAGCCTGTTGATATCGTCACACCGGAATGACCTGTTTTATCTGATATCTATAGTGTTACATTCTCGTTGAAGAACACGACAGCCAACACAAGTATATTGGTGTTTTACAAATAAATTAGTTGGCCTACTCATGTCTGCAACAATATCCGGAAACCTGTGCTCTTCCTCTACGATCGCCATGTGTCCTTAACATAACAGTTGGCCTGCTCTTTGGCCTACTCGTTCCACAAGTCTCCACCCAGGAACATTCAAATGAGGAAACTATCATTCTGGCTTGTGTATGACGGTGGTTCAACCTGGTGTCCGTCCGTGCCTGAAATATTGCTCGGGTGGGGGGGGGGGCACCCGTGGTATTCCCAACAAATACTAGCTGGATAGTCCGGCACCATAATACCCAAGCTGTTGGTACCGCTTTAAACTCGAAAACAAAATCCCCATCCACCTCCACAATTTAAAAATATATGCCGCAACCTCTTCAGCAAGTCTACTCGTCAAACACTTGTTTAGCATTGTTATTTCCCCAACAAAGGTGTCAATGAAGCACATTAAAACGTCTTATATTCGAGTTTATAAAGGTGTGCCCTCCCGAACACACTGTAAATGAGTGGTCTCACACCTGTTGAGGCTTGAGACAGACGTGAACCCCCTTCACGTCTTAAAGATATGTTTTTGGTTCGATTGGGGTATATTTTGATATAAACAGCATTTCAAAAATATAGTCCAGGTCAGGATTTGTATCAGTTATGTGATGGATCAATCAGTTTACCTGTTATCCCCATAAGCTATAGCAAAAATGGTGAATCTATAGCAGACATTGCTTAATCCCATTCAAACCTGCGTCCAATCTGTTCAAAAAATCGCTCATTGTGCGGTTTGAAATATTCCTTCAACTTTTTTCTAGTTTCCGGTTTAATATCCTTCAGCTTTGCACGCCCTCTATCGCTCGCGTAGCAAGTCATTCCTGGCGTAGTCCGTAAGCAATAAAACTGTTTTTCTGGATTATATACTAAGTGGTCCTCCGTAATAAATGGCCGTAAGCCTAAACACCTCTCCACCTTCTGCAACACATTCACGGGGTTTGATTTGAATTCTCCAGATTCTATAATAAGAATTTGATCTCTAGAAAAATATTTCAGATATCGATCCATATCCCCATCGTATGTCGAATGAATCAAATTGTATACTTCTCGCTTGACTTTTCCAGTTTTCACATCCACAAACTGTGAATCCATTTCTGGAACGTCTTCTATTCTATACGTAAACTCCAACTTGTGTTGTTTCTTTTGTAAAAATGTAAATGAAAAACCTGATATCATCCGTTCAACGGGTTCTCTAACAATGAGTATCATTTTCAAATCCTTGTCAAAATTATATAGCTTCTCTGGTGCACCATCGTTTCCGAAAATGTGATCCGCTTTAGCGATGCCTATTTGATCAGCGTAAGTACAAGGGATGCTACTTTTAGTTTTCTTGGGAATAGTTCTGTTAAACAAATCAATGCTAGCAACACCTGCATTTCTAATGACGTTAGGGTGGATAGATAAAAAGTCAACTAGTTCTTGAGTCCCACTTTTTGCAACTCCGAGTATTACAGAACCAGGCGGTCTAATAATGCACGTTTCATCTTTCGGTACACTGTATGCATTGTCGTGATATTGTTTTAATTCTCTGTATAAACTATTAACATTATATACTATATTAAGCAGTGTTGTAGCCTTTGGCGCAACATGTCCAGGCAGAATACCTGGCACTTCGTCTCTAAGTGCTGCATACTTTGTTTCCCTAGTCATTTTATTGGTATCAGCAACGCGTGAATCGTCTTTAAGTACTGCATACTTTGTTTCCCTAGTCGTTTTATTGGTATCAGCAACGCGTGAATCGTCTTTAAGTACTGCATACTTTGTTTCCCTAGTCGTTTTATTGGTATCAGCAACGCGTGAATCGTCTTTAAGTGCTAAATACTTTGTTTCCCTTGTCATTTTATTGGTATCAGCAACGCGTGAATCCGTTCTAACTTCCACAATGCCGATCATATAAAAGATATATCCAGTAAACCAGATACTTGCAATGCCCATCAACATCCGAACAAATAGTTTCTTTATTCTGTTCTGCATTAGAGACATCTCTAACACACCAGATCATACACAAAACTCAAATGTCAAAATTGTTTTTGGTAGTTTACATATCAACACATTGTATGCTTATGGCTCTCTTTACGAATGATTTCTACTGATAGTATGCCCAAAGGCTTGTGATAAGAAACTAATTAACAAAACGGGCTTTGAAAACACTGAAATACAAATTGTTAACAAACAATGTATACTAGAGGACATAGCAAACACACACTTCGGATAAGTGTGTGTTTTACACGAACAACAATAACTATATAAATACGTATATGCATCTTCTTAAAGACCAATTCAATGTCGTCATTTTGATACCAAAATATTTAAAATTTATGTAGTAATAAAGACATTATCGTAATATATAGATAGTGCTCCAAATATCGAAAGTGACACTGTTGGCTAATTGTGATTAGAATGCAAATGTGAACGTGATGAACCAACTTTTCGCGCTTACTTTAAGAAATAAAATTATTCTAAATGTTAAACAGCAACAGTATTTTCGCAGCTGTAATTGTGTTTCAACATAATTTCACACATTTTAAAGTTATATAGGTTCCACACTTGAGTAATTAATGTCTATATAATAATAATCATATAATGTATGTGTGCGTTTAGGTTCCACACTTGAGTAATTAATGTCTATATAATAATAATCATATAATGTATGTGTGCGTTTTCTATGTCTAGTACACATTTGTATACACCCTCAGGATTAGTTCAAAACATGTTCCCTATATTTCTTAAGCATTTCTGACGATCACGACGGGTTCCTCTGAGGAGCGATTGGTTGTGGACTCGGATTAGGGGTTACTGGGAATGCACCAGTAGGAGAGGAAGCTGCTTTCACCAGATACTGTGCTAGAACAGACTGGATCATGTGACACAGAGGGTTCATTACCTTCATTTCTATCTGGTTCTTATTCGTCCAGGTCTCTCATCCACAACGTGGTCGTTGTGAGCTAGGCACAGCTCACACCAGGTAAATGGATCAAGGACTTTGCTCATGACAGCCTCGCTATCGGAACAGTAGAAACTGCTTGATTCAGTACGAGTGGTGGGAGGAAACTGGAGTACCCGGAGAAACCCACATGTCCGATCTGGTGACCACCTTACCATCTCACATACTTTCCAGTCCGAGGATCAAACCCGTGTTGCATTGGCGAGAAGCGAGCGCGCTAACCACTGCGCTAATCGGACCGCAGTCTACATACACTACGTAGAGTAACCAGTCGCCCACATACATCGGCGCAGGCGTCCTTAAAACAGCTACAGCTACTACCTCTTGTCCGTCCTCATCTTCAGATGGAACATCAATATGTACAATATCTGCATTCTTCACCAAGTCCTGGACATGTAGTATGCTGTGAGGGTCCTCCACAGCTTGGACAATCACGACCTGTGCCCGAGGTTAAAACACTTTGACGTTTATTTATCGTCGCTACCGGTTGCCCATATGAGCGATGCCTCCTGAAGAGATTAGTCATTTTAGATTTTTGGAGGATAGTGCAATGATACAGACACATACCCATTCCAGTGTCTTCTGGTTCTTTTACGTGCACGGTGTAAAGCACCGACACGAGACCTCGGTTTAACGTCCCATCTGAAAGACTGTTAGTTTAGTTTGAACATATTTTATTGCTTTCAAATAACATATATATACACAGACTGCACAATAATTGTTCAACAAATGAAATGTAACGAATATTATACGAGTGAAACTGTTATAATTTAGAAACAAATGGGTTGGGTCACAAGTGTTACCAACATTAGTGACGACCGTCCCCTTATATCAAGAAGATGTAACAGAATGAGCAGACTTTTTCTATGATTCTTTAGCAGTAGCGTACATAGATCGAACCTGCGATCCCTGGATTACCAGTCCAGCGTGTTACCACTGGACTACAGATCCGTCTGTAATAAAAATTAATACTCGTGGGCTGTTCATGTACACGTAGAGTATGAAGCGTGAATGAAAATAGAACACAAGTTCTTATTGGACAATGTACAAATTTGTAACAGGCACGTGACTACTGGTCCAACAAAATGCTTTGATATGACGATTATTATTTCAAGTAAACGAAATATTATTTCCATAGATCAACATAAATTCTAAGATAGAAGTGTCGAATATGAATCAAACTTAATTCGGCATAGTTCCCAGCATAGTCCAGTTTCTTGTCAACCAGTGCACGCCGCTTCATTCCAACGTGTAATTCTACATCTTTAACACAATATCACCAACCTCATTTGTAGTATTCTGTCGTGAGTCTTGTTTCTTTTTAATCACTTTGGTTTCTATTTCAGACTCATTTAACATGTCATAAACCTCTTCTGGTTTAACTTTATTATCCTCAATTATTGTATAGACATTCCCATTAGAAACATCATTTGTTGAATTATCTGTGTCGCCATGAATTGATATCTTTATATCAGCAGGTCTGGTCATGGTTACAACACCATTAGTCTGACAGTTAGAATGTTCTGAATCAACGGCGCGGTTCTTGATCTTCGGCATAGACAGATCGATCCGTTTCCAGAATTTCTCCAGTTTCTTCTCGGAACCATCTTGTGGCCATTGTATGTACGTCACTGTAGGAATGTAAATACTGATTTAGAAAATAAGGTTATTACGAGCTACACGACTAATCTAAGTTATGGTCAAAGGATTAAATCTCCTTGTTTACTCAATTATGATTTGCATCACAGATTCCATTCCAAATATTTACCCAGGGCAATGAACACACCATTAAACACTATAGTGTTTGTGTGTGAACATGTCTACATGCATATAGCGTTATTTATGCAGTGTGGCAACCGTAAAAGGTATCCCCCGTTCTTGACCCCGAATTACGGATATCTGCGACATGAATGATAAACGGTATAATGTTAGTGATCAACCGATTGCCGCAGTATTCAGAGTTCATTTAGTGAAGCTATTCCAATTTGGGTTGCAACACTGTTGAGATTGGGCTGACGTTGCGGATGAAGTAGCCTGGATTCCAGTCTGTCGATTTTTCACTTTTTAACTTCTGGCAAAATGACTGCAGAAACTGGATTTCCGATCGTAGCGCCATCTACTTACACCCACTTTTTTGAGGGTGTAGATTTGAAGAACGACAACTCTTCTCTACAAGATAATATCGCTAAATATAGAAACGGAATTCTATCGGATAACGCCGAACAGGCACGATTATACACGATCATTTCCGAATATACATGAATCCTCCCGTAGACTCATTTACATTGCAAACATATAATGTCCCGTTTCTGATCAGAAACTCAATACGGCCAAATTAATAGTCTCGGTGTTGAAATATATTTATTTGACTGACCAGGCAAAATATATCGACGCCTGTTCCCATGCTACGGATGAAGCGCAAGTTACAGGTACGAAATATTACAGCTACATAATGTAGCAGCTATCAATTATTTCCCGGTCGGGAGGAACGCACGCTGAATATTTCTGAATCAAATTTACTTTCGCACCCTTTAATAAGGGCGCTCGTTGAGTATATTTTATTGCATCTGTTATTATTTTCATGGACCCTGCTGTTAATATTAGCAGTTGATTATTATTTGTTTGCAAAAAGTCCATACTCTGATCGCCTGAAATACTGCTCGGGGGAATATCCGAGGTCGTCCTCCACCAATAATAACTAAGCTGTTAGTGGGACTTAAACCCCAAATTCAAACAAACACACTTGGAAAATGGCAGTACTTTAATCTAGATAGATAGAGATGGATGGA
>CM026397.1:54694130-54739678 GCA_014843695.1 Archivesica marissinica | reverse complement strand
GGATGGATGGGTGATGGATGATGTATGGATAGCTGATGGATGGATGTGTGGATGAATGGATGTGTGGATGGATGCTTGATGGATGTGGGTGTGTGGATGAATGGTGGATGGATGTGTTGATGGATGGATGATGGATGGATGGATGAATGATGGATATATGGCTGATGGATGGATGAATGCATGGCTGGCTGAATGGATGGGTGAATGAATGGATGGATGGTGGGTGGGTGGATGATGGGTGGATGATGGATGAATGAATGTATGGATTTGGGTGGGTGGATGAATGATAGATGTATGGATAGTGGATGTATGGATGGAATGTGGATGGATGGTGGATGGATGGATGTGTGGATGGATGGGTGTTTGGATGAATGGTGGATGGATGGATGGATGTGTGTATGGATGGCTGTGTGGATGGATGGATGGATGGATGGATGTGTGGATGGATGGATGTGTGGATGGATGGATGTGTGGATGTGTGGATGGATGGATGTGTGGATGGATGGATGGAGGATGGATTGGATGATGGATGGATGATGGATGGATGATGGATGGATGATGGATGGATGATGGATGGATGAATGATGGATGGATGGATGTATGGGTGGATGGATGATGGATGGATGATGGATGGCTGAATGATGGATGATGTATGGAAGGATGATGGATGGATGGATGGATGGATGGATGGATGAATGATGGATGGATGATGGATGGATGTATGCATGGGTGGATGGATGATGGATGATTTATGGCTGGATGATGGATGGATGATGGATGGATGTATGTATGGGTGGATGGATGATGGATGGATGGATGATGGATGGATTATGGATGGATGTATGATGGATGGATGGATGGATGATGGATGGATGATGGATGTATCATGGATGGGTGGAGGGATGATGGATGGATGGATGGATGGATGGATGGATGGATGGATGGATGGATGGATGGATGGATGGATGGATGGATGGATGGATGGATGGATGATGGATGGATGGATGGATGGATGGATGGATGGATGGATGGATGGATGGATGGATGGATGGATGGATGGATGGATGGATGGATGGATGATGGATGGATGGATGGATGGATGATGGATGGATGGATGGATGGATGGATGGATGGATGGATGATGGATGGATGGATGGATGGATGGATGGATGGATGATGGGATGGATGGATGGATGGATGGATGGATGGATGGATGGATAGATAGATAGATAGATAGATAGATAGATAGATAGATAGATAGATAGATAGATACAAATCAAATGATAGGAAAGTGAAAACTGGATATTTGAATTATATTGTAATGTGCAAGCTGAAAAGTATATGAAGTATTTATTATTAATATTATTATTATTATTATTATATTGCCAGAAACAATGGAGTAATTATAGAAGACACGACCAACACGAAATTAACTACAGACTATTTTAGACGGACATTTTGACCCTCTTCTGATCTTCTTCAAGACTATTACCTGAGTTTAGAATAACCTTCAAATTGGGGTCCATCGTCTCCTTGTATGCTGTGATATCTTCTAGAAGAATGGGGATTATCCTGTGTCTTCTCTTGAGCATTTCCTGTTGCGCAATCTGGTATTCGAACTTCGTGAACTCGCTAGTGATGTACGACGGAGTGATGATCATGATTGTGCGCCTTGAACCCTGTACCGCCGATATGATGTTGTTTGCGATGGCTAGATAAGAAACATATGAAACATATGTTGGAATTGTTCATGGTCGTCTGCAATGGATATTTAAAAAAGTCAGACGTTCAATATGATGTTGTTTGCGATGGATATATAAGAAACATAAGTATGAAACATATGTTTGAATTTTTCATAGTCGTCTGCAATGGATATATATCTTTTTCAGACGTTCATCCAGATTATCAGTAGACAGTTTGTTTGGTAAAATCTGAATAAAGGATCATGTTCTACAGTAATGAGGAGTCAAATCACGGTGATACTGGGCTTGGTAATAAAAACCACGAGAAAACTAATAGGCGTCCTTCAAGGCACATATCCGCACGGCTTGCATATCGCCACTAGGGCCAATATTGGCACATCTCCGCACTGCTTGCATATCGCCACTGAGGCCAATATAGGCACACCTCCGCACGGCTTGCATATCGCCACTATGGCCAATATTGGCACATCTCCGCACGGCTTGCATATCGCCACTAAGGTCAATATAGGCACATCTCCGCACGGCTTGCATATCGCCACTAAGGACAATATAGGCACACCTCCGCACGGCTTGCATATCGCCACTAAAGGCTTGCATAACGCCACTAAGGCAATATAGGCACACCTCCGCACGGCTTGCATATCGCCACTAAGGCCAATATAGGCACACCTCCGCACGGCTTGCATATCGCCACTATGGACAATATAGGCACACCTCCGCACGGCTTGCATATCGCCACTAGGGCCAATATAGGCACACCTCCACACGGCTTGCACATCGCCACTAGGGCCAATATAGGCACACCTCCGCACGGCTTGCACATCGCCACTAGGGCCAATATAGGCATACCTCCGCACGGCTTGCACATCGCCACTAGGGCCAATATAGGCACACCTCAGCACGGCTTGCACATCACCACTGAGGCCAATATAAGCACACCTCCGCATGGCTTGCACATCACCATTGAGGCTAATCTCACAACGGAAGCGTAGTGTTCCGGAATGTTCTGGTGGTCGAACTGACGACAAGGGACACACGCTACATCATTGCTGTTCTACAGAATGGACAGACATTGGATCTACAGCTAGAATATCATATGCATGCTAACTGTCAGCTACATCAGCGCTGTTCTACAGAATGGACAGACCTTGGATCTATAGCTAGAAGATCATATGCATGCTAACTGTCAGCTACATCAGCGCTGTTCTACAGAATGGACAAACCTTGGAGCTACAGCTAGACGATTAGAAGCATGCTGTCAGCTACATCAGCGCTGTTCTACAGAATGGACATACCTTGGATCTACAGCTAGACGACCAGATGCATGCTAACTGTCAGCTACATCAGCGATGTTCTACAGAATGGACATACCTTGGATCTACAGCTAGACGATCAGAAGCATGCTGTCAGCTACATCAGCGATGTTCTACATAATGGACAGACCTTGGATCTACAGCTAGACGACCAGATGTATGCTAACTGTCAGCTACATCAGCGCTGTTCTACAGAATGGACAGACCTGAGATCTACAGCTAAGACGATCAGATGCATGCTAAGTTTTCAGCTCAGTTTTCAATATTCTCCCGGATTACCACCAAGGAGGAGGGTGGCTTAGAAGAAGCGGTCGCCCATATACCTCGGTGGAAGCAACTATTAACAAACGTATTGGATTGGCTGTGCTTGATTCGATTGCCGATATCATTGAAACTTACGACGACGGAAACACTATGGACGGTGTACATAACTGCAATAAGAAAATATACTGACACCATAAAAAACAGTACTGTGCACTTTTATATTGAGCGTTACTTTTTCATTTTAGAATTATGGAAAGAAAATAATCCTTCACACATTGCACTAATTTACCCAATATTTCGCACATTTTGATATCAAATATGACTATATGTTTTCTAGAAGGATATAAATTTGACCTCTACTCGACCTCTAAGTGCTCAGTTTCATTTTGGTGTCAGGTTCTGCATGCATTACTTAATTCTTTGTGTTTTGTAAATAGGGTAGTATATGACGTGCACATTTATTTACCCACGTAATCGCGGAGCATAATGGGCGAACGTTTATCAGTTACAAATACTCAATATGGTGGCAGCCTCTATCACAAACAGTTACTTTAGAAAATGCTAAAAGCTATCAACTAATTCATGTATTGTATATTATGTAAATGCAAGTATATATAGATCTATATTTACATACATAACTACTACTTTTACTTCTTTACCGTTAACCTTTATTTCTGATATAGTAATAGTAATAAAAACATATCCTGTTATCCAATCTCAAGCGCATGCCGCTGATATGAATCAACCAATCAAATCCATCTAGCCTAAGCTTGATATCTGAAAAAGGCTTTATAACCTGCAACCCTGGTTTTGGGACCAATAAACAGAGGGATTTGTAGTCCAGTGGTTATCACGTTGGACTGGTAATCCAGGGATCGCAGGTTAGATCCCCCGTCTGATCCTAATAAAACTAACAGTCTTTCAGTTGGGACTTTAAACCGAGGTCTCGTGTCGGTGCTTTACACCGTGACGCTGCGTAAAAGAACCAGAGGAGACTCTGGAATGGGTCTCTATCTGTATCATTGTACTATCCTCCAAATATCACACACGCACGCACGCACGCACGCACGCACACACACACACACACACACATTGGGACCAATAAAACAGAGAAACTGAAAACAGTATAGAGTCGGGGCCTGTGTAAGTGAACATTGTTCTAGTTCATATTATCACAAAAGCTTTGAATATGCTACCAACACCAATATAATATTATGTAAATTGTGATTAATTTAGAATTCATAGTTTGACTATAATGAATATAATTAGAAAAAAGAGTGTGTATTAAATATTAAACTTTTTAAAAATAAAACAAAACGCTACAATTAATTCATTTTACTGAACGTAATTGTGTATTTTAATACATTAATTATATACTATAGGACACAGAAAACGCACACCTACATTATATGATTATTATTACATGAAAACGAAATACGATGGATTCCATCAAATATATATCACATCATTATTACAAAACACAAACTGAACAACTAAAAATATTCCAAAATGTTTAAAACTATGTATTTATATAGGTATTGTTGTTCATGTAAAAACACGCTTATTCGAAGCGTGCGTTTTCTATGTCATCTAGTATATTATTCAAACTGAAGATATGCGTCACTTTAAGTGTTTATACAACATTAACACAGACAGCCTATTATGAAAATAGAAATGTTATTACAGTCATTAAAATACCCTGTCACCGTACACTGACACACCAGATAAAACCACAGAAACGTGTTGATACATATCTGCATAAGTTGAGCTACATGGGATGTATTTGAATTGCTAATTATAAACTAAACAAACATTAAACGCGCACCATATCGGAATAAAGATGTATTTTTGGTAAAATGTACGAGATATTCAGACTATAATTTCCAATGACTGCGTTTTTAAAAACGAAAATGATCAAATAAATATAGCATCGTCGTATACGCGAATTGTTTATCAACAAACGTATGTAAATGAATACTTAGTGCGCATGCGTAGCACAAAAACTGCGCATGCGTAGGACAACAACGAATGTTGAAACAGCTGTCTAAGATGGCTGATTCAGATAGCTGATATAGAGTGATGCGTTCGGAATGTACACAATCGATTCAGAAAAGTCGTGCTTCACTTTTAGTTTTTAAATTGCAGTAGAGCACACTGCTTACTGACTGAAAATAAGCATTCAAATTATACTTAGAGCGACACTACATCGGTGAAAACGCAAATGTCTGCAGAATGTAATTTCCTATTATTTGGTATAATTTGTTCCAAAATATTTGCCTCAAAAACTGAGTATTTTAAAAAAGAAACAAACGTCGTATACGCGGTTTGTTGACATAACAAAACAATATAAATAGGGTCGATATTCATGTGTAAAACAACGGGTTTATCAGGAATAACACAATTTATTGTACAGATTTGCCGTTATATCTCACATTTGTGCCTATGCATATTCATTTGTAGACTAAGCTTAGTTAAATTATCACTAAACGAAAGTATCGCGCATTTAGTATTGACTCCAATGACAAAAAAACGTCAATTCAGGAGCGTGGATGACCGTGGATGAAATCCTACTTTCATTGTTGAAGTATGTAGACCACAAAAACACTGTTTATTGATTCAATGCTTTAGTGTTCGAATCTATTGGGAAGAATTCGTTGTAGCAATGCATTTATACGTGAAAAGGGGCATTTTATTTGCGTTTTCGATGTAATGTGTCTTTAACGATAAGAGAGTAGCATTGCTACTTGTACGTAAAATTAAAAATCGTAAAATATTTTTATTCCATATGATTCAGTGTCGCTTTAAGCATAACGTCATTCATACTGCATGTCAATCTCAGATACGGTTTCCCGGGTAACACATTTACGAGAAATGGTCATCACCCGACATAAGAAGCATCGTGTTCAGGGGCGTAGCTTGGCTGGAAACGATGTGTAGGCCAACTTAAAACTTAAGACGGGAGGGGGTCTGGGGGTCGTCCCCAGGAAAACTATTTATAATGTATATAATTTAATCCTTGCCTCCAGATTTTTGTTGCAATTTTGGCATTTTTATTTTTTCGATTTTTCGGGGGAAAGTGTAGGCCACGGCCTACACGGCCTATAGAAAGCTACGCCGATGGTGTTGGTGCTTTAAAGAAGAAGGTGTCGCTTGTGTGGAAAACAGATATCGGCCATAAATAAATGCAAAGCACACACCCTAGACAAATATCTGATTTCAGTTTGGAACGGTTTGCGGTCTGTATGTGTGTCTTACGTTTATTTATCGTCGCTACGGTTGCCCATATGAGCGACGCCTCCTGAAGAGATTAGTCATTTTAGATTTTTGGAGGATAGTGCAATGATACAGACAGAGACCCATTCCAGAGTCTCCTCTGGTTCTTTTACGTGCAGTCTGTCTTAATTGGTTTCTAATTATATTACAGAATAAAATCCAATGACCGATGGAATTTGGCGGATGACGACCTAACGTGTGCAATCGAACATTCTTCTACGAGTCGATTTATTAACTATCAGAATAATATACATATGCTGAGATACAGCGAGCAAAACAAACCTAGAATTACAATGTGATACAAAAACAACACACTATTTAAATATGTATATATATTTACTATAGTTTCATCTCACATGGAAGTGGCAATCATATGTTGTTGGGGGTTAGGGTGTCTTAAAGTTGCACCAACAGCTTAGGTAATATGACGAATTTCTCCAGCTAGTATTGATGGAGGAAGACCCCAGGCTTCTGAGCAGTATTTCACACACGGACGGGTACGCGTGTAGAACCACCGACCTTCCGCGAGTCATCTGAATAGCTTCCTCGAATGAACGAATCCGACACACATACCCCGTATGAGATTCGAACCTACAGCGGTGAGGGATGATTGATTTGAAGTCAATGACACTAACGACATGGGCTGTCCGGTTAGCGCACTGGTTAGTGCGCTCTCTTCTCACCAATGCAACCCGGGTGCGATCCTCGGACCGGGTAGTATGTGAGATGGTACGGTGGTCGCCAGATCGAACAGGTGGGTTTTCTCCGGGTACTCCAGTTTCCTCCCACACGAATGATCACATACACGCTTTCATCCGCGCCAACGGGAGTGATTAATATAAGTTGTTAAAACTTGCTTCGCAATCGTTGTAAAATAAATACTGTTTAAACTAACGGCATTAACCACTCGGCCACGACGGCCCAAATTGGATAAAGTTATTGTATTTGCGGTAGGTTATCAGTTTGAAATGGAAATGGCTGTGTCGATTTCTTCATTTTCTTGGATTGAGTTTTATCCTCGTGATTTTCTATATAGCACCTTGCATCTTCTGTTTATACGGAATAACAGAGTTTTAGAATGAAAGTAATTAGTTCCCTAATTTCGGATATGGGCATACATAACAGCGTTACGTTCGTGCCAATTTATTGTGACATGATGCCAATACATACATGTTTAATTTTACTACCTATTCTAAGTATATGTATCTATTCTAAGTCGTGATAGCGCAGTGGTAGAGCGTTCGCTTCAGATGCGAAGGACTCAAAGTTCGCGCCTGACTGTAGCCGTTACGATTGGGTGCTGATGCAAGGCATTTAAATTCCACATTGCCTCTTTTCTCTCTCTCTCTCTCTCTCTCTCTCTCTCTCTCCCTCTCTCTCTCTCTCTCCCTCTCTCTCTCCCTCTCTCTATCGCTCTCTCTAGTTCTCCCTCTCCCTCCCTCCCTATCTCTCTCTTTCTCTCTCTCTCTCGCTCACGTGGCGATGGATTCCATTAGGTCTCGAGAGTGAGTAATCTAAGATGTAGGAACTGGTTTCGCAATTAAGCTAAACTAAATGTGTATATACTAAGTATATGCAAACTATCGGCTAGCCTTATTAGCAATATCAGTATAGTACACACACTCGCCACTCACCAATGTAGGCCTACTATGGGTTCGAACCCTAGCTTTATAAGTATGTGAACAACGATTATCAGATCGGATAGGATTACAGGTATAGTGGTTCGTGTTATACTACACCAGAGGTTAAATCGAAATTATACAACCATGAAACCAAAACATTCACAACACTGGACGCACAGACATGAAGCAAGGCAGGGTATTCAGGCACGTAGCTACTATAAGGTATTTTACTCCGACGCAACATAAGCACACATGATTATATGTTCTAGCCTTATGGTCGAGTTCTACTACATGTATCTAGGCCTGCCCCCACATACAGCACGCCCCATTAGCTCCTGGACAATACTACACACTTTAATATGTATTCGTTTACCTGAATTCTTAACCTCTACATCGAAGAAAACGAAGGGTAATAATTAAATACGACACCGTGTACACAGACGTCAGAGGAATAGTTTGCATGATCATCCGTAGCCTGGGAACAGGCGTTGATATATTTTGCCTGGTCTGTCTTATAATATATATCTTTTAACACCGATACCGCATTAGTTTAAGCATTATTTAGTTCAGTATTTTTACATGTAACCAAGAAATGAACAGTTTACATATAATTTAACAGCAGTAGACTGAAAGGGATTAGAACGAAAGAAAACTTATATAGTTCTTCTCCCTATCAATCGATTGATATACAATAGGCAGGAAAATAATATAATAATAATTATAATATATAACAATAAAAAATACGTGATATATATTCTAGGTATATGCTAAAGAATTTCAAGAAATTATTGTATTAGTGAGTAAATAGTGTTGGATGTTAAAATGAAAATTGATAACATTCAATTGAATATTTGAAAATGTTCAAGATCCGTATTGAGTTTCTGATCATATCAACGTCATTTTTCCAGAAGTAAAAATGTAAAAAAATTGACAGACTGGAACCCAAGCTGGATTATCAGTGCAAATATAAATATTAAAATATTAAAATATTAAAATATTAAAATATTAAAGATATAGTCGCGTTCAAACTGAGTGTCACACTTTCCGAAAATTTTGCTATCATACAAAGAGAGACATCGGTCAGTTACTGCCCCTGAATACTCCCTAACAACCAAAAGGTCCTCATTAAGTTGTTTCCTCTGTTTTTATCGTTGTTTCCTTTGCACGCCATGTTATCAATGTTCTTCCACTTTCTCATCTTACAATTATTATGTTACTATATCTCGACAGATATCCTACAGTATATACAATGGGTAAATAGTATGTACACTTTTGTATCGATTAACTAGCATAATTTGGATAAAATCACATTTATCATAACGCAACATCTGGTTATGGAACAACTGTAAAAACAAAGGATTCCAACTGAAAGGACTGCTATACATTTAGGGATAAATCGGATTTCATCTGCCAAGGGAGGTAATCCAAAAGCCAGCGAGGTTCCCATTGTATTCACTACATAACAAGTATTACTCGGGTTTTGCGGTAACGAACGTCATCCATTTTACTATTTACAACCTACTTGAATATTGCTGAAACATACATACACTTATTCTGACTAGGATACGGTTTGCTTCGTTAGGATCTCTCCATATCTTAACTTCTCCATAACAAATTATAATCGCAATGACATTAATGTGCGTACATCACTTTTATGACTTTTTATTAACATAGCTGGCAAGAAATCGGTATACGCCTCATACACATACATAAATAGTGCATGCTATTGATAAGTGTTATTAACAGACGGATCTGTAGCCCAGTGATAACACGCTGGACTGGTAATCCAGGGATCGCAAATTCGATCCCCCGTCTGACCCTAATAAAATTAACAGTCTTTCAGATGGGACGTTAATCCGAGGTCTCGTGTCGGTTCTTTACACCGTGCACGTAAAAGAACCAGAGGAGACTCTGGAATGGGTCTCTGTCTGTATCATGCACTATCCTCCAAAAATCTCAAATGACTAATCTCTTCAGGAGGCGTCGCTCATATGGGCAACCGGTAGCGACGATAAATAAACTTTTAAAAAAAAGAGAAAAAAGTGTTATTATATGATTAGTATTGATGGCTGTGTGATTGACAGTGGTTAGCGCGCTCGCTTCTCACCAATACAACCCGGGTTCGATCCTCGGACCGGGAAGAATGTGAAATCGTACGGTGGTCGCCAGATCGGAAAGGTGGGTTTTCTCCGGGTACTCCGGTTTCCTCTAACACGAATGACCACATTTACGCTTTCACCCACGCCAACGGGAGTGATTAATATAAGTTGCTAAGACTTGCTTCGCAATCGTTGTAAAATAAATAAAGCTGTATAGGGTTATGGATAACTGTAAATGTACCCGTACTGAGTGGAATACATTTACCTTACTGTTCAACAATACACTAAGCCTTATACATATTCATATGACTTCTACAAGAGACAGGTCATTCTGCACTAACAATACAATATCATTGACCCTATTACTATACACTCACGTATGATATACATTACCAAAACGTGACGTTGAATATTAGACGGCGTTGAAGATAGTTAGGTTTAGAGTTTGTATTATACATGTAATCAATGTTCGTAACAGAAAGTAGTGAGAATGGAATAGTTATCGGATGGAACCTATAATAAGAACGATATAATTCATAAATATGCATAATATCTTACATGAGTGGTGATTTTATACCATATTTTATGAAGCGAGTTTCGGAAGTTTGCTATTAAACGAGCCGTTTGGCGAGCTTAATAGCAAACTTCCAAATCTCGTTTCATAAAATATGGTTATGAAATCAATGGCGAACTTAATAGCAAAATTCCAAAATGAGTTTTATAAAATATGGTATGAAATCACCACGAGTGTAAGATCCTTTTAACAATCATGAAGAAACAATACGTTTCTGTTTGCCAGTATATTGTTGAGCCTCATAACATGAAGCCGTATCCGTATACGCCGTAGTAAATAGTCCCTGGTAATCAAAGAACTTCATGCAAATAATAGAGGCACTATTTTTAATCACTGTATCCCTCTAGTTTTATTGATCTAAGCATTTGATATTCAACAAATAGGGCATGAACACAAACAACATGTAATGTCTATTGCAAGCTGTCAGTGTCATGCCGCGACCAATCAGAATCCTTCCAAGTGTTATTAAACGTGTGGCCATACAAGCATTTATGAGATGACTGTATTACACTGAATACAAGCAAAGTTATGCCATAAATATAAGACACACTGTTGTCATTTTTGACGCTCGACCCATGCAAATACTTACTTTCTCCTGGAACAAAATCCCGAAAGTGGACGTTGATCTTGAAGCCATAATCTCTCTCCAGTTTCGGAAACAATGTCTTCACTACAAAATGTTCGTCAGCTTTGTTAGATTTGTAGGAAATGAAGGCATCCCATTGCCTGTCGTCTGTAAATAACGATCATTCGTAAACTGTTTAATTCGAGGTTAGCTAAAACAAGTCGTGTTGTGTCTATGCTAGTACGTGCATTAGAAACTATGCACGTCAAGTTACAAATTGGGCTAGAAAACAAGCATTTGACGAAGAATTAAGGGTGAAATTATTCTCAAATCGCAGTTGGCAGTCTCTTAATTATCAACATGAAATCAAAAGATTAAAGAACTGTTCCTTACTTAGAATCACGAAAACAATTTTTTTGTGTGAAAGTCATGATAGTGCAGTAGTATCGCGTTTGCTTCAGGTGCGAAATGCCCGGAGTTCGATCCCCACTGGAGCCGTTACGATTGTGCCCTTAGGCAGGGCACTTCAATTCCACATTGGCGATGGATTCATTCCATCTGGAATGAGGTCTCGAGAGTGATTAATATAAGTTTGAAATAGACTGCGCATGCGCATACGTATCATTTCAGTGAAAATTATGTGAAACATATCTTACCATCATCTTCATAGCCCTGGAAGTAATGTACAACCTTCATTACAAGTATTACCCGGTTTCGCCACAAGAAATACGGCACCACAACCATCAATGTCATCATAATCACAAGTACCAGTGCGCATGCGCCCACGACCCAATAATGCCATGTGATTTCTTCCGGTGGTCCAAATGCAGCTGAAATCAATAATTCTAAATGCACTTAGGTGAGAGAGATAACTTAACTAATGTGCTTAAAACGACATTACGTCACATTACAAATAATTCGAACACTAACATTGAATCAGTAAACAGTCTTTTTGTGGTCTACCTTTTTTTCTTTTCTTTTGTTTTCATTTTTTGTTTTAACCTCTCAAAAGCGAAAGAAGGAATTCATATAACGGTCAGCCACGCTCGTGAATTGACGTTTGATTATCATAGGAATGGTACAGACGTTTAGAACTGCCTAATAATAAGTCATCTCTTAGCTTCCATACAACAACAACAACAACAACAACGTTGTGCAATGAGCGAGAATGATTTATTTAGAGTCAAGAATGCTTACACGTGTAACGTTATTAGTTACATTATAACATATGTAACAATTCTATATATATATATATATAGTCTACGTTCCTGCCAAATAATTGTATTTCCTCCGAATCAGAATTTTACCAACTAGAATAAATAATCTACTCCGATTAATAAATATTAATAACTATTCGTGTACTTAATGAATAGTACTAGTTTTTAGTGAAAACTACTTCAGAACAAACGCAAGAAAGTCAAGTAAACTGCGAGCGGGCTGCCCAACCCTACTCCAAATTTGTATATTTTCACCACCAAATTTGTTTTGAGGGGGAGGTGGAGGTAGAGGGAATCCATGCTACACACAGCAAAGGTGTCCTGTCCTGTCTTCACCCCTTGACTTTCTTGGTTGTTAAATTTAGAAAGGATAACGAATAACTCCCGATTTGGAGGAACTCCAATGACAAATTACTAATCTGTACAATCAGTACACTGAATTTGGATTTTCAAGTTATGTTGACTCTATAAATGTTTGGCTAGAACTGACTGAATTCCATTCAGCTATCCTATTATACAACACTGTGTTGCATAAAACCTGTCAAACCGGTTTTGTACTACATCGCCGATAGGACAATAGTTATCCTCTATACGCTGTAACGAGGATAACTGTAAAATATACACAGGCACAATTGTGAGATATAACAGCAAATCTGTACCATACATCATGTTATTCATGATACACGCGTTGTATGACGCGTTGATGTTGACCCTATTTACATTGTTTTGCTATGTCAGTAAACGTCGTATACGACGTTTGTTTATTAGTTGAAATACTCAAATGTTTACAAATTATTCTGTGAGCTAATGTTGGACCTTGGTGATACGGCATGCTGTCTGTGCTAGAAATGCGAAGCCGGGCGGATTGCTTCGGGCAGCCATTTTGCAGCATGTGAATTCAAATAAGGTCAAAATAAACCGGACAATGGATTGAGCAAACTAGCACATTTCTTTGAAATTTCACAGACTAACTATATTAAATCTTGTAAAATGCATTATGTACATGTTTTCAGCATTAACTACGCCACTTACATTATGTTCTTAATTTAGTTCATGGAGAGGGCCAATCACTAATGTTGTTAGAACTTGTGGCCCAACCCATTTGCTAAATTTCTATTTGCAGGCGCGTAGCTGCCTTAAGGCAAAAAGGCATTTGCCTGCACATCATTTTCACACACAAAAAAATACGCCGCATGTCACAAATGAATAAAAGACATTTAAGTTACGGTAAAAGCAACGTTCTTGGTGTCCTAGATCGTTTTTTTGATGTATCATCATCCATGTGGGTCATGTGCACTATCCAACATTCACATCTAAATATTACGCTCTATACGCTTTGTCATATATAATTTTCAAGCGCTTGTCATATATAATTTTCAAGCGCTTGTCTGACCGCGATGCTTACTGCCTGCTGTTTGGAAAGAAAGAGTCGAAGGAGAGGACATTTGTAAACCCGGTCACCGACTGGAAAAACTTCTTTGACTATTGCAAACGTCATTTAGTCAATACTACACAACACAACGGATGTGCTCATGCTGCAGAAAACGTCTTGAGTGTTGTTGATCACAAGATTGAATCGGTTGTTAGTATGCTGTCCTCCAGTCATGCACGTCAGGTGGCTAACAATCGACATGCTCTTAAACAAATCATCGATGTCATTATCTTGTGCGGTAAGCAGAACATACCAATTCGAGGGCATACGGACGACAGGAGCAATTTTCACGCAATCCTACACGCAATCCTACACGCAACTGCAAAGGAGGATCCAGTTTTGTCTGACCATCGATGCCCGAGCAAAATACACTTCCCCGGACATCCAGAATGAAATAATTCAGCTATGCTCCAAACAAGTAAGAAATGCCATTGTTTCTGACTGTGGTGACGCCCCTTGTTTTGCTATAATAGCAGATGAGGCAACGGACAAGGCAACAAAGGAGCAACTATCGATGTGTATTCGTTTTCTTGACAGCAAGGAACAGTTAGTTGTTCGCGAAGAGTTCATCGGTTTTGTTCGCGCAGAAAGTATCAAGGGGGATGCATTGTCACAGCTCATTATTTCTTCGTTAGAAGAAGCAGGTCTAGACATCGCCAAACTGAGAGCCCCGTGTTACGACGGAGCCTCAAACATGTCAGGCATATATCGTGGAGTGCAAGCTAGAATACGCGAGGTGGCGCCATTGGCCAACTATGTGCACTGTAAAGCACATTGTCTCAATCTGGCACTAGTACTAGTAGCAATAAAGTAGCTTGTGTTAGAACGATGATGTCTACCGTACAAGACATAGCGTTTGCCTTTGACTATTCTGCCAAACGGTTGACCGCATTTTCGAACGAGTTGGAAGCAGATGGAGGAACCAGGGAGCAGATGGACAAACGAACCAAGCTCCGTACACTGTGTGAGACCAGATGGTCAAGTAGAGCTGATTCTCTCTACATCTTCAAGACGGCATATCCTGTTGTGGTACATGCGCTGGAAACTCTACAGGACGACGAAGACGACAAAGCCGGACAACATCTGGCAGCTATTCTACGATTTGAATTTATTGTAGCACTGGTTACAGCAGAGAATATACTTAGTGGCACGGTTGCCCTTACCAACTTCTTGCAAGCAGTTGATACCGACCTGCTAGAAGCTATGATCGAGTGTAAAGTTGTTTTGCATAGACTCGATGGTGTACGGAATGACCCCGCAGTGTGGGATGCCCTGTTCGAGTCGGCTGTGCTGTTAGCACAAGAATTTGACATTCAACCCTGTGTACCCCGCCGGGTTGGCAGACAACAACACCGGGCCAATCATCCTGCAAATAACCCATCGGATTACTGGAAAGTGTCGCTATTCTACGTGTTTATCGACCATCTTGTAGAAGAGATTACTCAACGACTTCTTCAAAACGAGGACCGGTTTGCCGCAGAGTACCCTGTCCATGCAAGCTACATGACCTCACTGATGCCATCATCGACACCATCTACGACACGTATTGCCATGATCTAGCCAATGGACGCGATGCTTTCCGTCTTGAAGTCACTAGGTGGAAGACAAGATGGAGTATATCTGAGCAGAAACCACGACGACTTGTGGACACACTGAAGGCCACCAACAAGCAGCTGTACCCCGATGTGTGCATGGTGTTGTCCATCCTGCTCACTATGCCGGCTTCATCAGTCTCTGCTGAACGCTCCTTCAGTGCCATGCGTCGAATTAAAAATGTCCTGAGAGCCACGATGGGAGATGTCCGTCTGTTAGGCCTGGCACTCTTACATCTCCACCGACAGATGGATATTGACGTTGACAAAATAATCAACGACTTTGCTGCAGCCAAAACCAGACGTTTGGACTTTTTGTGATTAGTTTGTTAGGGTGCATCACATTTCCGGGCCAACCGGACGTCTGTTCTATGTGTAGTATACAGTGATTGGGGTACACGTCAGTTTGTAATTAGCATTAACATTATCTTGACTAATAACGCTCATTTTTGTTCAAAGACAAATGGGTTGCTTAAACTTCAACTTAGTAAGTCGATGAAAGCAGTGAAGTGTGTTACATATATACCTGTATGTGTATGTTTTGTTGAAAAATAAAACCAACAGTATCATCCGTCATTTCATCACTTTTACAGTTTCCACCACTATTTACGCAATCATTTTCCCCTTCAAACCCGCTCTTCAAAAGGCCTCAGGATATGTCAGAAGCCACCAGTTGCATTCTAATTTTCAAAAATTCGCGGGGGAGCATGCCCCCAAACCCCCCTAGCACTTTCGCGGCAGCGCCGCTCAGTGGTTCTGCCTGCACATTGTGACGTTCCTGGCTACGCCCCTGATTTGTACAACGATTGTGATCGTTATATAGAGCAATAAAACATGATCAAATCAGGGGGGGCAAAATAATTGTATATAGCGAAAACAAAGTAGGTGGTCGACCACCTATTTGCACGGTTTAGTTCAAAGATTAAGTAAATAAAAAAGAAGCAAACAAATGTTGCACTCAAAATGTGTCCTTTGGCCGATTTATTTGTGAATAGTTGTCCAATTTGATCAAATTGCCTCGGCTGTTCACCTATTTTCGTGGTATAAACATGAAAACATGCATAAGTAAACGTAGGAATACTCTGTGCTCTTTGTAGAAAGAAATTAATGTTTTGTTTATTTCACATCTGCACGCAGAAAAATTTGGCAGAGAATCTGAAAATTGCTATGAATCGATACGATTGTCCGCAGAGCGAAATATCTGTTCACTGCCATCTGTGTCGAAATGTATAATTGTCCGCAGAGCGAAATAACTGTGCACTGCCACCTATGTCGAAATGTATAATTGTCCGCAGAGCGAAATAATTGTGCACTGCCACCTATGTCGAAATGTGTGAAATAATGGGTCAATTAGTGCAATGTATGAAGAATTATTTTATTCACTCGGAATAGTAAAATCCATCATTCTAAAAGTTGTCACGAAAAAGTAACGCTCAATATAAAAGTGCGCATTTTTTATTTTTATGTCAGTATATAATTACATACTACTTATTATGTAACTAAATAACTTATGAATACTATATGTATACTATATACGTCAGAAATGTACTTATATAGTCCATTTATGTTCTATTATTTCTGTTCTTTAATGTTTTTCACTTAATTCAAGAACGACCGTGTCTCTGTTACAATCTACTCCATAACATTCTTTCCCAGGATCGTACAGTCGATTCTATAAATAGTCCAGTATGTATTCAGCCTCAATTCCAGACAATACAGTGGAGTTTTATAACACTTATTCCCCTAATCTCAGATGTACTAGATATAATGTAGTTAAATTACATATGTTCGTTTTCTCGGAATGTGCCGTACACACAAATATTCTAAGAAGCGGTTGATGACTGGTTTTAGTGATTTCTGTGTTATTTTGCAATGTTCAATAAAAAAAAACATTCGTAAATGTTTGAAGATCTGTGTGTGCTTTACGCTTAATTATCGTTACCAATTTGAATGACGCCTTGAGTAATTTTAGATTTTGGAGGATAATGCAATGATACAGACAGAGACCCTTTCCAGAGTCTCCTCTGGTTCTTTTACGTGCACAGTGCAAAGCACCGACACGAGACCTCGGTTTAACGTCCCATCTGATAGACTGTTAATTTTATTATGGTCAGACGGGGGATCGAACCTGCGATCCCTGGATTACCAGTCCAGCGAGTCACGCATAACTTTATATTGGCGGTTTTGTAACATTGTTGACACAACAAACTTCGCACTGCAACGTTACTTACGTGACGGGTCCCACATTTCACAGTACGACCCTGAATAGTCAGACTGACAATTACACATCGATCTGTCTTCTTCCGTTACATAGAAACACGTTCCATAAACGCACTGTCTACAACATTTATTCTGGCACGCCTGCCCTTCACCACCGGCGTCACACTCACACCTAGGTCTCGTGTCGGTGATTTACACCGTGCACGTAAAAGAACCAGACGAGACTCTGGAATGGGTCTGTCTGTATCATTGCACTATCCTCCAAAAATCTAAAATGACTAATCTCTTCAGGAGGCGTCGCTCATATGGCTAACCGGTAGCGACGGTAAATAAACGTAAAAGACACACACTTCACAGAACGTCTCATTCCGTTATAACTCACACTAGATCGTCTTTTTGCAGCTATTAAAATTGCTTCAAACTGTGAATGTGTTTCTAACTATATAGCGAAAGATAGAAAACATTATTTCAAATCCAGTTGGTCACTCTAACCATTTTATATAGCAATGGTGTGTATTTTTAGTTAAATAATAACATTAATATTCTATGCTGGTGTACATTCTGTTGAAGTCATATTTATTTTAATCAAGAAATCTAACATTGTGCATTTGAGTTAATAATTCCAAGAATGTTATCGTGAATACAGAATACCAATGACCTATATTATACAGATAACTTACACGGAATATAAACCTGAAGAGTATTTGTAATGACTTAATCTAACAGCTGATACACGTGTTACGTATTTTGATATATTTGCACACTATACTCGCATACAGGTCGGGAGCAGAGATCGGTGGACTAACATGATACACGTGTTACGTATTTTGATATATTTGCACACTATACTCGCATACAGGTCGGGAGCAGAGATCGGTGGACTAAAATTTAACTAGTACACTCAAAGTGATTCCGATATTTCGCATTGCAGTAGTTGCAAAACACATACTTTCAGCTTTTGCAGGTATATCATGACATATGAAGATTGTCATCTGGAATAATGAAGCGAGTGAGCTTAGTAACGCGTACATTGATTGGTCGAGTGTCTATACCATTGCACTATCCTTCAAACTCTAAAGAATGACCAATATCTTCAGGAGGCGTCGCTCATATGGCAACCAGTAGCGACGATAAATAAATGTAAAACAAACGCAAAATCGGTGTCGACGATTAATGATGCTATTGGCATTGATGATTTACTGATTAGTATAAACACGCTTTAAGGACTTATATTAATCACTCTCGTTGGCGTGGATGAAAGCGTATTTGTGGTCATTTGTATGAGAGGAAACCGGAGTACCCGAAGAAAACCCACATGTCGGTCCGAGGATCGAACCCGGGTTGCATTGGTAAGAGGTGAGCGTGCTAACCACTGCGCTAATCGGACAGATTATTCAACCCAGCACTATTTGGTGAAATTCATCGCCATGAGGGATACAGAAGAGGCAACGTATATGCCAGTGCCTTGAGTAAGGAAACAACCCCGTATTAAGGAAGTCGTGATGGCGCAGTGGTAGGGCGTTCGCTTCAGGTGCGAACGATCCGGAGTTCGAGCCCCGCTGAAGCCGTTACGATTGTGCCCTTAGGCAAGGTATTTAAATTCCACATTGCCTCTTCTCTCTCCTTCATGGCGATGGATTCCATCAGGAATGAGGTCTCGAGAGTGATTAATATAAGTTGAAAGAACTTGTTTCGCAATCGAGCTAAAATAAATTTGTATAAACTAACCCCGTATTATGGCGGGACTCGAATAGACAACCCCGTGGCTACGAGGTGGACGCCGTAACCAGTACATGACACGTACATGACGGAGGCTCCGGTTGGTTGGATTCAATGACACGTACATGACGGAGGCTCCGGTTGGTTGGATTCAATGACACGTACATGACGGAGGCTCCGGTTGGTTGGATTCAATGACACGTACATGACGGAGGCTCCGGTTGGTTGGATTCAATGACACGTACATGACGGAGGCTCCGGTTGGTTGGATTCAATGACACGTACATGACGGAGGCTCCGGTTGGTTGGATTCAATGACACGACGAAGACAATCCATGTAAGCAATATATACTTTAGTAATAAAATGTTAAATAAACATAATCTGATTGGAAGGGTACTTCTAATGGACATATGTGCTGTTGGCTATTGTACTCGTATACACATATTCATTTCCCATTACCAATACAGATAAAAGCACGAACGATTGTTACTGATTGCGGTTTCAAAGCTACCTTACACTTTGTGAACACGTTACTATAATGAATGTTGTTGACAAAATATAATTCTTAAATGCAAAACACATATTAACTTTGAGTATAACACTTGTAGAGATGCAAACCCCTGCTCTAGTATGACTACCATGACCGCATGCCTTGGAATGCTTTCCTCCTGAGCCAACCCTCTATCAATCCACAAAGTGTCATCACAATTCATCTACAACTGTTATCATATTAACAGACATACACACAGATATACACACAGACATCCACACAGACATCCACACAGACATACACACAGACATACACACAGACATACACACAGACATACACACATACATGCACACACACATACACACAGACATATACACAGACATACACACATACATGTACATACACACATATATACACACATACATCCACACAGACATCCACACAGACATACACATAGACATACACACAGACATACACACATACATACATACATACATACACACAGACATACACACAGACATATACACAGACATACACACATACATGTACATACACACATACATGTACATACACACATACATACACACAGACATACACACATACATGTACATACACACATACATACACACAGACATCCACACAGACATCCACACAGACATACACACATACATACACACATACATACACACAGACATACACACATACATACACACATACATACACACATACATACATACATACATACACACATACATACACACAGACATACACACATACATCCACACAGACATCCACACAGACATCCACACATACATACACACAGACATACACACAGACATACACACAGACATACACACATACACACAGACATACACACAGACATACACACATACATACACACAGACATACACACAGACATCCACACAGACATCCACACAGACATCCACACATACATACACACAGACATACACACAGACATACACACATACACATATACATACATACACACAGACATACACACAGGCATACACACATACATACACACACACATGCATACACACAGACATACACACAGACATACAAACAGACATACACACATACATGTACATACACACATACATACACACATACATACACACATACATACACACAGACATACACACAGACATACAAACAGACATACACACATACATGTACATACACACAGACATACACACAGACATACACACATATATACACACATACATACACACAGACATACACACAGACATACAAACAGACATACACACATACATGTACATACACACATACATACACACATACATACACACATACATACACACAGACATACACACAGACATACAAACAGACATACACACATACATGTACATACACACAGACATACACACAGACATACACACAGACATACACACATACATACACACATACATACACACAGACATACACACAGACATACACACAGACATACACACAGACATACACACATACATACACACAGACATACACACAGACATACACACAGACACACAGACATACACACAGCAGAAAAACAATAACACCCACTTTTATCATATTAACAGACACACACACAGACATACACACAGACATACACACAAACATACACACAGACATACACACAGCAGAAAAACAATAACACCCACTTTTATCATATTAACAAACATACACACAGACATACACACAGCAGAAAAACAATAACACCCACTTTTATCATATTAACAAACATACACACAGACATACACACAGCAGAAAAACAATAACACCCACTTTTATCATATTAACAAACATACACACATACATACACACACATACAGGCACACAGACATACACACAGACATACACACAGACATACACACAGACAGACATAGATACAGCAGAAAAAACAATAACACCCACTTGTATCATATTAACAGACATACACACAGACTTACACACAGACAGACATAGATACAGCAGAAAAAACAATAACACCCACTTGTATCATATTAACAGACATACACACAGACATACACACATACATACACACACACACAGGCACACAGGCACACAGACATACACACAGACATACACACACAGGCACACAGACATACACACAGACATACACACAGACATACACACATACATAGATACAGCAGAAAAAACAATAACACCCACTTTTATCATATTAACAGACATACACACAGCAGAAAAACAATAACACCCAGTCCCTCGTGCGGCGGCGCGGACATGGATAAGTTACTGTGAACTAAGAAAAGGTATCGCACGTCACCCGGCAAAACCAATAATCAGTTATACCCCAATTGACAAAATGGGCGCTGTGCATCGTCAGGTACCCGAGTATTTACAAAACACAGCCTACTGTAAGGGATCGAAATATAAGATAGCACATGGAATATACACATGTACACAGACGGATCTGTAGTCAAGTGGTTAACACGCTGGACTGGTAATCCAGGGATCGCAGGTTCCATCTCCCGTCTGACCGTTATAAAATTAACAGTCTTTCAGATGGGACGTTAAACCGAGGTCTCGTGTCGGTGCTTTACACCGTGCACGTAAAATAACCATAGGAGACTCTGGGATGGGTATCTGTCTGTATCATAGCACTATCCTCCAAAACTCTAAACTGACTAATCTTTTCAGGAGACGTCGCTCATATGGGCAACCGGTAGCGACGATAAATAAAACACACACTACACGTGTACGGTCGATAATCACTCGTCTACGACTCATGAATCGTATAGCATCGTAACCACAGGGATTCGGCACGTTTGGGGGTACTAGTATATATATTATACTAGTACCCCCAAACGTGCATTATACTAGTACACCCAAACGTGCCGAATCCCTGTGATCGTAACCGAGCAAAACTCTTACTCTATATATTATACCAGTACGTGTTTATTATGTTTATATTATTTCTGTAAAAGTAAAGTAACGTGTTTGTTTATTATAGTGTCACACCTATTTAAAGGGCCAGCCATTTCTGACTTATGAGACACCTCTTTTTATGAACATCAGTACTTCCCGAATCCTATGCTTGTATGCCAGGCTGGTAGGCAATCGGTAACCATTATTTAACCAGCTGGCGGCTCACCAACCGGCCATATCAGAACGAACCCCTGACGAGATTCGAACGTTCGACCACCCTCTCCGTAGGCGGACGCCTTAACCAGTGGGCCACGGAGACGGTAACTATAAAATTAATATGAAATAGGCACTAGCTATCAACGGGGAAAGCCAATAAAGGGTTACATTCAGAATCGATTACTGAAATAGACATTATAGAAGGAATATGACTACATCCACGAAATACCCGAGCTGCTCATGAATTTAGTGGAAGCATGTGCCTCAGGTCCAGGATGAACACATTTGGGGGTGATCCATGATTTTTGAAAAAAGGGTTCCACACCATTGTGAGAAAGTGCAAAATGAAGACGGATGTTTGCCATCTCGGATTGATCTCGTTTCAGATAATAAATGAGATTGGGTTTACTGGGTACTTACTTGGAGGGTCCCATGTTTCACAATAAGGTCCGGAATAGTTAGCGTAACAATTACATATAGCCCTGTCTTCCTCTTTTATGTAGTAGCATGAACCGTGTATACATTGTTTACAGCATATGTTTTGACACGATTGGCCGGTACCACTCGTGTCACAGATACACCAGTATTGATCGTCGTGCGTCGTACATACGCCATTCACACACGGCCACCCCCGGCAAACTCTTTCCGATCTGGGACGGAGTGTGTACTCTGGATCGCATACATTGTAAGTCCGGTTTGACGGTGTTTCAATTGTAGGGGTCAAGGTCAAGGTCAATATAGTGGTTTCCGGTGTAGCAGATGCAGGTTTGCATATTGTAAACATGGACCCTTGTACAAAATCACACATTGTACCCACTGGGCATGGTTGGGTACACGGGATGTCACAGGTATCACCCCGCCAACCGGCATCACAGACACATTCTCTAGTATTATCACTATCATTGCAACTTCCATGCGCGCACTGACATCCGGCGTTTGTAACATCCGCTATAGAGGTCAAGGTCGTTTCTGTAGTAACATTAACATCCGTTACTGGGGTCGAGGCCACTGTAGTAGCAGTAGCATTTACACACTCAGGTAACGTCACGTCACACACACAACGCGCGGAACAGTCGTCATCCAAAATACACGTCTTCTCTTTGCATATAGTTGGTATCATACACGGGTTAACTGCACAATTACCGGCTCCGATATAGTGAACACAATCGAACGTAAGTAGAAAACATAACAATACTGCGCCATTAAGTACATGCAACTCCATCGTTTGTAGTTGTACTTGTTCCTGTGTGAAGTTATTTGAAAGCAGTGTTGTTTACCTTCCCGTTAACCATTATTGTTAAACCTGATATGTTCGCACAATTAACACCCCTTTGCATTATGTTGTTAGTTTTAATATTGTTAGTTTATACAATTGAAATCCATTTGCACTATGCCTACAAGTTTAATTATTTGACGACATATAAATCAGTACGCCATGAATAAACTATATGTATGTATTCAATTATTTTAGCGTAGGGCCTACACTTAAAGAGAGAAACAAGTAGGCTATGCTGTTAATGTCTCCTGAGTGTATTCGCACGTGGATTAACATGTTCCTATACATTAGTAATCTGCAACTTATCATATGCAACAAAAACAATTCCATGCGTAAACACATCCGGTATATATGATAGGCAAGGTGCGTGTCGAACGGTATTGTATTACATATATATCCAATTTATTCACACTGTGGTTAATTTGTATAGTTCGTTTCATTTCGGCATGCCGGTATCCATTTACGGTTCACTTCGTCCGATGACGTACACTTAACTTATTTTCGTTTTATTTTACAGCTGATTTGTATCACACACTACGTCAAGAGAAATGATTCAGATTGGTAAACATTGGGAGTGTCGCACGAATAAATTACGCTGGAAGCTATTTACGACCTGGTTGCCAGGGTCAAATGCATGCCAATCATTGTTCAAGCAGTTTTGTTCATTTATGAAGAAACAATATTTGCTGTGTGATTTAGTTCTATGCTATGTTGACACTGCGATCAAGCATCGCCGTTTATATTACAATTGGTGACGACACATACGTGAGTTTAGACAATCCCAACATTTGTAAACGCCAACAATAGGGCAATATGAACTAATTAAAAGTACCCATTTACTGTATTCTGGAGAAACTCCTATATTAAGAAAGTTTGACCTTACAGACAGAGAGACAGACAGACAGACAGACAGACAGACAGACAGACAGACAGACAGACAGACAGACAGACAGACAGACAGACAGACAGACAGACAGACAGACAGACAGACAGACAGACAGACAGACAGACAGACAGACAGACAGACAGACAGACAGACAGACAGACAGACAGACAGACAGACAGACAGACAGACAGACAGACAGACAGACAGACAGACAGACAGACAGACAGACAGACAGACAGACAGACAGACAGACAGACAGACAGACAGACAGACAGACAGACAGACAGACAGACAGACAGACAGACAGACAGACAGACAGACAGACAGACAGACAGACAGACAGACAGACAGACAGACAGACATTTAAGTATCCTGATTTAGATCATCACCACCGTGGTACTGACGGGGCTCAAACTCACATCTCGGTTGCAAGGCGGACCCCGTATCCATAACACCGGAGACTCCACTAACATCCAGGGTACTATCGTAGTATATCTGGCTGCTATGTCGAATAAAGGATTGTATTTGATAGCTTTGCTTGTTTTGTGTTTAAAGTCGAACAAACAACGTAGGGCATGCGACATGCCTATCCAACTAGTATCGGTATCCAACTAGTATCGGTATCCAACTAGTATTGGTGGAGGAAGACCCCGTGTGTCCCTTCGAAGCGACATGCCTATCCAACTAGTATTGGTGGAGGAAGACCCCGAGTGTCCCTTCGAAGCGACATGCCTATCCAACTAGTATTGGTGGAGGCAGACCCCGTGTGTCCCTTCGAAGCGACATGCCTATCCAACTAGTATTAGTGGAAGAAGACCCCGGGTGTCCCTTCGAACAGGTACGGACATGCATCCGAGTAGAACCACCGACCTACTTCAAGCCACAAGCCAGCTGGAGAGCTTCCTCACATAAGAGAAATCGACACAATCAGTGGGATTCGAAGCCAACAGTTGTGAGGGGCAAGTAGTTTGAAATCAACGACTTAGTTTATACAAATTTATTTTAGTTCGATTGCGAAACAAGTTCTTTCAACTTATATTAATCACTCTCGAGACCTCATTCCTGATGGAATCCATCGCCACGAGGGAGCGAGAAGAGGCAACGTGGAATTTAAATGCCTTGCCTACGGGCATTGTGACAATCGTAACGGCTCCAGCTGGACTGGAACTCCGGATCTTTCACACCTGAAGCAAACGCGCATCTACTGCGCTATCACGACTTCCACAATCAACGACGTGAACCCCCCGTTGTCGCTTTGTAGCTTATATCCGACCACATTTTGGATTATTTACTATTCAATAGGATAGTACACCAGTAAATAATAAAATATTAAAATAATGAAATAATATGCAACTCAGTTCAAGGCTACAAACGCGTGCATATGACGCACACGATTAGATAACAGTGGCGCCCAAATGCATTTCTGCGGTGGCGACTTTAAACAAACTTATTAGTTAGTTAGTTTAGATAACGAATACCACGTGTTTGAGCAAGCGTTATGCTATGCCTGCTTAGCATACAATGATATTTATCTCATCTGAATACACGTGTCATGTGTGTAACATATTTCATGATTTACATCCTCATTATGTGCATGAGATATTGCAAAAGTAATCACAAACACATACTACAACTACATGTTCAACACTGTGTGTTTTACGTTTATTTATCGTCGCTACCGGTTGCCCATATGAGCGACGCCTCCTGAAGAGGTTAGTTATTTTAGATTTGTGGAGGATATTTCAATGATACAGACCCATTCCAGAGTCTCCTCTGGTTCTTTTGCGTGCACGGTGATACCACTGGGCTACAGATCCGTCTGTATAAAATGTGAACTGACTGAATGAATAAACACGCTGGACTGGTAATCCAGGGATCGCAGGTTCGATCCCCCGTCTGACCCTAATAAAATTAACAGTCTTTCAGATGGGACGTTAAACCGAGGTCTCGTGTCGGTGCTTTACACCGTGCACGTAAAAGAACCAGAGGACACACTGGAATGGGTATCTCTCTGTATCATTGCACTATCCTCCAAAAATCTAAAATGACTAATCTCTTCAGGAGGCGTCGCTCATATGGGCAACCGGTAGCGACGATAAATAAACGTAAAACACACAACTGAATAAATGTATTTAAAGTCACCACCGCATAAATGCATTTGGGCGACTGAGTTTTCTAAGAAGATTGTGAAATTAAAATTTACGTTAGAAATGTTCAACTGTAGACTTTTATAGTCCATCACATGAAAGAATTTGACACCCCCAGTCTTATGATGAATAGAGTACGTTTTATGATGTTTCGTGGTCTTAATACGTTTAATTTGTGGAAGCCGCAATAGCGCCGTGGTAGTGCGTTCGCTTCAGATGCGAAAGGCCCGGAGTTCGATTCCCGCTGGAGCCGTTACGATTGTGTCAAGGCAATACATTTAATTTCCACATTGCCTCTTCTCTCTCCCTCGTGGCGATATATTCCATCAGGAATGAGGACTCGAGCGTGATTAATATAAGTTGTAAGAACTTGTTTCGCAATCGAGCAAAAAATAAATTTGTATAAAATAATATGTTTAGCTGAGTTTATGACGATTAACGGTGCTACAAACCCACTTAAATGAAATTATTAAAAATGTTTGAATGTCGAAATTATTTCTGTACTTTCCTGACAAATTGGGTATTATTTTGACTTATTTAGCTGATAATGTACCCCCATTCTCTCCACCCACCGTCTAAAAAAAGAAAACGAATTAGGGTTGGGACTAAATCATAGTTCTGTCATTGGCCAAGCCTAAATAAGTTTGCCTCATTGTTAAATTCTACCTCTAAAATTGTAATAAATAATTTGTCAAAGTATCTCTACTTTGCAAATAAGGGTTTCTGTTTGAGTTTGGTCAAAGAACATGATCGTCTATTATGTATTATCTATATTCGTCAAAATCTACTTGGTACATGCAACCGTTTTTCTGAATTTGTATATGACCTTCAGAAAATGGTATCTATATAATAACATGTCTTCTCTGAAAAGTTGTATATAACACTTTAAACATTGTAATAATGTTTTATGTGAAATAAACTGATTGATTGATTGATTGATTGATTGATTGATTGATTGATTGATTGATTGATTGATTGATTGATTGATTGATTGATTGATTGATTGATTGATTGATTGATTGATTGATTGATAACATTGTAGAAATGAAAAGGCCACCGGAAACAAACAACACATTGTGCCTTACAGAATACATTGACAGTAGATTTGATTTAACGCTTGACTGACAAGCATATTGTCTATATCATTAAGGATCTCCTATGATTAATTGACTTGTTTCACAACAAACAATTTGCTATAAGGCCAAAACGATATTTTCTATGCTTGACATCAGCGTGCCTGTATGATATATATTATAATTGGACAGTTATATTGGCCTTAAAACAAACAGTCGGTGTGGTAAAGCGGACCACATACAATGCAACGTTGTTTATTTGTAAGCCCTTTACTCTCAGTTGTTCTTCCCGAAAAACAATGTTGCTAAGTTACAAGTATAAATGACGACATGCCCAATGACATTTTACTCTGAATATACCTGCACAAAAAATATGTCATCATTCACAAGCACGTGCATTTTCTGTTTAAAAAAATGAAAGGTTATTCAAACCACAGGAACTTGCAATTTTATCCATAAGCCACCAAAGGTCTCGTACCTCTATCCTAGGACAACCCCCTCTTTTTTTATTAGAGGGGGGTGTCCTAGGATAGAGGTACGAGACCTTTGGTGGCTTATGGATAAAATTTCACGTTCCTGTGTTCAAACAAAGGCTATTTTTGACGCACTCACTGTTCACATCCCGCTGTTATTTTTAGCTTAAAACATGCACTCTCTTAACTCATGCCCGCCTGATCTTCACAAAAATGTTGATGTCAATCAAAGAAAAACATAAAGTATGCCTACTGTGAAAACAATGCAATCATATACATACATCGGTGTAACAAGCTGAAACTGATGTGCAAGCCGTTTGAACTAAATTAAGCACGGTAGGGTGGTCCGTGGAAGTCGTGATAGCGCAGTGGATGCGTGTTCGCTTCAGGTGCGAAAGGTCCGGAGTTCGAGCCCCGCTGAAGCCGTTACGATTGTGCCCTTAGGCAAGGCATTTAAATTCCACATTGCCTCTTCTCTCTCCCTCGTGACGATGGATTCCATCAGGAATGAGGTCTCGAGAGTGATTAATATAAGTTGTAAGAACTTGTTTCGCAATCGAGCTAAAATAAATTTGTATAAACGTGGCCTTTTTCTTCCCGATTTTTTTCAAACCTAGACATCAAATGGTGCACTCTGGCACCTTTTAGAGGAAATTTATACACTAACAAACACATATGAAAAGTTCAGTTATATTCTGAAAATAGTGTGCAAGCCGGGCGTTGTGGCGTAAAGGCAACTACGCGCCTGCTGTAGACAACTCTTGTAATATATTGTGGTAAATCCTATGACGTGCTTTACTGGACAGAAAGTAGGAAGTCACCCGCGGACAGTTTTATAAACCCCCCGCGGACGTAACTATTAAATCAGGGACATCGGAACTCGCCGCGGACAGTTTAACATAAGGGTCCATGGAATAAAATTAACAGTGGAGTGGCGTTTCTTAGTCTCTGATTGGTGGTCTACGCCAGCGGACAGTTTATAAATTCCCTTAGGATGAATAAAACTGACCGAGGGTTAAATAAAACTATCCACGGATTAAATTTTAAAAAAAGATTAAATAAAAAAAAAACTATACGCAGATTAAATAAAAAATAAAACTATCCGAGGATTAAATAAAAAAATAAAACTATCCGAAGATTAAATAAAAAATAAAACTATACGCGGATTAAATAAAAAATAAAACTATCCGAGGATTAAATAAAAAATAAAACTATACGCGGATTAAATAAAAAATAAAACTATCCGAGGATTAAATAAAAATAAAACTATCCGAGGATTAATATAAACGGTAAGGGGAGTTTCTTAGTTTATACAAATTTATTTTAGCTCGATTGTGAAACAAGTTATTACAATTTATATGTATCACTCTCGAGACCTCATTCCTGATGGAATCCATCGCCACGAGGGAAAGAGAAGAGGCAATGTGGAATTTAAATGCCTTGCCTAAGGGCACAATCGTAACGGCTCCAGCGGGGCTCGAACTCCAGACCGTTCGCACCTGAAGCGAACGCTCATCCACTGCGCTATCACGACTTCTACAGGGGAGTTTCTTGATCTCTGATTGGTTGCATACGTCCGTTGACAGTTTAAGAAACACCCCCGCTAGTTATCCAATAATAAAATCAGCTTACCGTTTGCTAAGTCCGACTTCAGCCTCGTGCAATTAAAGCCCGTATAATTCTGGTGGCAGTCGCAAAGTTCCCCAACATTCTCATCGGAAATGCACGTCCCGAAATCACCGCATTCTCTACAACACTTCTCGTCACACAACGCTCCCGACGCCCCGGCGTCACATTGACATATTTCTTGGCCGTCGTTAGCAGCACATACACCAAACTTGCACGAGATTCCGGATGGACATTGCTGTTCTGCACTGTTACGTTCGCTATAGTCATCACTGCATACGTTGTTACTACGCATGCGCATATCTCGTGTTGTTTGTTCCGGAAATGTTGAGGTGACGGACGATTCTGCAATACTTTCTACACAAATATGTACTAACGGCGTCACAAAATGACAATAGAATCCGGCTGAGCATTCTGTCGTGCACAGACTCACGTTGCACGTATCGCCGCCCCAACCTTTACTACATATGCAAAGTAATTGGTCACCGTCATCTGTGCAGTCACCATGTAAGCACACAATTCCACGTGTTTGGCACGTGTTAAGAACTTCAGTAGTTGAATACGTAGATTGAATAGTCGTTGTTACCATGGTTTCTTCCTTTAAATCGAAGCAAGATGCATGTGTTGACTCCTCCGAGCATTGGCATTCACGCATGCAAACCTCATTAAGAACACAGTCTCTATTACCGTCACACGCGAACGCTAGACTTAAACATGGATTGAATGTGCATTTCACAGGTTTAGGTGACGCAACCAGAGCGTCAGAAGTTTCTGCGCATAACTCGTGCGCAGATCCTATGTCACAGTCACAGTGGTGAATACAGTTGTCGTCCATATTACACGTGCGTCCATCACCACAAAATCCGTCCACGCTGCACGGGTTAAAAGCGCATTTTACATCGGCTGGTTTTCCGCTGGACAACCACCCGCGCTTTACCCTACTCAATCCGTTTCTTTCAACGTTACCATGGAAACTATGCACCACAACAATAAATACCCAAATCTGAATTACGTTCCAAGGTACTGAAAAGAATTCCATTATCTAATAGCTGGCTTAGATTATGGCCGAAATTTGAAACATCCCATTGCCATACCAGTCATGAATTAGTACATAACATTGTGTATGTGCCTTTAACATATTCGGCTAGTTTTTACGTCATTAACCACACGAAGCATACGTGGACACTTACTGATTAATACACACTTTGTCAGCTCTTTACACTTAGTAATCCACTAGCTCGTTCGTAATGTGCATTTATTTTACTGTTCATCTGCATCTAGTTCACAGTTTAATGGTATGTCGTATGGTATTGTTTGTTTTTCGTAAGAGAATACTTTTGATTCCATTTCGTACCCACTCGTGCCCATTGTACAGAGTCAGTAGTTCATTTGATCAGCCTGAATAATTAAATATATATATTACCGAAATACCCACATTAGTGTTCGGAAGTCAGTCCGATCTTTCAGTTGACCTTGTGTGCTTTGTGAACGTTCATATATGCTTGCAGACAACACTGATG
The DNA here is from genome assembly GCA_014843695.1 of Archivesica marissinica. Classification (NCBI taxonomy): domain Eukaryota; kingdom Metazoa; phylum Mollusca; class Bivalvia; order Venerida; family Vesicomyidae; genus Archivesica; species Archivesica marissinica. Next base: position 54,707,467 of record CM026397.1, on the reverse strand, counting down.
TCATTTCACTGTATGTGTTAGTAATGTGAAATAGTTCACAAATATGTGAGTTCGCGTGTGTGTATATATATATATATGTATACTTTTGTTTTATTTACAACGATTGCGAAGCAAGTTCTAACAACTTATATTAATCACTCTCGTTGGCGCGGATGAAAGCGTATATGTGGTCATTCATGTGGGAGGAAACGGGAGTACCGCTTTTTTTTAGCATTGAATGTATATATTATGCCACGTACATGGATATATTCGTATGTGTACATATACTGTTTCACAAATACGCTTAACAGAGAGCGTTGCTTTATGCTTCTAATTCGCTTGACAGTGTCTGCATTAAAAATCCATTGAAGAAGACATAGATACTAGTATATGATAATAACTTTCAATTAGGCTTCAAAACCCATCCACTAAGATTAAGCCAAGCTGTGAACCTGTGCCGTTGCGGCGACGTTGCTTTAATCCTTACTGTTAATCCAGGGATCGCAGGTTCGATCCCCCGTCTGACACTAATAAAATTAACAGTTTTTCAGATTGGACTTTAAACCGAGATCTTGCGTCTGTGCTTTACACCGTGCACGTAAATGAACCAGAGGAAACACTGGTCTGTATCATTGCACTATCCTCCAAAAATATAAAATGACTAATTAATCTCTTCAGGAGGCGTCGCTCAAATGGGCAACCGGTAGCGACGATAAATAAACGTAAAACACACACACACACTTTAATCCGTATCCGATGTGCATTCACTTCAGTAGCAACATGCCAGTCGCAAGGTGTCCATCAATTATTACGTATCCATTTGGTCACCCTATATTAATAAAGAATTCTAGCTATTTAAAGCAAATGTATTACGTAATAATCAATAGAAACACTTCATCCCCGCCGCATATTTTAGAAACCAACTGCACCGAAAACGTCCTCTAAAACTGAACACAACACGTTACCGTACGTATAACCGTAATTTTATTTTGAATAAATAAACGCCACTCATGTTTCACATTATAAATCGTACCGAAAACAATATCAACGGATAAAAAACAAAGCAGGTTTTGTTACACGAAATAAATTCTGCCCCAGGCGCCACAATTGACAAGCGCTCTAAATCTAGAGAAGTAAACTACGTTGGCGTAAGGTGACCCCGTTACTGTGTAACGTAACGGAACGTAACGAGTATGCATATTGTAAATTGTAATTTGTTTCCATGGAATAAATCGTGCATAGTTAATTGCTGTATTAAGCTGTTCTTTTCGTGTCTCTAGTACTGTGTGTGGTACGATGAGTGTGTGTTTTACGTTTAGTTTATCGCCGCTACCAGTTGCCCATATGAGCGACGCCTCCTGAAGAGATTAGTCATTTTAGATTTTTTTGTAATAATACAGACAAGAGACCCTTTCCAGATTATCCTCTGGTTATTTTACGTGACTTCTTAAACCTGGGTTTAAAGTCTCATCAGAAAGATTCTATGATTCATTTTAGTATGGTATAGTCGGGGGTCGAACCTGCGGTCCTGGGTTACAAGTCCAGCATGTTAACAACTGCATGGACCACTGACGCCACACGCCTGCAACCATTAAACGAACATAATTGTGTGCCACAAAAACCATTTAGTAGACATTAGCATTTACGATATCGTATAGTATTCCCCTCCCCCACGAAGGCATGGTGGGGCATTCAGGCGCGTAGCTAGGTCTAAATATGGATTACGCACCATTCTAGGGGGTCTGGGGGCATGCCCCACCCGGATAATATTCCCCCGCTATATGATCTCGGGTGACTTTTGCCTACTTTGAACATCAGCTACAATCAATATATGTTGGCATTTCGTTCATGTCTGCTTTCTTGTGAATGATCAATGTCAGTGTCCGCCCTTACCCCCTTACGATCCAGTTTTATTGCATTTTCGCATTTATTTCATTTTCAAAATAAATCTTACGCACGTGCGTACATGCGTAAGCCTAGCTACGCGCCTGACATTCTTCTAGTGATATCATTCATGTCAACTCGTCATTAAGCTTGTCTGTAAGTCTGTCATATCTGCCAAACAGTTGGGGATTAGGGACTAACTGTTCGGAAAAACTTGTCTGTATGTCTGTCATCTCTGCCAAACAGTTGGGGATTAGGGACTAACTGTTCGGAAAAGCTTGTCTGTATGTCTGTCATCTCTGCCAAACAGTTGTGGATTAGGGACTAACTGTTCGGAAAAGCTTGTCTGTATGTCTGTCATATCTGCCAAACAGTTGGGGATTAGGGACTAACTGTTCGGAAATGCTTGTCTGTATGTCTGTCATCTCTGCCAAACAGTTGGGGATTAGGGACTAACTGTTCGGAAAAGCTTGTCTGTATGTCTGTCATCTCTGCCAAACAGTTGGGGATTTGGGACTAACTGTTCGGAAAAACTTGTCTGTATGTCTGTCATCTCTGCCAAACAGTTGGGGATTTGGGACTAACTGTTCGGAAAAGCTTCCGTCAGTTATTTCGGCCGTCCGTCAGTTATTTCGACCGTCTGACATTTCATCCAATCGTTTGTCATTTCGTCCATCTGTAATTTCGACTCCCTGTCGTTTTATCCATCCGTCTGTGAGTTCGACCGTCGGTAATTTCACCCGTCCATCTGTCATTTTGATCGTCCGTCTGTCATTCAACCGTCCGTCTTTCATTTCGTCGGTCTGTCATTTCATCCGTCCGTCTGTCATGTCAAACGTCATGCCCCCTTAAGGTGATACACAACAGTAACATGTTCCGCATCAGTTATGTGTATGCATATATTGAACTATTTATGACAAAGCCTTACACGTGACATCAATCAATTATGCCCTAAACTTGAAACGGATGGTTTTAAAAAGAATGCATTTTAAAATACAATGAATGTCAAACCTTCCCAATTTCATTGTATAATCTTATTCGATATTCGGTTAAAATATCACGAACGTGATGTCTAATAATTAGAAATGCATATAATCGTTGACAATAAATTAACATCAAGGATGAATTATTCACTAGCACTATAATATCAAAAACACTAATTACCATGAACATTTTTGCAATTAGTAGGTGCTAATTTAATTACTTACTTACTGACACGAATATTAACAGTCTTTCATATGGGACTTTAAACCGAGGTCCCGTGTCAGTGCTTTACACCGTGCACGTAAAATAATAATAATAATAATAATAAAGACTTTATTTAACGAGAGAACTCATTTGAACAATGAAATAGCATAATGAAACATGTAAACAGTAACCAGTAAAACGTTCATAGGAAATAAGATATACGCTGCAAGAAGAATCAGAGAAGACTCTGGAATGGGTATATGTCTGTATCATTGCACTATCCTCCAACAATCTAAAATGACTAATCTCTTCAGGAGGCGTCGCTCATATGTGCAACCGGTAGCGACGATAAATAAACGTAAAACACACACGATTCATCATAACATATCTTTGTATATTTTTTTCTTTCCAGTTTATTGCGGTTTGTCCGTTCGATGGCACTTTACGTGAGCCACCGAATGTTCCTTACCCGTCGAGTTTTCACCCAACCGTGTAACCCACACGACAGTTCAAAATTCTCTACTTAAGGTGGAACTATAACAATTCAAACTAATCGCGCACTTCTACTGTTATTATAAACGTGTATTGCGATTGCTATATTTATTAGAATCGTAAATATTGCTGTCTTTAAGTTGATTTCATACATATTTTGAAGATACCACTACAAGTCAAATCTGCATATTGTTAGATAGATCTAGCATCATTAATTGTCTCATTCCCATTTTCTACTCTGCTAGCCAATTCCATATATCACCATATTCCATTACATATTAAATATAGGTTCTCTATTTTTCAGCTTTTACATTACTATATTATTCCAATGTGCAGTTCTCACTTATAGTGCTATCTTTTGATTGCATTTGATTGTATATATGTTGAGGGCCTCATGGTAGATTAACTTTTGTTAAATGAGTACTCTCGTTAAATAAAGTCTTTATTATTATTATTATTATTATTATTATTATTACATAGTTTTATTTGAGGCTTACGGGGTAAATTTATCTCTCAGCATTTTTGCCAAACAGTGATATCGTAGACATAGGTGAACAGTTCACTTACAGCATTCGTATTAGTTTTATCATATTGCATAGCGTTCGCTTCAGGCCCGGAGTCCGAGCCCCGCTGGAGCCGTTACGAGTGTGCCCTTAGGCAAGGCATTTAAATTCCACGTTGCCTCTTCTCTCTCCCTCGTGGCGATGGATTCCATCAGGAATGAGGTCTCGAGAGTGATTAATATAAGTTGTATGCACTTGTTTCGCAATCGAGCTAAAATAAATTTGTATATAAACTAATCATATTTTATTGCTTTACTTTACTTTACTATACAAATATAAACATGATAAATATATAACCAAAATAATACAAGTGTAATGCTATGCTTATACTTGAACACTGTAAGAATAGAATCTAGAAGCAAATGGGTTGGACAACAAGTTTTACCAACATTAGCTAGTGCCCTCCCCAACATTACACATACTGATCTATAGTCCAGTGGTAACATGCTAGACTGGTAATCCATGGATCGCAGGGTCGCTCCCCCGTCTGAGGATAATAAAATTAACAATCTTTCAGATGGGACGTTAAACCGAGGTCTCATGTCGGTGCTTTACACCGTGCACGTAAAAGAACCTGATGAGACTCTGGAATGGGTCTCTGTCTGCATCATTGCACTATCCTCCAAAATCTAAAATGACTAATCCCTTCAGGAGGCGTCGCTCACATGGGCAACCGGTAGCGACGATAAATAAGCGTAAAACACACACACGCAACCACACACGCACGCACACACGCACGCACGCACGCACGTACACACACACACACACACACACACACACAGCCACACCCACAAAATCCACCCAACATTCCTACTATGTATGGACAACCCTAAAAGGGCTGTTGTTTGTTATGAAAGGGACTCTGTTAAAATACTTAAAATTTAACAAATATGAATCTACAATGAGACCATTAACACATAGTACATGCATACGAATCAACTGCAATTACAGATATGACTATATAAGTGATAGCATCCACTCACAAGGAGCTTGAGGGTACGAGTTGTGGGAGAGCTGATGCCGCTGCATAGTTAATTGACGCTGCCTGGTGACTACAAGTCTCAATTTTTTAAGCGGTATGCTTAGATAATCCGCCCATGGTTCGATACCAGCTAGTGCCTCTGAATACAACAACGTCGAGTTTGTAGAATATGATTTAAGAAACAGTGTCGGGTCGTCGAAATCCATACATCGATTCCAGCCAAGCTACGCCCCTGACTGATCTTCGTGCTTTATGACACCTGCACGTGCACTATGACGTCACACTACGACAATATCAATATTCATAGTACATAAGAGACTCTTTAACTTTCACGGGTTGTTTCCCTTACACCACATATTTACGGTCCTAGTCTGACGTGTGTTCATACTTCGTGTTATGATATCCGTAAGTGTCTAGTATGGGATACCACACAGACGGATATGTAGTCCAGTGGTAACACGCTGGACTGGTAATCCAGGGATCGCAGGTTCGATCCCCCGTCTGACCCTAATAAAATTAACAGTATTTCAGATGGGACGTTAAACCGAGGTCTCGTGTCGGTGCTTTACACCGTGCACGTAAAATAACCAGAGGAGACTCTGGAATGGGTCTCTGTCTGTATCAGGCGTCGCTCATATGGGCAACCGGTAGCGACGATAAATAAACGTAAAACACACACGCATGGGATACCACAAGTCTATATGGGACTCTAAACTGAGGTCTCGTGTCGATGCTTTACACCGTGCACGTAAAAGAACCAGAGGACACTCTGGAATGGGTCTCTGTCTGTATCACTGCACAATCCTGCAACATTCTAAAATGACTATTATCTTCAGGAGGCATCGCTCATATGGGCAACCGGTAGCGACGATAAATAAACGTAAAAGCACACGTTAATACTATTGCTGTACTATGCGTGTATGCGAGTGGCTGGAAAGTCGTGCGTGCGTGCGTGCCTGCGTGGTACTTTAAGTGTTAGTGATAGGTCATGTGTGCGTGTCCGGCACATTGTGAAGAGTGTGACATGTATGTGTGAGTTGGTGGTATGTTATGTGTGAGTGCTTGGTAAGACATGTGTATGTGGTAAGCTATGTGTGAGTGCGTGGTAAGACATGTGTATGTGGTATGCTATGTGTGAGTGCGGGGTAAAACATGTGTATGTGGTATGCTATGTGTGAGTGCGTGGTAAGACATGTGTGAGTGCGTTGTAAGACATGTGTATGGGGTAAGCTATGTGTGAGTACGTGGTAAGACATGTGTATGTGGTTAGCTATGTGTGAGTGCGTGGTAAGACATGTGTATGTGGTAAGCTATGTGTGAGTGCGTTGTAAGACATGTGTATGTGGTAAGCTATGTGTGAGTGCGTGGTAAGACATGTGTATGTGGTAAGCTATGTGTGTGTGCGTTGTAAGACATGTGTATGTGGTAAGCTATGTGTGTGTGCGTTGTAAGACATGTGTATGTGGTATGCTATGTGTGAGTGCTTGGTAAGACATGTGTATGTGGTAAGCTATGTGTGAGTGCGTGGTAAGACATGTGTGAGTGCGTTGTAAGACATGTGTATGGGGTAAGCTATGTGTGAGTACGTGGTAAGACATGTGTATGTGGTATGCTATGTGTGAGTGCGTGGTAAGACATGTGTGAGTGCGTTGAAAAACATGTGTATGGGTAAGCTATGTGTGAGTGCGTGGTAAGACATGTGTATGTGGTAAGCTATGTGTGAGTGCGTGGTAAGACATGTGTATGTGGTATGCTATGTGTGAGTGCGTGGTAAGACATGTGTATGTGGTAAGCTATGTGTGAGTGCGTGGTAAGACATGTGTGAGTGCATTGTAAGACATGTGTACGTGGTAAGCTATGTGTGAGTGCTTGGTAAGACATGTGTATGTGGTTAGCTATGTGTGAGTGCGTGGTAAGACATGTGTATGTGGTAAGCTATGTGTGAGTGCGTTGTAAGACATGTGTATGTGGTAAGCTATGTGTGAGTGCGTGGTAAGACATGTGTATGTGGTAAGCTATGTGTGTGTGCGTTGTAAGACATGTGTATGTGGTAAGCTATGTGTGTGTGCGTTGTAAGACATGTGTATGTGGTATGCTATGTGTGAGTGCTTGGTAAGACATGTGTATGTGGTAAGCTATGTGTGAGTGCGTGGTAAGACATGTGTGAGTGCGTTGTAAGACATGTGTACGTGGTAAGCTATGTGTGAGTGCGTGGTAAGACATGTGTATGTGGTATGCTATGTGTGAGTGCGTGGTAAGACATGTGTGAGTGCGTTGTAAGACATGTGTATGTGGTAAGCTATGTGTGAGTGCGTGGTAAGACATGTGTATGTGGTAAGCTATGTGTGAGTGCGTGGTAAGACATGTGTATGTGGTATGCTATGTGTGAGTGCGTGGTAAGACATGTGTATGTGGTAAGCTATGTGTGAGTGCGTGGTAAGACATGTGTGAGTGCATTGTAAGACATGTGTACGTGGTAAGCTATGTGTGAGTGCTTGGTAAGACATGTGTATGTGGTAAGCTATGTGTGAGTGCGTGGTAAGACATGTGTATGTGGTATGCTATGTGTGAGTGCGTGGTAAGACATGTGTGAGTGCGTTGTAAGACATGTGTATGTGGTAAGCTATGTGTGAGTGCGTGGTAAGACATGTGTATGTGGTATGCTATGTGTGAGTGCGTGGTAAGACATGTGTGAGTGCGTTGTAAGACATGTGTATGTGGTAAGCTATGTGTGAGTGCGTGGTAAGACATGTGTATGTGGTATGCTATGCGTGAGTGCGTGGTAAGACATGTGTATGTGGTATGCTATGCGTGAGTGCGTGGCAAGACATGTGTGAGTGCCTTGTAAGACATGTGTATGTGGTATGCTATGCGTGAGTGCGTGGCAAGACATGTGTGAGTGCCTTGTAAGACATGTGTATGGGGTAAGCTATGTGTGAGTGCGTGGTAAGACATGTGTGAGTGCGTTGTAAGACATGTGTATGGGGTAAGCTATGTGTGAGTACGTCGTAAGACATGTGTATGTGGTATGCTATGTGTGAGTGCGTGGTAAAACATGTGTATGTGGTATGCTATGTGTGAGTGCGTGGTAAGACATGTGTGAGTGCGTTGTAAGACATGTGTATGGGGTAAGCTATGTGTGAGTACGTGGTAAGACATGTGTATGTGGTTAGCTATGTGTGAGTGCGTGGTAAGACATGTGTATGTGGTAAGCTATGTGTGAGTGCGTTGTAAGACATGTGTATGTGGTAAGCTATGTGTGAGTGCGTGGTAAGACATGTGTATGTGGTAAGCTATGTGTGTGTGCGTTGTAAGACATGTGTATGTGGTAAGCTATGTGTGAGTGCGTGGTAAGACATGTGTATGTGGTAAGCTATGTGTGAGTGCGTGGTAAGACATGTGTATGTGGTATGCTATGTGTGAGTGCGTGGTAAGACATGTGTGAGTGCGTTGTAAGACATGTGTATGTGGTAAGATATGTGTGAGTGCGTGGTAAGACATGTATATGTGGTATGCTATGTGTGAGTGCGTGGTAAGACATGTGTGAGTGCGTTGTAAGACATGTGTATGTGGTATACCATGTGTGAGTGCGTGGTAAAACATGTGTGAGTGGTTTGCTATGTGTGAGTGCGTGGTAAGACAAGTGTATGTGGTAAGCTATGTGTGAGTGCGTTGTAAGACATGTGTATGTGGTAAGCTATGTGTGAGTGCGTGGTAAGACATGTGTATGTGGTAAGCTATGTGTGAGTGCGTGGTAAGACATGTGTATGTGGTAAGCTATGTGTGAGTGCGTGGTAAGACATGTGTATGTGGTAAGCTATGTGTGAGTGCGTGGTAAGACATGTGTATGTGGTATGCTATGTGTGAGTGCGTGGTAAGACATGTGTATGTGGTAAGCTATGTGTGAGTGCGTTGTAAGACATGTGTATGTGGTAAGCTATGTGTGAGTGCGTGGTAAGACATGTGTATGTGGTAAGCTATGTGTGAGTGCGTGGTAAGACATGTGTATGTGGTAAGCTATGTGTGAGTGCGTTGTAAGACATGTGTATGTGGTAAGCTATGTGTGAGTGCGTGGTAAGACATGTGTATGTGGTAAGCTATGTGTGAGTGCGTTGTAAGACATGTGTATGTGGTAAGCTATGTGTGTGTGCGTTGTAAGACATGTGTATGTGGTATGCTATGTGTGAGTGCTTGGTAAGACATGTGTATGTGGTAAGCTATGTGTGAGTGCGTGGTAAGACATGTGTGAGTGCGTTGTAAGACATGTGTATGTGGTAAGCTATGTGTGAGTGCGTGGTAAGACATGTGTATGTGGTATGCTATGTGTGAGTGCGTGGTAAGACATGTGTGAGTGCGTTGTAAGACATGTGTATGGGGTAAGCTATGTGTGAGTGCGTGGTAAGACATGTGTATGTGGTAAGCTATGTGTGAGTGCGTGGTAAGACATGTGTATGTGGTATGCTATGTGTGAGTGCGTGGTAAGACATGTGTATGTGGTAAGCTATGTGTGAGTGCGTGGTAAGACATGTGTGAGTGCATTGTAAGACATGTGTACGTGGTAAGCTATGTGTGAGTGCTTGGTAAGACATGTGTATGTGGTAAGCTATGTGTGAGTGCGTGGTAAGACATGTGTATGTGGTATGCTATGTGTGAGTGCGTGGTAAGACATGTGTGAGTGCGTTGTAAGACATGTGTATGTGGTAAGCTATGTGTGAGTGCGTGGTAAGACATGTGTATGTGGTATGCTATGTGTGAGTGCGTGGTAAGACATGTGTGAGTGCGTTGTAAGACATGTGTATGTGGTAAGCTATGTGTGAGTGCGTGGTAAGACATGTGTATGTGGTAAGCTATGTGTGAGTGCGTGGTAAGACATGTGTATGTGGTATGCTATGCGTGAGTGCGTGGCAAGACATGTGTGAGTGCCTTGTAAGACATGTGTATGTGGTATGCTATGCGTGAGTGCGTGGCAAGACATGTGTGAGTGCTTGTAAGACATGTGTATGGGGTAAGCTATGTGTGAGTGCGTGGTAAGACATGTGTGAGTGCGTTGTAAGACATGTGTATGGGGTAAGCTATGTGTGAGTACGTGGTAAGACATGTGTATGTGGTATGCTATGTGTGAGTGCGTGGTAAAACATGTGTATGTGGTATGCTATGTGTGAGTGCGTGGTAAGACATGTGTGAGTGCGTTGTAAGACATGTGTATGGGGTAAGCTATGTGTGAGTACGTGGTAAGACATGTGTATGTGGTTAGCTATGTGTGAGTGCGTGGTAAGACATGTGTATGTGGTAAGCTATGTGTGAGTGCGTGGTAAGACATGTGTATGTGGTAAGCTATGTGTGAGTGCGTGGTAAGACATGTGTATGTGGTAAGCTATGTGTGTGTGCGTTGTAAGACATGTGTATGTGGTAAGCTATGTGTGAGTGCGTGGTAAGACATGTGTATGTGGTAAGCTATGTGTGAGTGCGTGGTAAGACATGTGTATGTGGTATGCTATGTGTGAGTGCGTGGTAAGACATGTGTGAGTGCGTTGTAAGACATGTGTATGTGGTAAGATATGTGTGAGTGCGTGGTAAGACATGTGTGAGTGCGTTGTAAGACATGTGTATGTGGTAAGCTATGTGTGAGTGCGTGGTAAGACATGTGTCTGTGGTAAGCTATGTGTGAGTGCGTGGTAAGACATGTGTATGTCCTATGCTATGCGTGAGTGCGTGGTAAGACATGTGTGAGTGCGTTGTAAGACATGTGTATGTGGTAAGATATGTGTGAGTGCGTGGTAAGACATGTGTGAGTGCGTTGTAAGACATGTGTATGTGGTAAGCTATGTGTGAGTGCGTGGTAAGACATGTGTATGTGGTAAGCTATGTGTGAGTGCGTGGTAAGACATGTGTATGTGGTATGCTATGCGTGAGTGCGTGGTAAGACATGTGTGAGTGCGTTGTAAGACATGTGTATGTGGTAAGCTATGTGTGAGTGCGTGGTAAGACATGTGTATGTGGTTAGCTATGTGTGAGTGCGTGGTAAGACATGTGTATGTGGTAAGCTATGTGTGAGTGCGTGGTAAGACATGTGTATGTGGTAAGCTATGTGTGAGTGCGTGGTAAGACATGTGTATGTGGTAAGCTATGTGTGTGTGCGTTGTAAGACATGTGTATGTGGTAAGCTATGTGTGAGTGCGTGGTAAGACATGTGTATGTGGTAAGCTATGTGTGAGTGCGTGGTAAGACATGTGTATGTGGTATGCTATGTGTGAGTGCGTGGTAAGACATGTGTGAGTGCGTTGTAAGACATGTGTATGTGGTAAGATATGTGTGAGTGCGTGGTAAGACATGTGTATGTGGTATGCTATGTGTGAGTGCGTGGTAAGACATGTGTGAGTGCGTGGTAAGACATGTGTATGTGGTAAGCTATGTGTGAGTGCCTGGTACGACATGTGTATATGGTATGCTATGTGTGAGTGCGTGGTAAGATATGTGTGAGTGCGTTGTAAGATATGTGTATGTGGTAAGCTATGTGTGAGTGCCTGGTAAGACATGTGTATGTGGTAAGCTATGTGTGAGTGCGTTGTAAGACATATGTATGCGGTATGCTATGTGTGAGTGCGTTGTAAAACATGTGTGAGTGGTATGCTATGTGTGAGTGCGTGGTAAGACATGTGTGAGTGCGTTGTAAGACATGGGTATGTGGTAAGCTATGTGTGAGTACGTGGTAAGACATGTGTATGTGGTATGCTATGTGTGAGTGCGTGGTAAGACATATGTGAGTGCGTTGTAAGACATGTGTATGTGGTAAGCTATGTGTGAGTGCGTGGTAAGACATGTGTATGTGGTATGCTATGTGTGAGTGCGTGGTAAGACATGTGTGAGTGCGTTGTAAGACATGTGTACGTGGTAAGCTATGTGTGAGTACGTGGTAAGACATGTGTATGTGGTAAGCTATGTGTGAGTGCGTGGTAAGACATGTGTATGTGGTATGCTATGTGTGAGTGCGTGGTAAGACATGTGTGAGTGCGTTGTAAGACATGTGTATGTGGTAAGCTATGTGTGAGTGCGTGGTAAGACATGTGTATGTGGTATGCTATGTGTGAGTGCGTGGTAAGACATGTGTGAGTGCATTGTAAGACATGTGTATGTGGTAAGCTATGTGTGAGTGCGTGGTAAGACATGTGTATGTGGTAAGCTATGTGTGAGTGCGTGGTAAGACATGTGTATGTGGTATGCTATGTGTGAGTGCGTGGTAAGACATGTGTGAGTGCGTTGTAAGACATGTGTATGGGGTAAGCTATGTGTGAATACGTGGTAAGACATGTGTATGTGGTATGCTATGTGTGAGTGCGTGGTAAAACATGTGTATGTGGTATGCTATGTGTGAGTGCGTGGTAAGACATGTGTGAGTGCGTTGTAAAACATGTGTATGGGGTAAGCTATGTGTGAGTACGTGGTAAGACATGTGTATGTGGTTAGCTACGTATGAGTGCGTGGTAAGACATGTGTATGTGGTAAGCTATGTGTGTGTGCGTTGTAAGATATGTGTATGTGGTAAGCTATGTGTGAGTGCGTGGTAAGACATGTGTATGTGGTAAGCTATGTGTGAGTGCGTGGTAAGACATGTGTATGTGGTATGCTATGTGTGAGTGCGTGGTAAGACATGTGTGAGTGCGTTGTAAGACATGTGTATGTGGTAAGCTATGTGTGAGTGCGTGGTAAGACATGTGTTTGTGGTATGCTATGTGTGAGAGCGTGGTAAGACATGTGTGAGTGCGTTGTAAGACATGTGTATGTGGTAAGCTATGTGTGAGTGCGTTGTAAGACATGTGTATGTGGTTAGCTATGTGTGAGTGCGTGGTAAAACATGTGTGAGTGGTGTGCTATGTGTGAGTGCGTGGTAAGACATGTGTATGTGGTAAGCTATGTGTGAGTGCGTGGTAAGACATGTGTATGTGGTAAGCTATGTGTGAGTACGTGGTAAGACATGTGTATGTGGTATGCTATGTGTGAGTGCGTGATAAAACATGTGTATGTGGTATGCTATGTGTGAGTGCGTGGTAAGACATGTGTGAGTGCGTTGTAAGACATGTGTATGTGGTAAGCTATGTGTGAGTGCGTGGTAAGACATGTGTATGTAGTATGCTATGTGTGAGTGCGTGGTAAGACATGTGTGAGTGCGTTGTAAGACATGTGTATGTGGTAAGCTATGTGTGAGTGCGTGGTAAGACATGTGTATGTGGTATGCTATGCGTGAGTGCGTG
>CM026397.1:54591896-54693130 GCA_014843695.1 Archivesica marissinica | reverse complement strand
ATTTCCTCCGTGCTACATGACATAATTCGTAGCACTTGTATATAATGGCTATTACATTGATTGATTGTGATATATAATTATGTTTTTATGTGTGGATATATAATTATGTATATATATCTATATGCATGTATGTATATTTCTATTAATGACTATGTACTTATGTATACGTCAAAATAAACTTATGTTCTGTTCTTGAATTATGAGCCATACAGTTGTATCATTATATAGGTATGAGCCATGTGGGTATGGACACCATGTCGACATCGCCTTGCAATAACAAATCACAAATCTGACCATTCTGTCAATGCAGTTATCATTGTGACTACAAGGCGTCACAGCCGCATCCCCAACTAAAGTTGAACATATCGCGGTTACGCCCAAATCTAAAACAACAAATCAATTTTGAATTTGAATCTTACGCAAATTCCAATTATTTATGTACTGTAATCTGATAACATAAGACATGTATTTCCAAACATTCCGACGACGTGTATAACAAACCGGCGATGATATCTGCATAACTACTATGCAACACTCGATATATAACAAATATGACGCATATAATCATAATATTGCTTTTATTAACTCGGTATTCGATAAATTCTTAACATGAATTAAGACGCGTGTTCAATGGCAGACATTACAAACATGTGCACATCAAGGGAGCAGATAATCGTTAAGAAATGCATGCTTTAAAAATGTGCAGAAAGGTAATTATCACAGCATCACAAAATACTGAGCGAAACTCAAGACAGTAAAAATAATGTAAAGAAAATTACAACTGGCAACGAAGCAGAAAAATACAGAAGAATAGAAACGAACAATTAATTGCTCCGGGCTCGCGTATAAGGTCAAATCTGAAGAGAGGCATGCCCTAGCAGTCTATCATCGTGGCTAAAGGGGTATCACATTCTAGTGGAAAGGTGACAAGGGCCCTTGAACGAAGCATATTACTATCCCATAAACCAACACAATTTTCGTTAAGAGCTTTTGGCTTTACAAGGGTGCATGATATTCTTGAAGGTGACTGTTATGCATTAGAATGTCTTTTATCATGGGTAATGTTTGCAATTTGCAGTGTCGCCACGATTTATTTTATCAGTCGTTTTGTAATGAAAATTGCTTTTTTCTAGTCACCCAAAAAGCAATATTTCGTATCAAGTGGTATTTGACCTCAGAAAATTTCGCGAAATTGTCACCAAATTCAATTCGCGGGCGTTCTCTAATTTGAAGGAGAGATAACAAGGATTTTGAAACTCTATATCTCATGTCTGACCATTTCATCAAGTCGTGTTATAGAATTCAGTTTCTAGTAGAAATAGGAACATCACAGGACAATACGGTATTACTATTCACAGCTCTCTAGACAAATTATCATGTAAATGACAAAAGTTTTAAATGTCAATCTTGAAGTCACCCCGCCAATCAAGCATATTACGTTTGCATGTTTTGACAAAGGAAACTCTCGCCAATCATATGTTTATGTTGCTCTATAACAGAACATACATGTATACAAAGTAAGCAAATATGGGTGTGTTTTTATGTTTATTTATCGTCGCTACCGGTTGCCCATATGAGCGACGACGCCTCCTGAAGAGATTAGTTTATTTTAGATTTTGGAGCATGATACAGACAGAGACCCATTCCAGAATCTCATCTGGTTCTTTTACGTGCACGGTGTAAAGCACCGACACGAGACCTCGGTTTAACGTCCCATCTGAAAGACTGTTGTATTAGGGTCAGACGGAGGATCGAACCTTAAAATATGGGTTGGGCCACGCGATCTTTTATCAGACTGTATGTCTCTCCCATAATTGTTCGTTGAGATTAGTGTCCGTGACCATATTACAATACATGTTTCACTTTGTAATGTTTTGTATTGATGCTTTGTTGAGATTAGTGTCCGTGACCATATTACCATACATGTTTCACTTTGTAATGTTTGTATTGATGCTTTGTTGAGATTAGTGTCCGTGACCATATTACAATACATGTTTCACTTTGTAATGTTTAGTATTGATGCTTTGTTGAGATTAGTGTCCGTGACCATATTACCATACATGTTTCACTTTGTAATGCTTTGTATTGATGCTTTGTTGAGATTAGTGTCCGTGACCATATTACCATACATGTTTCACTTTGTAATGCTTTGTATTGATGCTTTGTTGAGATTAGTGTCCGTGATCATTATTACCATACATGTTTCACTTTGTAATGTTTAGTATTGATGCTTTGTTGAGATGTGTGTCCGTGACCATATTACCATACATGTTTCACTTTGTAATGCTTTGTATTGATGCTTTGTTGAGATTAGTGTCCGTCACCATATTACCATACATGTTTCACTTTGTAATGCTTTGTATTGATGCTTTGTTCATGAGCCAGAAATGGCTTATTACGAAATAAAGATATATTATATCTTACAACATTAGAGGTGGTTTTTCACGTCTGAGAACGGGGTGGGGGTGATGACTGTTTGGGGAAGCTGAAGCGCTGTCATAGACTCACAGTATTCTGTGCTGACATGTTTAATATTGCCATGTAGCATCGACTTCGCAATCTTATTCTTAGTTTATCCAAATTTAGTTTTGCTCGATTGCGAAACAAGTTCTTTCAACTTATATTAATCACTCTCGAGACCTCATTCCTGATGGAATCCATCGCCACGAGGGAGAGAGAAGAGGCAATGTGGAATTTAAATACCTTGCCTACTGGCACAATCGTAACGGCTCCAACGGGACTCGAACTCCCGACCTCTCGCATCTGAAGCAAACGCGCACCCACAGCGCTATCTTATTATTGTCAATCTCTAACTATCTTTTATTTCTATACTAAGTATTTAGAAAATTTCAACACTTATCATTGGATAAGCTTAGACCATCTTGCGACTCTCCAGCTGAGGATCATACCCAGAAATAATGGCGCCCATACTGGCTTAGGGCAAAATTGTCTCGCTTAAAACAGCTTTATAGGAGACAGTCGTTTCGCTTACCTGGGCGAGGTTTGCCCATTGAAACATATTGTAGAACATTATATTTTATTAAAACTTATATAAATAATTATTTGACCTTATTGATTAGCCTCTGAGCACAATATTAAAACTATCTCGTTTACGACAATATCTTTTTTAAATCTTTAAGATGCCATCTTCGTACATCCAATTTAATTCAAAATTTGTACCGATTTTCCACAAGCCAGCTTACTCACATGCTATAATGATACACCTCCGAGTGAGATTCGAACCGAAGTCTACCACTAACAACAGAGGACGTTCGATCCTACGTTCAGTACTAGTTTAGTTTAAACAATATTTTATTTCTTTAAATATACATAGACTCGTATACATAGTATGTACATACATTTATGATTGAGGAGAAAGCAACTTGCTTATATGGTTACCTCTTTCCTTACGTTCAGTGCTGACAACAGATCTCATGACAACAGATGATTCATAATCAAACAGTACTAATAATTCACTTATTTACCTTCTTAAAACGCCACCTAGCAGTGATGCATTGAGACACTCTGGTGGGGACAACCTCCGCTGTACCTCAGCAACCGTAACTTTATATTTGGATGTTGAGCTGAGCAGTGAAAGACGACCGGGAACTGAACAGAACACATCAGTTGGAGCGCCGCCTATTAAAGATGATGTTATCATCAACTGCTTTCCGTTCTCTAATTTAGGTCGGATGCCTGAAATAAAAGAGAAATTCTTATTTGTGTTTGCTGCCAGGCCCGTCGCTGGGCATACGCAAATACGCACGTGCGTATCATTGGTCTCAGAAAATGAAAACTCCAAAAATGCATTAAAACCCCAGGGGGTGGGGTAGTAGGGATAAATAGGCGCCGTGATGTGTGTAGTGGTGGAATAATTGAGCCCATTGCAAATATGGTGCATCTCGAAATTTAGTTTGTGCTATTTTACGTGCTTGTTTAATTGATAAGGGCAATAGATCATGTATATTATACATCTAGCCTTAATTTATACCTTTATACGGATTGTCGTAAGAACTTTAGTCCTGCAATTGTATGTTACAAAATTACAAAATGAAGGAAATTGCTTCCTCATTTCAAACAATCTCCGGTGGGCATGCCCCCGGAACCCCTAGTGTACTCGCTCGCTATGCTCACTCGACAAACAAGCATATTTGGCCATGCGTATCATCAAAATAGCTCCAGCGACGGCCCTGGCTGCAATAGGCTATGCCTTCTGAATATGCATGCGACCTGACATCTAAGCTGGACATGTCAATATGCATGCGACCTGACATCTAAGCTGGACATGTCAATATGCATGCGACCTGACATCTAAGCTGGACATGTCAATGCACACTGACAATGCATGCGACCTGACATCTAAGCTGGACATGTCAATGCACACTGAATATGCATGCGACCTGACATCTAAGCTGGACATGTCAATGCACACTGACAATGCATGCGACCTGACATCTAAGCTGGACATGTCAATATGCATGCGACCTGACATCTAAGCTGGACATGTCAATATGCATGCGACCTGACATCTAAGCTGGACATGTCAATATGCATGCGACCTGACATCTAAGCTGGACATGTCAATATGCATGCGACCTGACATCTAAGCTGGACATATGCAGCGACCTGACATCAAGCTGGACATGTCAATATGCATGCGACCTGACATCTAAGCTGGACATGTCAATATGCATGCGACCTGACATCTAAGCTGGACATGTCAATATGCATGCGACCTGACATCTAAGCTGGACATGTCAATATGCATGCGACCTGACATCTAAGCTGGACATGTCAATGCACACTGACAATGCATGTTTCGAATATAATATGTAGATTAAAGCAGCATTACATCGTAATAAAGGATGTTTTGGGTAAAATATAAATACTAATGTATGTGTGTTTACAAAAATCGAAATAGTCACTCAGAAACGATAAAATTCCAATAAATTTAAACCGTCGTATACGCGAATTTGTTTATCAACACACGAAATGTAAACACGCACAGAGCGCATGCGTGAAACAAGAGAGGATGTAGAAGACAACGTATATATTTTGAACATGAAAGACTATCTATCTATCTTCCTCTAATGTCGAACCCCTCGCGGGGATGTAGAAATGTCCGTAAAAGACTTAGCTAACAGAGGTATGAATCAACATATCAAGTAATTTAATTGGACATGTCAATGTGCACTGACCATGCATGTTTCGAATATAATATGTAGATTAAGTTGTATTGCAAATGAAACAATATTTCTCCTGTACTTTTAGAACATAAAGGTACGTGTGATATAAAATTGTTTATGATGTTTTTGTCGAAAGAAGGTATTACCGCATCTACGCACTCATAAACGTTGTCAAATATAGCAGTTGTTTACGCTACTTCTGGAGTTGACGTCTTTAATTTGTTGTGCCAATACCCTATTTGTGTGTATGTTTTGTTTTATGTAGATATTGTTTTCACTAACAGAAGATTTAAAGGAATGAGTATAAACATTTTAATATGATTGTTTTCCAATCCAACTATTTTCTTTTGCAGCACTTTATTCTTGTACATTATTTGCAGGATAAAATATAAATACTTTTAAACTAACAGAAGCTAGTGAGGACTAATATGTTCAGTCGCCAAACACTCCCTATTTGGATGAAATCAGTTGTCTTTATAATATCAAATCAAATTATCCTAATCACATCAGTGTCAATATCTAATTGGTTCTACCACAGCGCCCATAAAACTGTTACTATATTTAATTTACTGGACTATGTAGAATTCATTTCAACTCCATTGTCAATATACTACCAATTAATCTGCATTTAGGGATAATGGCCAACTCATGGAACTTAATCACAAGAATGGAATAATACTGACAGGCTCAATTATTCATGAAACGTTCATTTCATTACATTTCGGATATCCAAAACAGAGATAATAACGTCCAAACCAGAAGCCATACATTTCCGCAACACTCGTTCGGATTACGTTCATAATTTTGGATCGTTATGACTGCAGTTTGTCGAGCAAGTGTGAATGTGACAGATCAAATTAAACGCTGCTTCCCAAAGATAATAATTTGCAGAATTAAGTGTTGATCAAACCGTCAAGCAATGGTGTTCAATCGGAGATCTCAATTTGCTCTCATTAGATTCTAAATTGGCGGTAACATGAAGAAACGGAACTAATTCAATTGCCCCATTGCTTTCTCCGTCGGATTCTCCTTCTGTTTTCAGAGGTTTTGGAGCGAGATGGTAACTTCGGGACAATGCGATTAGTTGAGGAGAGGTTTGGGATGTTTGTTGTAAATCACGGAAAAGGACAGACTTCAGCACGAGAAATCGATTGAAGGGACCGAGTCTGATTCAATACTCTGCCACCTGACATCGTGAAAACTAATTATGCAAATTTTGTCAGCGTGATTGATGTTCTGAGCTACCTGAAATATCATTTTCTTTTGTTCTTGTTGTGTTCGCGGTAATTTTGTTGGAGTTAAGGGTGTTACACTGTCTGCAACGGACTTATGATTTATGTTGAAATATGCTTTTAATATTTTGTGACCATGTCACTGAACACGAATAAAGTATAGTGATAGCCTAAAAACTGCTGACGAGTTTTTGATTTGCATTTTCTTCCTTTTTTTGTAATTGTGAATAATAATTTATTGTTCCTTAATTAACAATTACAGAACATGAACAAACTGTGGTTCATGGTGCTAACTTCCAGAGAACAGCCTAATTGTTGGTTTTGTGAGTGTGCTTCAGTACACTTGTCTGTAAAAGTCGGCATATTAATTAAGTTCTAATGAACTAGATATAATGACGTGTCTGAAACATACTATTCATATGTTATGCTACATGACAAAGAATACTACTGCTTCTGAGAAACACATGTCGCTAACGAATTACATGTATATCCATGTTGTTTCCATGGTTACACTATGGGATTAAATGTAAATTAAAGTCATATTCCAATTTTATAAAATGGAAACTGCAATGTACGCGAGTAGGGCATAGCTACCCTTTTTTAATTTGTAGGCCTGAATAATAGATTGAGCATCAAAGGTACGGGTTGGTCATGTTAGAATCGAAATAATATTTGTTTTTGTGTTATTTATTGGCGAATAAAACAACAGGGTCTGTCTTGTGTGTTTTACGTTTATTTATCGTCGCTACCGGTTGCCAATATGAGCGACGCCTCCTGAAGAGATTGTAATTTTAGATGTTAGGAGGATAGTGCAATGATACAGACAGAGAGCCATTCCAGAATCTCATCTGGTTCTTTTACGTGCACGGTGTAAGGCACCGACACGAGACCTCGGTTTAACGTCCCATCTGAAAGACTGTTAACTTTATTATGGTCAGACGGGGGATCGAACCTGCGATCCCTGGATTACTAGTTCAGCGTGTTACCACGGAACTAGAGATCCGTCTGTACAAACATATCTGCATTCCAAGCAAGACATCTAAATGATTATATGACACTATACAACTTATGATAATGCCAGTACAAACACTTAACATGAAAGGTTCGATCCCCCGTCTGACCCTAATAAAATTAACATTCTTTCAGATGGGACGTTAAACCGAGGTCTCGTGTCGGTGCTTTACACCGTGCAAGTAAAATAAAAGAACCAGAGGAGACTCTGGAATGGGTCTCTGTCTGTATCATTGCACTATCCTCCAAAATCTAAAATTACTAATCTCTTCAGGAGGCGTCGCTCATATGGGCAACCGGTAGCGACGATAAATAAACGTAAAAAAAACAAAAAACATGAAACGAAACATGGAAACCATATTATAAGAAATGTGATTAATATCATTTCTGAGAGATCAAAGATATGGTCAACATAACGGACAGGAAGCGTGTTCAGTAGTCTATAACGCTAGTTTATAATATCTTTACACCTGTTCTAATGTAGACTGTTCCTATCAAATTTGTTAATCCAACAAAAGTGGCCATCTTAATACGTCGGGTCAACATATAGAGGACAAATCGTGTTTCAGTGATAATCCACCAAGAGTCATTGTCCAAATATTGCAATACGTTCCACACCTCCAAATATAACTCTACATAATCCAGAACATACCAGAACATACCAGAACATACCAGATCACGTTAACATTTTGTTTATTTTACAACAATTACGAAGCAAGCTTTTTACAGACGGATCTGTAGTCCAGTGGTAACACGCTGAACTGGTAATCCATGGATCGCAGGTTCGATCCCCCGTCTGATCTTAATAAAATTAACAGTCTTTCAGATGGGACATTAAACCGAGGTCTCGTGTCGGTGCTGTACACCGTGCACGTAAAAGAACCAAAGGAGACACTGGAATGGGTCTCTGTATGTATCATTGTACTATCCTCCAACATCTAAAATGACTAATCTCTTCAGGAGGCGTCGCTCAAACGTAACTAAACGTAACTAAACGTAACACACAAAAATGTGAGCTTCAACAACTTATCATATGATTAATCTGTCTCGGAAGAGAGCGTATGTGAAGCAAAATTAAATGTCCTATATGTCCTCTTACTAATATTACGACTACATTGTAACCAGAAATATTGTCCTATGTATTTAACCGCATTGTAATTATTGGAAAAAAATTAATATAAATCTTCGTCCGAACACGTGTTTTATAATCCAATATATGAATTGTTATTTATACTGTACATGTATGTATATAATGCACGTGATGTCGTAGAAATATTTAAAATAGTGTTTAACCATTCCACACTAAGTAACCAACATGGACCTGTCCAGGATATTTTTTAGACCAATCCGAAAATTACATTTGGGTTATTACTTAGCATCTACACATTTTGCAAACCTATTTAGATGTCTGTATTGTTGAAAGGGTTTAACTAAAACGTGTATGGTGGTTATTTGTGTTGGAGGAAACCGGAGTACCTGGAGATAACTCACATGTCCGATCTGACGACTACTGTAAAATCTCACGTACTTCAAGTGAAGATATTTGTAGTATGTTAATTATTGCAGCTAGAAATTCAAAACTACTATCAGCCAGATATGACAACATTAGCAACACACTCTTAATCGCTGTACGATTTATTCACCACGTCTAAACTCGATCCCGCAGGGCCAGTACAGATTTGATCAGTAGTCTATCAATTGAGGTCACCTGTTATATAAGTCGATAGATATAAACTTGGCACCTGCTGCGAATTCTTCTAATTTGTGATATAGTGTGTGGTATTGTATGTGTGACTTGTATATGTGACTGTGACACGTTTGTATTATTCTTGATGACGTATGTAACACAGATTTGTATTGCCGGTGATGAAATAAACACACTGTTGTGGTTATGTAGGTGATGGATTTCAAATAGGGTTAGTAATGTAAGTGATGTATGTAGCAGGTAGTAGTTGTAGAGGTGACGGAAACACGCGGTGCTATTCTAGCAATAACATAACAGTACCGTCAATAAATTATGCAAACATACAGTTATATAAAGTTATATATTTTGGCCTAAATGACTTTTTTCCACTCAAGCAAAAATGATGCAGTAACTGTGTAGACTATTGAAGAACTAATATTTTTCTTTCAGTTATTTGTTGGTGGATAAAACATGGTTTGGAGTTCTGATGCGTAGGTATTAAACACAGACAGTAGGCCTAAGTGGTTACTTCAGGAGCTGATGTTGGTTACTTATTTTGTTTACAGGGCGTGTGCATACATTCATTGCTCATTTGCGCAGTTGTTACACGCCCCCGTCTGACCCTAATAAAACAGTCTTTCAGATGGGACATTAAACCGATGTCTCGTGTCGGTGCACGTAAAAGAACCAGAGGAGACTCTGGAATGGGTCTCTGTCTGTATAATTGCACTATCCTCCAAAATCTAATATGACTGATCTCTTCAGGAGGCGTCGCTCATATGGGCAAATGATAAATAAACGTAAAACACATTATGATATCAATATATATATGATAATTAATGTTCTCGTTATCTGAATAATGGACTAGGAATGCATTGCATTGTACGATTATTAGACATACGACCAAAGATAAAAATAACTGTAAAAATTAAAACCCATTAAGAACTCATACACGTGTATGCATTATTAAATTTAGAAAACCGGCGGAATAAAATCACCACACAAAATGTAGCTAGATTCAATCAGAGTAGCATCTAAACTTTACTATAACCATGACTGTTGAATATGAAGATACTGACAGTGTGTCAACCATCTATTAACACATATTGTATATCCCTAATTTTCGTAATTTAATGTCGAAATATTTAATTTCACGTACCGCAACGTAATATCTACAATCTGTTAATATTTTTAACAGTGGCAAATTAAAAACATCTGATTTAAATCGAGACACGAAATTAAGATACCAAAAGTGACATGTCGTTTCCCAGATAACATCATATTATGAATTTATAAGCTCGTATTAAAGTCTTCAACCGAGACGTTTTATTTCCGCCATCCCGCATAACAAAGGGAGCTTTCAGTGGCAAAACATGTCGCCGTGTGTAATAGCGGGCACGGCACATATTACACTACTTGCATTAAGAACGGTCGCATTTGTAGCTACATTTATTTCATTGATATATATTACGTTACCTTTAATGGTGGTATAATTAAGCGTGTTGGGCTTGTTATCTTAAAATGGTACATGGTTGTAGGAATAATTCTAACATTTTGTTGTAGTATTGTGACGTCATTTACGCTTTCAAAGACATAACACAAACTATTGTTGAGCCTTATAGATAGATTGATCATGTTAGAATCAAATAATATATGTATTTGCGTTATATATAGTTATATAATGTCGTTCTTAGCGCTGGAATTACCCTCTCAGTCATGCACGTCAGAACTCAAAACCATGTGATATTCGACACTAAATAACTGAAAATCAAATATTATTTCTTAAATGAATCTTTTGCCGTGAATGGTTCAAAGGTTAACAGTCTATTATCATTTCTTGATCAATATCCTACTTGAATAGTATATGTTATGTTATGATTCGGGTTTTACGCCTGCATCAGCACCATTTTTTGGGCTATATCGCCGGCGGGCAGTTTACCTAACAACACCTTTCCTGGGCAGGCTCCAGCGGTTAACCAGTACTTGGGTGCACCAACCTCCATAAGAAACTGCCAACTTTTTCATATAAATGACCTACTTTAATATGCTTTTAATCTGTTGTGTTGCAATGTATGTATATTATGTGTGTTATTTCGCAGATAACACAGGAATATTACTCGTATGGCTAATTGGGTCACCCTCTACATACAGGCTTTCATTCAATAATTTAATTAAATTCATTCATTCATTCACTTATTTTGCTTGGTGGTTAGCTAATAAATCCAAAACTTTGATGTCTTCTCGAAATACAGTTTCTTGTGAAGTTGCGCCAATGACGAGATAAAAGAACGCACAATACATTATATGATTATTATTATTACATGAAAACGAAATACGAAGGATTACATCAAAGATATATCACATCTTTATTACAAAACACAAACTGAACAATTAAAAATATTCCAAAATGTTTAAAGATATGTATTTATATAGTTATTGTTTATCATGTAAAAACACACTTATCCGAATGGCTTAAATATGTTTGTCGAATGATATTATACATACAAAGTGGTATTCATCTTCAATGTTATTTGTATTGCAGTAAATACAATATCTAGTTATTGTTATCCGAAGTGTGCGTTTTCTATGTCCTAGTATACAATTGATGGACGGCGCCGTCGCCACGTCGCTTCGTCAGTGCCATTTAATGCTCCCACTAATATGGCGAGACAAAAATGGTGTCCAACGGGTAGGCGGAACATACTTTAGTAAGGTAGTATAGACGTAAAAAAGAAAAGACGACACTAATGTACGTGATCAATCACACAACGATAATGTACACTGTGTGTGGAATGCATGTTAATACAGACAGGCATAAGTTAGCATTATGTTTTACCAAGTAAATTAACATTGCCTACTTCCTTTTGAAGTTTTATGAAGACTTCTAACGAATGTACCGACGCAGCAGACACAACTGTGTTTATTGTGATGAATCTGCACAGGATTTATGTCATTATTTTGGTTTCTTGGTGGAGGTGTTGTTAGTGTTGTCAATGTAGCTTTGCTAGTGAGCATTAGTCCAATCTAAATATACCGCAAGAAATGTCTGGTTCCAAGAAATAATGTAGTGTTAGTCAAAACGTTATGACACTTCTAGTCAAAACGCTATGACACTTCTAGTCAAAACGCTATGACACTTCTAAAGGTTTCTGCTCAAGACGGTTGACATTAGTGACCGTTTATGGTTTTTTTAGTTTAATGTCGCGACAGCGTAGACCGCCGACGAGAATATAGCCACAAAATGATGCTGGTGCAGGCATACAACCAGAACCTAACAAACAAAACAAGCACAACCAACAGCTTATGTCATATGACGGTTCTGTGGCTAGTTATTGGTGCAGGGAGACCCATTGTGCACGTACAAGCAGTATTTCACTCAACGGTAGAACCATCGTCCTTCCACAAGTCAGTTGGATGGCTCTTTCACATTCAAGAATTCATCACCCCGCTTAGTGACTTTGTTCTGGGTATATTAACATCATTGCCTATACCTAAACGTGTATACGGTGTACCTAGCACAGGCATACATACACCAACCTTAAAGTGAGGACTTCACTGACTCCGTGGTCGAGTGGTTAAGGTCGCTGAAATGTATACCACTGTAACCTATCAGCATTGATGGTCACTGGTTCGAGCCTCGCTTAGACCGTGTCTCTTGATATGAAAAAGTCGGCAGCGTCTTACGAAGGTTGGTGCGCCAAGTACTGGTTAACCGCTAGAGCCTGCCTAGGTAGGTAGAGGTGTTATTAGGTAAACTGTCCGTCGCTTAAATGGGCAACCGGTAGCGACGTTAAATAAACTTAATAATAAAAAAGGCTATGAATTCTCTGTATTCGTATGTGTGTCGTGTTTACCACCCTCCAAAAAAACCTGATTCATAGACAGTTGTATAAATGTATATTCAATCGCACATTATTGAGTTCCGAGACAAAGTGGTCCAATTCTAAGCTCCCTACCAATGACTGTAAAGAAAGAAAGTAAGCTCGCTCATACCAAGGTGATATCATTGCTGTGTTCTTACATTCATTCAAAAAATATGTCACGACAATTTTGTTTGTGAGCAGCTTTGGGGCATTGTAGTAAATTCATATGGTCGCCTACGGGAGAAGGCCTTTGGCAATGTGTCGCGTCCTTCATTTTTTCTAATACACAATATATATAGAACACAGTATAACTCCAGGCAATTTCTATTCAGTCTATATGAAGACAATTTAGTATCTTATCATTTTCTAGCTTTGGGTTGTTGTGTTTGGTAATACATTGGACGTATCACATATTTCGGAAAATCGTTTTCGAAGGATTATTTGTTGTTTTTTTAAAATATCTTTTCTAATGTTTCAATAGTAGCAACAATGCTATTAGACCTTTATTTCGGTGTATTGTTAAGACTTCGTCGTCCTGTGCATTCACATCACTGGTGTATTTACTGATATTGTAACAAGGATTGAAGTGCTAAAATAAAAATAGTGTTGATTTTTAATATGGAATTTACATTGACGTCGTTTGTGGTTTGGGAGAAATTGTGTATTGTTTCGACAAACAACTAAAATATACACATAAAAAACACATCTTGTGTAGATACAGAATAGCTATATAGCCGTACATTTATAAACATATGTGCATGCTAATTTCAACACCATTTGATTTGTTTTCAGAGCTTCCATATGCACATTACAGTTTTGTTTCATACTTCTTTTATTCGTTCTCTGCGAAATGAGTGTAATAACTTTATTCTTGACACACCGAGTTAGATACCATTCCAGTGAAAAACTATAAATACATTCATGTATGCAATTTCCTCGAACAATTTGCATTTTACTACCTATGTTTTCCTTTGATCTCAGTAATGTGTGCACAATGTTTGCCGTTGCGGTTTCCACAATGAACAAGTTTATGCGAGTGCATCTAGTTCCATTCACTTGAAAACTGTTTTATACATGCATTTCACCAAATATACTTCAAACACTTAAAAAGCTGTTTCTGGCATTAACCGAATTTGATCAATAGTGTTGCCTCCAATCCATCGTGTTTATGTCTCTGACCAGAATTATGTATTTGTATCATTATGTTAAAAGCAAATGTGTAAGCTATTCTTTCATTTCCATAACCATGATTGGTAACTCTCTAACAATTCCGCTGGGACAAGCTATTTTGAATAATCAGATCCGCCTCCGTGATCGAGTGGTTAAGGTATCTGACATGTATACCACTGTAGCCTATCAGTACTGATGGTCATGGGTTCGAGTCCCGTGTCTCATTTATATGAACAAGTGCATCAAGTACAGGTTAACCGCTGGAGCATGCACAGAAAATGTGTTGTTAGGTAAACTTCCCGGCGGCGCTATAGATCAAATGGTGCATATGCATTCGTAAAACCCGAACAAGCAAACAAACAATAAACATTTATACTTGGTGTATCCCTAACACTGGGAATAACTATTCTGTATAATTTTACTTAATAAATGCCAACCATTTTTATTGAGTTAATATTATTTTCAGTTCAAAATCTTGTCTTTTACCATTGTTTGGACTTACCTTTTCTTATGACTGATTGGTTTTGGTCCAAATATGCAGCTGTGTCATCTAAACCCTGAAAGGACAATACCAAATATTGTAAATACGTCATTTCCTGACTAGGTTAACATTGCTTCGAAATATATGTAGTAGTTGGACAGTCGAACTATCTTATTGACATTGCGGTGTGCAATGTATTTTACCGCATACAACCCAGCATTTCTATGATCCGTGTTCTCAGAAGGTTCCATACCTTCAAATTTCAGAATACATTATTACACGTGTCAGACATTCAGAATTTCCCAACATGAATTTGGTGCATTAGATATATGTATTTATATAAGAATATATTTCATTTCATTGATATGCGTAGTAGTTTCCAAAAATGTTATATGTAGATTTTGTATAATTTAAACCACGTGTTAGTGTAATTGTACAGATATATGAATTGCAATGTCAACAAACATCAGAAGCGTAGCCTTCAACTGTTGCTTGGTCAGTTGTACACAAATATTATTTATGAGTGGTTTTGTTGGTTTTGTAATAATATCAATTTGGTCATGTTTGTATGACTGTGATATTCTGAATTATGTTTTGTGTAATTCTGCTAAGTATATTAATGAATGGCCTTGCATGTGCGGTTGTATATCGCTGAAGCTTTGTCTTATTACTTGTATATGTACGTATATGAGACAACAGTAAGGACATAGCCCTATGTGATATTGGAGTGAAACCTGAAGACAGCTATGTCGAGGAGATACTTCCATAAATACTACAATACAGCAAATAGGCTCCTGAATGGTTCCCGATGTCGGTCGCCAATGTCTCCAATTGCGACAAAAATCAAATACTGGCGCTAAATTTGGTGAATTGGCGAAAGAATTGGCACAACGTTTTTCAATCTTTATCTGTGACTCTTATTTGGCTCTCCAAGTTTTTCAAATTGGCTCCAGTTTTTTTCCATTTGGCGACAGAAGTGACGCAGACCAACATTCAGACAGAGGGAACCCTGCGTACCGTACTGTTGCTAAAACCAAGGCTGCCGCCCCAATCTGAATTCGTCCCCATGCGCCTGTTACACAGTCAATTCTAAGACACCAAACTGACTCCGCTAGTAGCTCGCTATCGTGCCACTGTTAACCCGCCGGGTATATTCCAGGCATTTGTTTCTAATACTGTTAGTTCAACAACGTTTTCTAACGACTTGAACGGTGCTTATTTATTCATTAAATATTTCATAAATATATTCATAGAACATGGCCCTGTTTCCTGTGACAACCATTGCATAACATGTGTTTTATCTATACATTCATTCATTAACACGTTCAGTGACAATAAAGGTTCACTCAACTCATATTTGCCTATATATGTTTTCATTCTCGGATCTGTTACTTGTTTGACATACACAAAGGTTGTGAAGTAAACCTCGCGGGACAAGAAATGGCGCCAAACATTAGAATTGCTGTCTGCGTTAGGCCATGCCAAGATTATCTCAATGATTGTGCCAACTGACTCATACTCGGTGTTCATATGTTTGTCGACAGTGTCAATGAATGTTATATTAACTACATAGGTGATTTTCTAGAACGGAATGGCAGGGAACGCTGCGCCCTTTTTATAACCGCTAGTTTTCCATTAGCCCCGTCCTCTTGCCTTTTTACACCAATATGTACTGCATTACTGCCTCGTTGATCAATTAATTAGCAAAATGTTCAAGGGGCTAACCCAAATGTACAACCACACCTCATCGCATCTCAAAATATACCCTGCCCCTTTTCTGACGCACACTGTCCATTTTCTGACCCACTATGCCCTTTTCCCCACTCTAGAATAAACCATACTATATCTAGTTTTTGGCTTAAAACAATATATTAATTACACCCGTTCATACGCAGGAACCGATGTTTACATTTTCTCACAATACACAACGCACAGGTTTGGTATCCTATTTATTATATAACGCGACATTTAGCGATGTCGGTAAGCTATTAAATATTATGTATATTTAAGTTTGAAATTAGTCTGGTTTTTAGACATGCGTGTAGATATAGCATTGGTAAGCTGTTTGTAAGTACAGTCTACATCCACTATGTCAACGTCGATTATGTCGAATTATCCGGTTATCTCGAAGTCGGATCAAAGTCCCGCTTCAGACACTATCATATTACATATAACTGGCTAATTTATATCGAATTTCGTTAAGTCAAATTTCGGTTATGTCGAAGTATTTTGTTCGGTCCGACGGAATTCGACATAACGGATATAGACTGTAGTAATAATATGCAATACATATAGGAACCATGTGTATCAAATTACAGTGCCTTCTCGCTGTGTGTATGATGACTTGTTTAGTGTGTGTGTGTGTCGTGTAGATTGTCACTACACATGCTGTTTCACGTTCGCTATCTTGTATCATGGACATGTTTGACCTCGTGGACTATACAACCTAGTGGTTTCGAATACAATATGCTGTCTATGTATGCATATATTTCACTTGTCTTGCCATCTTCACGTTCTATGTAACCTTTATTGACTTGATGGAATATTGAAACTTAGATATTTGTATATGCTATGGGCATCAGTCGATGTCTTACGGCAATAAATAATGCTGTTGTGGTTGTTGTTGTTATTGTTGTTGTTGTTGTATATATCTATATATGGATTTAAATTGATTGTTGCTGTTATTGCTGTCCCTGGTGTATATTGTTATTCTACAAAACGAAATTCAGTCATGTTATGGCAGTAAATATGTGAGGCAGGACTTTCATAAAAACATTAGTTGTTGTTGTTGTGCATGTACTGTCGAGAGCGTTACGTTTGTTTCAATGAACCATACTATTATGTAGTTATTGCAAGGCGACAATTGTAATTCTCTAGATCTACAGCTACTTTGAAAAGAAATGAGTCCAAAAGTATGCGTGTATCATTCGTACATATTGTGTCTACTAGTATATGTCCAGAAATATCCAGTCGTCAGAAGCTCTGTTGACTTTCTACCGGCCTCACTGGGAACGCAATCTAATTGTTCGAACCATTACTTGATACTTGTAAGCTCAAACAATGTGTCATAAATTGCAAAAAGATATCCTTTGTTTTACTATGAATAAAACCCGCATCTAACGTCATTAAGGCCTTATTAATAACATTGTATTAAAACCATTATAAATCATATTAAACGGCTGGAAAATGGACTCTGAAATAGAGACGAATGTCACTTTTATTGCCCGCGATTTTTATGAGTGTGTGCCCAAGCATTTAAAACTTGCAATGATTAGAGAAGGATAGCTCACTTGTTTATAATAATTCATGTTGAATATAACATTGACGAAACTCGTGGTGAATCGGAGCAGAACACGAGGTTGTTTTTGATGGATTGAAATGTACATGGTCGCCATCGCTATGACAACGCTACGTGAATGTCATTTCTGTCTCGTGCAGTCGTTTGTCAAAGTTGACGGAAGGTAGAGACTGGTTCGGTATATGCAATGTCACATCCTGGCTTAATTACCTTATGTTCATCTGTTTCTATTGAAACAAAACCAACAGATGTATGCAGATCCATTAATCTGAACAACACGTTTCTATGCCAATTGACAGGCGTGAATTTGACTTCATGTGTCTGATCTTTTCGTGTGCATGTTGGTGTTTTATTCAAACATGTTATTTTAAATATGTTGCAGTATATTATAACGAGTCTTAACATCAGACACGCTATTCTGCAATCAGTACACATCTAAGAATGAAATGAAGGCAACTCTTATTTTATCCCTAATGGCCATAGAAAATATTGCGCCTTGCCGTATTCATTTTCCAAATTAACCATATCGTTCATCGAGATCATAGCTGGAAATGAAGCATGACCAAAAGCGATTAGTACCTTAAAACGACTGGAGAAGATATTGCAAATTTATTTTCAAATGTCTGTTGTAGAAATCATAACATTTGATGAAGAGCGGGTACATTTAAAATATAATCATAAAAACTCGAACGCTACTAATTTACTTTCATCGTTACCGTTTTCCAATTTTCAGAATTTTTATAGTCAAAATTACCGATGAAACTGAGTACCTGCTTGTCACGATTCTTTGAACAGATTTAAAGCAACCTTTAAACTGGTCATTAATAAAGAACCAAAGTAGGGTTTTCCTAAAATCGATGGTCCTTTTAAAATGATGTATGGTACAGTTCGACCACAGCTCAACACATTAATATTCCAAATGCCTCGGGGTAATAAGTTTCAAAGGCAGGTCCAATTTTGGACAGTTGGCACAAAGTATGAATCATACGATAGTTTGGTTCTTCTGTCAGTGGCGCACCTTTTATTTCTAATACATCACCATTTAGTCTATTAAAATGTGCTTCCGATTGCCACATATTGTATTTGCCAGCCGCGTTTTATCTACATATATATAGTGTTATTTCTACGTCTGCAATATTTTATTTATCTCTTAACATACTATTAGGTATGTTTGTGGTTTTCGCATCCTGTTTACATTCAGAAAAATAGCAAGGGTAATCGGTACTGTACCTTGACGTCCTACAGACAGTCACGACGAAGACATTGAGATATAGTTGTTGAATGAAGAGCGACAGATGATTTTAATCTTGATAGCAAATATTTTATATTCGAATTTGCTATTTTAATATAGATATAACTGGCCGACTGAATGGAGGTTATTTCAAATTACAAGTATGTGGAAACAGATCGTCATCGAATCTAATAATTAGTTTTTGTGATACAGTTATATGCTTGTGGTCATCGAATCTTGCAATACTTGTTTGTTTGGTGGTTTAAAGTTGTACCAACAGCTTAGGTCTTTGTTTATGCACAAACTGGGATTATGAAAAAAACTTGAAAACTTGAAACTAGGCCATATGGCGACTCTCCAATCGTTATTGATGGCAGAAGACCGAATGCTGTCCGATTAGCGCAGTTGTTAGCGCGCTCGCTTCTCACCAATGCAACTCGGGTTCGATCCTCGGACAGGGAAGTATGTGAGATGGTACGGTAGTCGCCAGATCGGACAGGTGGGTTTTCTCCGGGTACTCCGGTTTCCTCCCACACTAATGACCACATTTACGCTTTCATCCGCGCCAACAAGAGTGATTAATATAAGTTGTTAAAACGAAGTTAAACCGAAGTTAAACTAGCACATAGTGCTCTTGCGTTATTTTCTCAGGAACTAGTTATGATACGGCCTTTGTCTGGTTTGATACGGGCATGTGACTGTATCAAACCAGCAAACGTAATATACATGAAAATACAGTGTGTCAACCTGGGTGTTAGACAGTATTGCGGTAGGCAAATAACGGCAAACAATAGGCTGATATTCATATCTAAGTAATAATGCATCAGTAGTGTGTGCATGCGAGTGAACTGCAGGAGACATCGCTGCTTCCGACGTGTCTGGACGTCACATGTGCACGTTGTGTAAGTTAAATAAGTTGAACATATAACATTGAGAGTTGTCGCTTTCACAAATACCATGACCCACTACTTGAGTAAGTGTATTACTGAACGACGTGCAATTTAACGCGCTTCTGAATATATAAATTAGCAAACTAAAATTGCTAGGTTCAGTAAACTTGTGAAAATTGTGTCATATCTGTTTAATAGTATAGTATGATCAAATCACGTGGTTGTAATAAGAATGTCTTTCGTTAGCAATAATTGAATGTTTCTCTCGTTTAAGTTTTACACTTTAATTTAAACATTGTTGCTGTATGGTGTCCCAATATCTAATACGATATTTCGAAGATGACATTTTAAAGGTGCGTTCGAGTCATGTACATGCTGATGATACATTAAACAACACTAAAGCCCTCTAATTACTTTGAAATGCCCCCTATGTGGCGTTGTTTCATCAGTCTCGCGTGGAATTTAGCGGGTGAAAATGGAAGATGCCAAAATACAGTAGAGGCAACGGGGAAGATTAAACAAAGTTGAATTATGATGTCTAAGGTCATCCGATCAAATAAATGAAAAACAGCCCTGGAGATAATGACCTTATGACTGTATTTCATTGTAAATTAGTAAGAATAAATGAAACATATCTGAAGTTTATATATTAGGTGGGACAGACTTTAGAAATGTTGTATGCACACATTACGTAGTTATTTTTGTACAATGTTATATTTTATGTTATATTTCGGGTTTTACGCCTGCATCAGCACCATTTTGGGCTATATCGCCGGCGGGCAGTTTACCTAACAACACATTTCCTACTGTTCATACGTACATGAAATTCATTACATTGACAACAGATCTACATGTATTTGTTTTACTTTAAACATCACTTTATGCATGTGTAAATATATGTTTACTATGTATTTAAAAATGTATGTCATGTATGTATGAAAAATATATGGGGTTACCCGATAGGGGCCCCAAAAATGAAAATAAAAACCAACACCTTTCCTGCGCAGCCGTATGCAATATATACAATAGATCTGAAGTTTTATTTCTATGCTAAATTAATTAGGTAATATATAAATGTTTTTGTTGTTACTGTATAATGACTTTACGTATAAACAGTCGTGTATAGTGGTTTATGTATATCTAATACATTGTAGGTGCTATATTTTAAATGTCTTCATGTTATGGTAAACATGCAATCTGAGATTTGAAATTAATAAACCTTCCAAACGTGCAGAATATTTCCTAACACCAAGGAGGATGCTCCGTTTTTCAAATACAATAATAATAAAAATAATAAATAAATAATAATAATATTTAAAAACATTCTTATTATACTGTATTTTTATTTCCAAGGAACAGTGACATAACTAAATATTTCAATAAAGGTAGTATACAACATAGCAAATGTATATGTAAGCACGGTCAAACACCACGTGACAAACACCTCGTGACAAACACCATGTGACAAACACCATGTGACAAACACCACGTGACAAACACAATGTGACAAACATCACGTGACAAACACCACGTGACAAACACCATGTGACACACATCACGTGACACATACCACGTGACAAACGCCATGTGACAAACACCATATGACAAACATCACGTGACAAACACCATGTGACAAACACCACGTGACAAACACAATGTGACAAACACCATGTGACAAACATTACGTGACAAACACCACGTGACAAACACAATGTGACAAACACCATGTGACAAACATCTCGTGACAAACAACACGTGACAAACACCATGTGGCAAACACCATGTGACAAACACCTCGTGACAAACACCACGTGACAAACACCATGTGACAAACACCTCGTGACAAACACCTCGTGACAAACACCATGTGACAAACATCATGAATATTCCGAATAAAGACGTGATTAATAATCGCAGTGAGTTTTCGTCCAGAGAATTGTTATTTCTCATACTCTGCACCTACACATAATTATTGTCAAAGGAATCTGAATTAGTCTACCTCTAAACTGCTGTATCATGCGATTACCGCCACTATATAGTAAGCATGGATACATAGACAAATGTCCATTCCGGGTCGTGGTTACCTGGGTTACGAGTTTCGGAAATTCCTACTTTAATTTTTAGAGTTTATTGATCTTAAAAAACGCATCGTTTATTACTGATGAAATTATTTTTATTTATGCATGAAAGCAGAGTTGGTAGGTTCGAAACCTGGCGTATGTATAAAATTGTATTCACATGAACTTGTATATGTATTCACGTGAACTTGTATATAATTGTATTCACATGAACTTATATATAATTGTATTCACGTGAACTTGTATATGTATTCACATGAACTTATATAAAATTGTATTCACATGAACTTATATAAAATTGTATTCACGTGAACTTGTATATGTATTCACATGAACTTATATATAATTGTATTCACATGAACTTGTATATAATTGTATTCACATGAACTTATATATAATTGTATTCACATGAACTTATATATAATTGTATTCACATGAACATGTATATGTATTCACATGAACTTATATAAAATTGTATTCACATGAACTTGCATATGTATTCACGTGACCTTTAGACGTCGTTTCTTTGAATTTCATTATAGTATAACATTAATATATAATTATCATATTGTTATAATACGGTATATCTACCATATCTGATAAGACTTATATTAATCGGCTTACATAGTATATGTACTTAACGCTATCTAATTGATATAGGCAATACGAAATTATGTAATATAGTACATTGTGTAATAAACAGGAGGAGCAAAAACAGCTTTATATCTCGCTCTATTCAGTATATGTGAATTGTATACTGTAAGTATAAGAACATAGTAAAACAATAGACGAACAATGCACAAGTAATATGCACACATATCGTAAATAACTGACATAAAACGAAGTGTTATCAGGAGAAGCATAAGTATATGTTCGAACATCAAACGAAATATAACGCGTGCAATATACGCAATATCGGACTGACATCAAATGAAATATAACGCGTGTAATATACGTAATATCTGACTGACATCAAACGAAATATAACCCGTGTAATATACGCAATATCGATCTGACATCAAAAGAAATATAACGCGTGTAATATACGCAATATCGGACTGACATCAAACGAAATATAACGCGTGTAATATACGTACTATCGGACTGACATCAAACGAAATATAACGCGTGTAATATACGCAATATCGGACTGACATCAAACGAAATATAACGCGTGTAATATACGCAATATCGGACGGACATCAAACGAAATATAACGCGTGTAATATACGTACTATCGGACTGACATCAAACGAAATATAACGCGTGTAATATACGCAATATCGGACTGACATCAAACGAAATATAACGCGTGTAATATACGCAATATCGGACGGACATCAAACAAATATAACGCGTGCAATATACGCAATATCTGACTGACATCAAACGAAATATAACGCGTGTAATATACGCAGTATTTGACTGACATCAAACGAAATATAACGCGTGCAATATACGTAATATCGGACTGACATCAAACGAAATATAACGCGTGTAATATACGTAATATCTGACTGACATCAAACGAAATATAACGCGTGTAATATACGCAGTATTTGACTGACATCAAACGAAATATAACGCGTGCAATTTACGCAATATCGGACTGACATCAAACGAAATATAACGCGTGTAATATACGCAATATCGGACTGACATCAAACGAAATATAACGCGTGTAATATACGCAATATCTGACTGACATCAAACGAAATATAACCCGTGCAATATACGCAATATCGGACTGACATCAAACGAAATATAATGCGTATAATATACGCAATATCAGACTAAGATACATAAATATCTGGCAGACATAAAACGAAATATAAATGAGTATTATACGAAATAATCGGAATGACATCAAAACGAAATATACACGTGTAATATACGTAAATATAAGGAAGTCATAAAGGGAAAAATACATTAATATCTTATCTGGCTGACACAAATACACACGCTCGCAACACGTAGAGGACTGGTGACATTAAAGGAAATACATGTATACGTATGCTATTATTAGCCTGTGTTCCAGTCTGTCGAGTTTTCACTAATTTACTTCTGGCAAAATTACATTATCGGAAACTCAATACGGCCCAATTAATAATTTCGGTATTAAAATATATTTATATGACTGACCATGCAAAATATATCAACGCCTGTTCCCAGGATAGTATGTTTTATTATGACACGATATGGTGATGCGTACGTCTGACACCATAACGAAATGTAGGTGAGCACTATCTACTAGGACGTAGCTCGTTATTGTTGCGAATATAGCGAACATGTGTGTTTTACGTTTATTTATCGTCGCTACCGGTTGCCCATATGAGCGACGCCTCCTGAAGAGATTAGTAATTTTAGATTTGTGGAGGATAGTGCATGATACAGACAGAGAGCCGTTCCAGAATCTCCTCTGGTTATGTTACGTGCACGGTGTAAATCACCGACACGAGACCTATGTTTAAAGGCCCATCTGAAGTTAATTTTATTAGGTACAGACCGGGGATCGAACCTGCGATCCATGGATTACGTAGTGAACATTCTACAAGAGTGATTAAGTATAGGATAAATAAGCCGACAAATATAGGACTGTGTGAGGCTCATAGCGCCGAACTTAGCTCCGAAAACCGTGCACATAGTTTCCATATTGGATCCGTTTGGGGTTATATCTTACTTAAAACACACACTTATAGAAGAATGT
This sequence comes from Archivesica marissinica, assembly GCA_014843695.1. NCBI lineage: Eukaryota > Metazoa > Mollusca > Bivalvia > Venerida > Vesicomyidae > Archivesica > Archivesica marissinica. The sequence goes on along the minus strand of CM026397.1, from coordinate 54,668,299 downwards.
CTTACTAATTAAATTGTTAGTTTCGTATATTTACGAATAGGATTTGATATAATACTCTGGCCTTTTGAAAGCAGTCCAATATTAATAATAATGGACTGCACGTACAACGGTATGACGTCACGGCACTGACTATATAAACTACGATGCATTACTAACCGTATATAATTTATTATACATATTTAATAAAATGGATATGTGTGATATAGTAAAATGTACAGGAATTGTATACGTGGTCCTGACACATTGCACAGCCTGTAACTCAGATTTAAACTTGTAATAAACATAAGGGCACAATCGCAACGGCGACAGTTGGGCGCTAACGTGCTTGGATATGGCCTAAGCAATGTGTATGCATAGTGTCAAGCCTATATATGGTGTATCATAATGTTCTTAGAAGAACATTTTAATACGTGTTTGGCTTTGAACCCGAAATCATTTGCCCAGATCCCAAAAGGTAGTTGGTGCATGTCTTTGGCACGTGATGGGCCTAGTGAAATTATATTGCTTGATATGTAGCGAAAGCTATTTATACATATAATGTTCTAAGGCAAAGTGATACGCCTTATAAAGTTGAACTTTGACGATTTACGAGAACTAATGGTCAACACTGAATATGGCGCAGGTATATTAATATGTAAATAGCCAACTTATTTGTCACGTATGACCACGTTCGAACCTTATTATTTTAGTCCGATTGTGTTTCACTGCCGGGGTTTCACAATTTGCTAAATCGGGGTAAGATTTCAACAACGATTCTCACTTAATCGTATGACCCACGTTGGGGGTCCCGCAGAAACGTATAATCGTCGCGATGTATCAAAGAGTTGCTAGCAGGTCAAAATCCCGTTTAATCACTATAATTGAAAGGCCGGGCACTGGGATTTAACGTCGGAAAGATTGACAATGCTAAAATCACTAACGATTTCATGAAAAATTTGATTTGGCAAACATCATTTATAATACTGTTTGCTTATTACGAGCCGGTGATTACAAGGGTCTCAATAAATTAATAATGATTGTCGGTGGAGTTTAATGATTAGTTTATTATTTATTCTAATTTAAATCAGGACGCAGCGAGATGCATGTAGGGAAATTGTGAGTAGCGTTTAAGTCCCAATATGCACTTAACCCTTTCCTTCATAGAGATTTAGGTTAATATAGTATTATATAAACAGTGGATAGGTAGTGGCCATATCTATCCCACCTCCATAGATATTACTGGGACTACATGAGATTCTGGACTTTATTATGAACATTGGTTTGACTGCTACCTTGTAAATGTATGTTGTATTGGTAATGGCGTCAAGAGGTGCTTATATGAGGGAATGGGTTAAGCAGAAAAACGCTGCAGATTTCCATATGCAAAATATACAAATGAACAACAGTATAGTAACTGTCGTATATTTACGAAATAATAGTAGAGTTATTTATTGGCCGTAGGCCTAAGTTGTTAATTACGACGTTCAGAACGACAATCCATGTTTTATTCAACTATAAACAACCGCAAATACAAAGATATTATTTCGATTCTAACATGACCAAAATATCTATAAAGAGCAAACGTAGTTGGTGTTATTATTTAGAAAGCGTAAATGACGTCACAAAGCTACACAAATGCTAGTAAAATAACGTCGCGTTTGACTTCACTCGCTAAACCATGGTTTATTGCAGATTTAATCACGGTAAATTCCTTCTTTGCGTATACAGATAAACTTCCGAGCAATAATAGCATTTATATGTTTAAACAGTTCTTGAAATATATTCCTATTTTCGCGTGGATGCTTGATTTCAAATCTACATCAGCACGCGGAGTTAGAACAGTGTAATTAATCACACTTTGTATAACTTGCATGTTTAACCCTTTCCCCCTTATTAGCGCTTCTCGACGCCAATGCCTCATATATTTGACACATTAGCTCAAACAAGCTTAATATAGATTGGAACAACATAGTGCATACATAATACATAATATGTAAACTATATTCTGTGTTTGTTATATGCTGTACATTGATGAGACTGAAATAAAGAATAAAATCTACAACCCTTAATAATTCCTAGTACCCTCCACGAAGGTGGAGTAGGCAAGTTCACAGCGTATCCATTGCGTATGATTGGTACATTACAACCAAATGTATGACATAAAACTACAACTATATGGGGGAAAGGGTTACGAGAACAGAACAGAACAGCATTTTATTATCGGACTTGTACATAGTGCATAATCATATAGTAACACAATTAAAATATACTAGAGGACATAGAAAACGCACACCTACATTATATGATTACTATTACATGAAAAACGAAATACGAAGGATTCTATCAAAGATATATGACATCTTTATTAAAACAAAACTGAACAACTAAAAATATTCCAAAATGTTTAAAACTATTTATATAGTTATTGTTTTGCATGTTTTCTATGTCCTCTAGTATACGTTTACATCACGAGATTGGTTAGATAAATAAATATGCACGTGTGTACAATGTATTAGTAACACATTATGAACAGTACAGTGTGGCAAAATACTATAAACACTTTGTCAAGTATGAAGTATTATTTATTAAGAAAATACATTAAACTAATGATAGAGATTTTCACTGATTGTGTTATTATTTTACAAATTGAACTAGTTTTGTCACATAAAATATTCGCTATTCAAGATGGCGACTTCTAGTTAAATTTGAAATTAACAAAATAAAATAGTAGTTATCTGTCTTAGTTTATACAAATTTATATTAGCTCGATTGCGAAACAAGTTCGTACAACTTATATTAATCACTCTCGAGCCCTCACTCCTGGTGGAAAATACATCGCCGCGAGGGCGAGAGAGAGAGAGAGAGAGAGAGAGAGAGAGAGAGAGAGAGAGAGAGAGAGAGAGAGAGAAGGGGTAACTGAAATTTAAATGCCCTTGCCCAAGGGCACAATGGTAACGGCTCCAGTCGGACTCGAACTCCGCGCCTTTCGCACCTGAAGCGTATAACTCTACTTGTGAGTGTTCGAGGACGGGACCATTTCAAGAGCATTAAGAACGTATTACATATAACTCAACTATTCTCTTTCATGTACTGTGTAATTATGTTTTTGCATGATCAACTTAGACGGTTCCATATAGATAATAAGCCGGATAAAGCGCTACAGTGAAATTAACCTCGTAATAGTTTATTAATTGCTCCATAATGACCATATACACTATAACACTGGTGCTAATTCGTAATCAAATGAAGCGTTTCGTACTCTGCACCTGTCGTAATCAACCCGCATGCGGAATATTGTGCAGTAAATGAAACATATAGATATGCAGTGTAGTCTTATCGTCGAGGTTATGGCGTAATAAATTTAAACCACTTTTATCTGTAATATTTATAAATAATCCTAGACAAAAATGGGTGCTATTCATGATGGGTATCTAGTTTCTATCAGACAAATAAGATATTAATTCCAGGATATGTCTTCCAATAGTTTTCTGATATACACTAATACAGGATTAAATCGATGTTAATTATTGAATACTTTCTCCGACATAGTTTTGTTTCATGTGTGTTTTACGTTTATTTATCGTCGCTACAGGTTTAATTATGTTGTATTGCGTGGAATGAGAGAAAATAAATTGAATTGAATTGAATTTAATCATATTACTAAACCAATCAAAATAGTGAAAGTTCTTGAGTTTTCATATTTGAAGAGTTTAGCTAAACTGGTGGACAATTTGTGTCCTTGTAAATAAATAACTACATGTATTGACGAGACTCAAATATATTTAGAAACAAGCAATCAATTTAACCAAACGACTGTTTATGTGCGTTTTACATTTATTTATCGTCGCTACCGGTTGCCCATATGAGCGACGCCTCCTGAAGAGATTAGTCATTTTAGATGTTTGTAGGATAGTGCAATGATACAGACAGAGATCCATTCCAGAGTCTCCTCTGGTTCTTTTACGTGCACGGTGTATAGCACCGACACGAGACCTCGGTCTAAAGTCCCATCTGAAAGATTGATAATTGTATTAGGGTCAGACGGGGGAACGAACCTGCTGGACTACAGATCCGTCTAAAAAAAGGCTGCCGTTTACACAGACTGGCGTAATATACTCCCATATTGCGTGCGGTCGAATATGGCATTCTATGGCACTAATTCGTTAATAGCCGATCGTGCAAATATCTGATTATACCAACCACTGGATAAATAAATACGCTAAGTCCCGTGTGGTCATCGTTTGACCGCCGGACATATCAGTATTGGATAAAACTTGATTTAATTATGTCCTTTTATTTTTACTGTTAAATATGTGTTGACATCGGTGAATGTCATTTAAAAAAATAGAAAATCGAGATAAATATGTTCAACAATCTGATAATACAAAAATATCAAAATAATAATATCACAATCTCTTTAATTCAAATTTATTTTAAAATGTAATAATTCGATTTTATGAATGAAATTTGTCCAAGGACATATTTATTTACTTTCATGTTTTGTAGACACTAATAACAATAAATGTAGTTTGCCTTTAGGGCTGTGTCACGAGCAGGCTTTTGTATAAATCTACAATTTAATGCATATTGTATCATATCCCGAGGGTAGGTTTTGTCAATCTTTTGGAGCACGACACGCTCCGAAAATTGAGTCGCAAAATTTCCTCGGGTTATTTTGCTTTGTGTGCATACGCCGTGGAAAAGTGAAAGTACAATTGAATTTTGAATGACAAATTTGCAGTAGAGACTTTGTTTCGACACGGTGGTGGTAATGTTTCAAATACAAAAGAAAATGTCATCTAATTGTGAATATTGTCAATATATTTGTTTTAATGAAGTATTAACCCATTCAACATCAAGTAACTCAGATGGACTGGTCCATGATATTCATAAACCAATAAATGAATCAGAAAATCACATTTGGACAAGTTCATTTATCAAAATGGGTAATTATGTCTAAAAATAGTCATATCACTGGCAAAAAGTGCAGATCCTGATGAGACGGCTCGTCACGAGCCGGCTCATCTGGATCTACACTTTGTGTAAGCCTATTTAGAGGTATGTGGTGTTGAAAGGGTTAATTATACTGTTGGCATAGTTATTTTGGTTTTAAATTGTATTTTGATTATGCAGAAGTTAGAGCTGTTTTCATATGACACGGTGTGTTACAATTTGATATATTATTAATATGTAAATATTTATTGTTCATAACGTGATAAATTGAGAGATTATATGATTGAATTGGTATGGTATGTATGTTTGGCCATATTCATCTATTATGCATGCTAAACGATCAAAGCCAAGCTATTTGCCGATTCGCTGAATAAGAAATTGACAAATTATAAACATGTTTTTAAACCTATGCTATGGCAAGAACAACAACTTTAAAGCGACATTACATTGCAAAATGCCCCAAAAATGCATCTTTACGTATAAATAGCATTGCTAATACAAATTCTTTCGAGATTATTCGAAACCTAACTTTCTATGCATAAACATTGTTTTGTGGTATACAAATACTCAAAAGTTAAAGTAGGATAACATATAACTGTCGGCTACGCCCCTGAATTGACGTTTGTTTACTATTGAAGTATATACCAAGCGCGTGATACTGTCGATCAGGGATATTTTATATTTTAAATGGTATTAGTCTAAAAATAAATATGCATAGGCATAAAGTGTGAGATATAACTGGGTTAATTTGTAACATAAATCGCGTTATTCAGGATATACTCATTGCATTACGCATCGATGTTGATCTTGTGTACATTATTTTGCTATGTCAACAAACGTCGTATACGATGTTAGCTTATTAGTTGAACTACTCAGCTTTTGAGGCAAACATTCGGAAAACATTTATACCATATAATAGGAGAATATATTCTGTAGAAATTTGCGTTTTCACTGATGTAATTCCGCTTTAAGTATAGATAACTGTATATATTATAACCAGACAAGTTATCTGTTAGGTTTATCGAAATTACATAATTATGGTATATGCACATTTCTCTTAGATCGATTGCGAAACAAGTGTTTACAACATTTAGATTAGTCGCTCGCCAAACCTCATTCCAGGTGGAATTCCATTGCCACGAGGGAGAGAGAAGACGTGGATTTAATGGCCTGTACGGCCTCAAATAGCATATCTGCATTAGTCGGTCAAACTACAAGCACTTATATAAGACAGAACGACAGATTAAAGCTAATTCACAGACGGTTCTGTAGTCCAGTGGTAACACGCTGGACTTGTAATCCAGGGATCGCAGGTTCGTCCCCCGCCTGACCCTAATAAAATTAGTCTAACAGTCTTTCAGATGGGACGTTAAACCGAGGTCTCGTGTTGGTGCTTTACACCGTGCACGTAAAAGAACCAGAGGAGTCTATGGAATGGGTCTCTGTCTGTATCATGCACTATCCTCCAAAATCTAAAATGACCATCTTCAGGAGGCGTCGCTCATATGGGCAACCGGTAGCGACGATAAATAAACGTAAAACACATTAAAGCTAATTCTAGACTAGACATTGGTGTTGTTGTTGTTGTTGTTGTTTAGTAAGGAGACGCATCAGATGAATACATCTCACCCTATCCCTGACATATTTCACTCCATTTATTATTACGAACATGTCACTTGTGTCTAGTTTACGCCCCCGTTACATCAGTTTTGACAGTCTACGCATCTGGCATGAATGCAATATTCTCCCCATTGATAATGTGCTACTATTATGTAACTAAATCTTTGATAAATTAAACAAACTGTTCCCCAATCGGCGATCAGATTTCGCTTTAGCAAGAAACGAATCGCGCCCTGTGTCTAACGATATGAGTCAAGCAACTTGCGATTTAGGTAATTCGGCAAGGCAATATAAAAACGGAATTAAATTAAACAAACGTCCACAATATCAAGACAATATCCGGTGATTTCTTAGTGAAGCGTTTCCTGAAAATGATCTGACAGGGTACACTCTGGTTCAACAAACACATGTACAAACGAACACGCATGCATTTAACATGAGCGTATATCATTTAATGCGTATTACATACGATTTATATTATGTAATTTGTAATCTATATCATTTATAATTCTGTTAATAATTAACAGTAATAAAAATAATTAATTTGGACGATTTTTCTGTTACATTCTACAAAAAAGTACCCTTTCTTTGTTACCTAGTTAGGATTACCTCTTTGGTTTGATGCAATGAATAGTGTGTAATTTAAGGTTTATTTATCAAAAGCTTTGTATATCCATTCAATGGCCTTGCAAAGAAAATTAATTCCACATCAAATATATAACTCTATTGAAGTTTGAAAATACTTGTTACATTAACTACGTAATATTTCTGTTCTTACTTAAGCACGGCCGTCGAATAAAATCTTTTATAACATTATTTATGTTGAAATTAAGTTGCCAAGATTATGTTTGAATAATTAGTACTAGGCTAATCATGTTCCAAGCATTCTGGCGGCTTTCTGAGCAATAAAAGCGCCATTTTGTGTTTTGTTGTTGTGCTTAAAATGCGCAACAGCCGTTTATCTAGGCCTACCATAGAGGTCTCATATAAATTCATTAACTCCGAATGGCTACATGCTACAGACGGATCTGTAGTCCAGTGGTAACACGCTGGACTGGTAATCCAGGGATAGCAGGTTCCATCCCCCCGTCTGACCCTAATAAAATTAACAGTCTTTCAGATGGGACGTTAAACCGAGGTCACGTAAAAGAACCAGAGGAGACTCTGGAATGGGTCTCTGTCTGTATCATTGCACTATTCTTCAAAAATCTAAAATGACTAATCTCTTCAGGAGGCGTCGCTCATATGGGCAACCGGTAGCGACGATAAATAAACGTAAAAACACAGGCAACATGCTGTTGTTTATGTTTATGATTTGTTGCTTACAATGCTGTCTGTAATGGCTAAATTCGATCTATTGCATTGCTATATTAACATTAACCCTTTCCTTCATAGAAATATAGGCCAATATACCATTATATCTCCATACAAACGACAGCCATGTAGCCACCATGCAGTGGATAAGTAGTGGCCATATCTATCCCACCAACATAAATAGATATTACTGGGACTACATGAGATTCTGGCCTTTATTATTATTATTATCATTATTATCATTATTATTATTATTATTAGTAGTATATTCAATGATGTTGTTACTGCTGTGTGTCCTGATTCAAAATAAAATTATATGTTGTTGTTGTTCACTTATTATCCCCGATAAATAACTAGTGGGTGGGGTGGGGTGAATATGTTAGAATGTTCTATCCTTTTATTGCCGATATGCTTATTTTTCGAAATGAAAATGAAGAGCAGAATATTAAATAAATTCATGCATACCAATTCACTTATACATCATCATTAATTCGATCAAAGTACTAACAAAAATGCACTTAGACAGTTTGTCCCATTAATCAAATAAAACGCCACCCGTACCAAATCTACACGAGCTCGTGTACAACGTAAATACAGTCACTATAAAAAATATAGACTCGATTCATTTTAAAGATAGACATCTGTATCCGCGTTATAGACCGCCATCAACATATTGGCGACGTTTGGTATAATGCACTGATTGATTAAATGTTATATCTGTTAAAACTCATGTCTAGATTATGAACATTTCTAAAAAACATAATTAGTATGAACAATCCAATTGGATCTAGTTATTTCCATGATTTTATTGTATTAAAATAAAATTATATAACGAACCAAGCGTGAACAAAATTTATGGAGATAATCACAATAAGCGTTAAGCTTCCGATCAAATATATTTTCGTTTGTATAGCTATACAATAGATATGTATTGTACATAATGAACGTTTGTATAGCTATACAATAGATATGTATTGTACATAATGAACGTTTGTATAGCTATACAATATATATGTATTGTACATAATGAACGTTTGTATAGCTATACAATAGATATGTATTGTACATAATGAACGTTTGTATAGCTATACAATAGATATGTATTGTACATAATGAACGTTTGTATAGCTATACAATAGATATGTATTGTACATAATGAACGTTTGTATAGCTATACAATAGATATGTATTGTACATAATGAACGTTTGTATAGCTATACAATAGATATGTATTGTACATAATGAACGTTTGTATAGCTATACAATAGATATGTATTGTACATAATGAACGTTTGTATAGCTATACAATAGATATGTATTGTACATAAAGAACGTTTGTATAGCTATACAATAGATATGTACTGTACATAACGAACGTTTGTATAGCTATACAATAGATATGTACTGTACATAATGAACGTTTGTATAGCTATACAATAGATATGTATTGTACATAATGAACGTTTGTATAGCTATACAATAGATATGTACTGTACATAATGAACGTTTGTATAGCTATACAATAGATATGTACTGTACATAATGAACGTTTGTATAGCTATACAATAGATATGTACTGTACATAATGAACGTTTGTATAGCTATACAATAGATATGTATTGTACATAATGAACGTTTGTATAGCTATACAATAGATATGTATTGTACATAATGAACGTTTGTATAGCTATACAATAGATATGTACTGTACATAATGAACGTTTGTATAGCTATACAATAGATATGTACTGTACATAATGAACGTTTGTATAGCTATACAATAGATATGTACTGTACATAATAAACGAATAAATATGTTTAAACCAAACCAAGCGTGGAAATTGAATTATAGTTTTATTATGTTCAACCTCATTTATTTCTTATTCCCTGCTGTGTATTGTATGTATAGCATATTACTTATATGTACAGTCGATGTTATGTTATATTGTATATAGTATCTTAAAAAACAAATATTGTCATGTTGATAACTTATATGTTAATATATTTGATCATGTAACTAGAAACATTGTATGTTTACGTTACTTATTAAACGTTACTTATTAAACGTTACTTATCAAACGTTACTTATCAAACGTTACTTATCAAACGTTACTTATTAAACGTTACTTATTAAACGTTACTTATCAAACGTTACTTATTAAACGTTACTTATCAAACGTTACTTATCAAACGTTACTTATCAAACGTTACTTATTAAACGTTACTTATCAAACGTTACTTATCAAACGTTACTTATTAAACGCTACGTTACTTATTAAACGTTACTTATTAAACGTTACTTATCAAACGTTACTTATCAAACGTTACTTATTAAACGCTACGTTACTTATTAAACGTTACTTATTAAACGTTACTTATTAAACGTTACTTATTAAACGTTCGTTACTTATTAAACGTTACTTATTAAACGTTACTTATTAAACGTTACTTATTAAACGTTACTTATTAAACGCTACTTATTAAAAATATTGAATATTGCATCGTTATTATTAGTTTTATTGATCTATTTGTTATAACATGTGATTTTTATAATGCGATATGCTTTGTTGCAATATACCTCTTATAATTCTATTCAGAATGGCTATGTACTTTTAATATGAGTGTTTAGCCTTGTCTTTGCACTATATGAAGACGATTTTTATTTCATAAAATACCAACACACAATATAACAACAACAACAATTACTTTTATTCAACAACAACAAAAACTAGTGTCATGTTAAGTATATAACAACATGACTAATTAAGTTTTATGATATTGTGGGCATATATATATATATATATGATATTTCTTATCTGGGGACAGCAATGATTTACAACGATTTACATAGAACAAGAAATAACGGAACATGTTTACATTTCAAACAACATTAGAAATGCTACATGTATACTCAAGGTAGAACATGTTAAAGTCACTATTCAACACAATATAATATATTCTATACCAACATATAAATAATAAAGCCTTGGCTTCACATGTATGTACATATATGAAACTTTAAAAAAATGTATGTATATTTTATGACTATGTACTTATGTATACGTCATACATATATACATGTTCTGTTATGTTCTATTTGAATTACAATTGGTACCATAATGTGTAATATACCGAGGAAATACTACAGCATCTGTAAAACATACCAATCTCATTGTTATAATTTATTATTTTATTCTTATCTCATACTATCAGTTTCCAAACTTGATCATATTAGACAAATCTTTAGAAATATCAGTCTTAACTATTTTCGCGAATTCCAGGAAATAATATAATTATGCTGATAACACTACCAGTGTCCTCTTTGGTGGAATTATAGTAGCTGAGGAGACCTGGTACCTCACTGTTCTACCCCCACGCATGGCCATAATACCAGTGTCCTCTTTGGTGGAATTATAGTAGCTGAGGAGACCTGGTACCTCACTGTTCTACCCCCACGCATGGCCATAATACCAGTGTCCTCTTTGGTGGAATTATAGTAGCTGAGGAGACCTGGTACCTCACTGTTCTACCCCCACGCATGGCCATAATAGCTCAATTATTGACTGTTAACCAACAGAGGAGAAGAAGATTCCAAGCTCTGCATTATGGTCACTTACTCAAACAGCTCATAATGGGCGACTTTACCATCTACACACTCTAAGAAAAGGGTCCTCATTTTAAATTCCCCTGTTACTGTGACCACTAATGAGTTTTACGGCCTAATAACGATAATAACTGATCAATTATACATGTATATCAGCATTAGTTCTTGCAGTTTATATCGTATGTCCCAAGAAAGTCTTACTTGTCAGTGTTTACATGTTTCATTGTGCTATAATGTTTTAATTTGTTGAGGGCCCCATGGTAGATCGACTTAATTGTTCTCGTTAAATGAAGTCTTTATTATTATTATTATTATTATTATTATTATTATTAATGTCAATCACAATAATAAATAAATAAATTTCTTACCTGATTTCCATCATCCATCATGTTCCCGCCATGTAGAGTAAGAAGGGTCGGGTCCGTGTCCCCGTATCCAATGGATAAAGGGGCTCGTGGTACCAGAAGGTCCGTACGTCCCATACCCCCATAATCTGCTCTATTTCTATCATGGGGCTGCAAACCGCCCGCCATATTATGTATATCGTCTCTGTGGCGGAGTACATTTCTGTCTTGAAGTTGATGGTAGTGCTGCTGGGGTGGTTGGAAGCCACTGAGATGAGAATAGGGGTCAGTGTTCACGTGGTGGGGATGAAATTCCACTGGTTGTTGGGAGATTGGGTTGTACGGCGGCGGAAAGTAGGGCGGCTGGAAATCCGACGTCGGTGTGTGCGAGAGACGTGGTGCCGGCGGGAATGACGCCGCTGTCGATACTGTTGCCACAAGCTGCCCGAGACCAGTGTGTGAACCCAAAACATCCCGTCGTTCCTAGAAACATGAACAAAATCCGCATGAAAACAACTCACACAACAAACAGGCGCCATTTTAGTATCGCCAAATTTGAGTTGACGTCAAATAGACAACGTTATATGTATATGAATAAATAATCCACAAACAATATCTGTAAAATACATTCATAAACTGTCTTGCTTGCAGATATAACGACGACTGTAGGTTATTATAACGAGCATTTTAATGTATACTAACATCTAGACAAAGCCCAGGGCGACATTTGGGAGACCAACTAGAAAATGGAAAAGAAAAACTGAAAATCTGCCCGGCGGCGGGGCTTAGATCGCGTTCATTAACAAGACATCACCATTCTTGAAAACATCAAAAGTAAATAACTCCGGTATTATTAATGGGTTTCAGCTATGTATCCCATAAAAGGCGCTGCACTGGTCGGAATTATCTGTTTTAATCAAATTTTAAAAATGTATTACCAATAATTGAAAGAACATCTCAAACTGGACACATAAACAAAGTTAATCATGTAAAACGATGTACAAAAAATGATTAAAGTATTCGATGAGTATTAATAACATTTGTAAAATTTAGCTACATTCGGAAAATATATAGTCATTACTTTATATTTAACAGAGTCCTCAGTAGATCCTATCTTCCCAAATGAAAATGTTATTAAAAGTTAGTACCATCACCATTTGGATAGTAATAAAAATCGCTCTAGAAATAAAATACAGATAAATGTTAAAGATAAAACAAGAAAATCAATGGTAGAAAAAGTGAGAAAAAACCACCTCGATGCCATTCGTTGTATTTCCATTTTGGTCAACTAAGCCAAATGCCGACGGCATATCGCGCTTGTAAAACGTCGGTGAAACTCTATCCAGAACTGTTAACACTCCGTTTGATTTTAACACACCGTTTTCTATCCCAATGTTCTCATCGGCTACCGAAGTTAATGGGGTAGAATCAACGGGGCTTAACTCTGCAGTCATCATCGAGATCAATATACCCGCTAGAGGGAGGCACCCGGGGCGTACTTGATCAGAATCCTTCGTCTGTCACTCGGAAAACACAAATTCAGGCTCGAGGCTCTGTTTACACTTCATTTAAAGTCCAAAATTAAATCCAATAAGCTGTTCCATATTCGCAAACAAGTATAGAAAGTACACCCAGTCTAGATTACCAGAAAAAAAGGTTTGACGAAAAACTTATATTGTAAACAATCTTCAAATAGCCGAACACGGAATAAATCCCTGAATGTATGTATCACATGATATGACCAGAGGTCAGTTTCACTAGTATCCCTATAAACGGTAGAACAGTAAACGTGAACATACTATGAAATAGCCAGAAGCAAAACGAACTCAAAAAGACCTAGAGCGATGTTCTACTTCTGATCAAGAAAGAGGCGTGGTTTAGCGCACCAGTGAGCACAAATTACTCGATTGTGAAGAAAATGGGCAGGAGCACTCGCATATTTGTACGGATAATGAATCAAGCATAGCCGTGATTGGCGTTTAACGGAAAGGCGAACAAATTACTCAACATTCTAAACAGTGAGCCTTAATTTTAGCGGAAAGCTTATTGATAAGTCATTAAGAACATAACAATGTCTGAAAGCTGGTTTTAATTGAGTAAATCTTTGGGAAATATGGGAAACATAGCGGAACAGTAAATGGTTATTACGGCCTGAACAAATCGATCAGAATTCTTAGTTGGCGCAAACACACAACTTACAACCATACTCTTTAGAGATATACATACTAATAATAATAATGGTGATGATGATGATGGTGGTGGATGATGATTATGGTGATGATGATGATGATGGTGGTGGATGATGGTGGTGGATGATGGTGGTGGATGATGATGATGATGATGATGATGATGGATGATGATGAGGATGATGATGATGATGATGAGGGTGATGATGATGATGATGGTGATGGTGGATGATGGATGGTGTATGATGATGGATGGTGATGGATGGTGATGGATGATGATGGATGATGGATAATGATGATGGTGAGGATGAGGATGATGATGATGAGGGTGATGATGATGATGATGGTGATGGTGGATGATGGATGGTGTATGATGATGGATGGTGATGGATGGTGATGGATGATGATGGATGATGGATAATGATGATGGTGAGGATGAGGATGATTGATTTCAATTTGTCTGTATACATACCGAGATCTTTGCAATCTACAATAACACGTTGTTTAACGGGTGACGTCAAACCTGACGTCATTTGACTAACACATTTATATTGTTATGACATCATTTACACGCTCTAAAAAAATAATACCAACTAATTTTGAGCTTTGTATATATATTTGTTATGTTAGAATTAAAATAATGTTTGTGGAACGCGTAATTTATAGTCAAGCAAAACATGGTCTGTCGTTCTGAGGGCCGGAAATAACTAACCACTTAGGCCTACTAATTCCTACACGTTAGAACTCCAAACCATGTTTTATTCGTTCATAGATAACTGAAAGAACATCTGTGATGAAGACCCCGGGTATCCCCCCGAGCAGTATTCCAGGCACGGACGGACCCCCGGGTATCCCCCCGAGCAGTATTCCAGGCACGGACGGACCCCCGGGTATCCCCCCGAGCAGTATTCCAGGCACGGACGGACCCCCGGGTATCCCCCCGAGCAGTATTCCAGGCACGGACGGACCCCCGGGTATCCCCCCGAGCAGTATTCCAGGCACGGACGGACCCCCGTGTAGAACCACCGACATTTCACAAGCCAGCTGGATAGCTTCATCACATGAAATAGTTCGAGATCTCCTATGAGATTCGAACCTACAACGATAGGAGGCAAAATACTTGAAGTCAACGACCGTTACCATTCGGCGACGGAGGCCCAATTAATAGGATGTATTATGTGTTGCTGTTCATTATATGTATTATAATTATATAATAATAATAATAATAATAATAATAAATAATAATAATAATAATAATAAATAATAATGGTCGTTGGCATCAAATATGTGTCCTGTCACCTCTGTAGGTTTGAATCTCATTGGGGATCACGAATTTTGAAAATGGTCAGTTCAAAAAAACCTAACGCAGACATATTTGACATTCACTGCTAAAGCATTATGTGGACAGGTATGTATATACAGAAGGTGCAAGGAAACGTAATTATGCTATAGTCATGCACATTATACCTACGTATCACAGGTTGGTGATAATTTCCTGTAAGGCGACTTAGTGGCGAGGTGTCATTACATTGTTAAAATGGTCTAACCATATCGCAGCTACTTAAGTAGTCATTATTTGGCGACAAAGACAAACAAATTGAATTAAAAGACATTCTTTGTGCTTTTAGATATTTGAATAGCAACAATGACTTATGCATGAATGTTGTTTTAATTTGTATAAGTGGAGCTTAAGTAACATACGGTGGTGTTGTCACATTTTATATAGCCTGGCGCCTGGCATACAAGCATAGGATTCGGGAAGTACTGATGTTCATAAAAAGAGGTGTCTCATAAGTCAGAAATGACTGGCCCTTTAAATATGGGTGACACTATAATAAACAAACACACTATATCATCAAAGCTGTTCCAATGACGCTTACTCGAGGTGTTACCGTAGTCGTGTATAGTCTGTACAGTGTACACCAACAGACACAGTTAGAACAACATATTTACAGACGGATATGTAGTCCAGTGGTAACACGCTGGACTGGTAATCCAGGGATCGCAGGTTCGATCCCCCGTTCGATCCCCCGTCTGACCCTAATGAAATTAACAGTCTTTCAGATGGGACGTTAAACCGAGGTCTCGTGTCGGTGCTTTACACCGTGTACGTAAAAGAACCAGAGGAGACTCTGGAATGGGTCTCCGTCTGTATCATGCACTATCCTCCAAAATCTAAAATGACTAATCTCTTCAACATATTTCAACACTATACGAATAAGTATATCATTATACTGACTATTGTCAAGTGGTAACAAGCTGGACTGGTAATCCAGGGATCGCAGGTTCGATCCCCCGTCTGACCTTAATCAAATTAACAGTCTTTCAGATGTGACTTTAAACCGAGGTCTCGTGTCGGTGTTGTACACGTAAAAGAACCAGCTGAGACTCTGGTATGGGTCTCTGTCTGTATCATTGCACTATCCTCCAAAACTCTAAAATGATTAATATATTCAGGAGGCGTCGCTCATATGGGCAACCGGTAGCAACGTCAAATAAACGTAAAACACACACATGTAAATTCATAACAATACACGCGTATGCTTGTTCTGTTGATTGAAACAGGACACAGTAATGCAACATTATTACTGAAATCAAGAACCTACTAAATACACGGATATCATTTAAAACTGTGCACTTCACTTTAATATTGAGCGTTACTGTTTTGCTACACATTTTAGAATTATGGATTTTACTATCATAATATAATATATAATCCTTCATGCATTGCACTAATTTACCCAATATTTCGTACATTTTTATACCAAATGTGTCTATATTTATTGATAAAAGGATATAAATTTTACATCTAAGACAATATGTGTACCTTCTAATATATTTACTCAATACTGTTTTGGTAGATACTTTTACTTAAGACTTTACTTGACAAGGGCAATCTTCCATAAGGTCACCAAAGCAAAAACAATAATATACAGTATACATATACATATATACCTACAATTCAACAGACATCATGATTTTATTGGAGTTTGAGAACTGGAAGTATATAATAAAATATATGGAATATATGTGGAAGTCGTGATAACGCAGTGGATGCGCGTTCGCTTCAGGTGCGAAATGTCCGGAGTTCGAGCCCCACTGGGGCCGTTACGATTGTGCCCTTAAGCAAGGCATTTAAATTCCACGTTGCCTCTTCTCTCTCCCTCGTGGCGATGGATTCCATCAGGAATGAGGTCTCGAGAGTGATTTATATAAGTTGAAATAACTTGTTTCGCAATCGAGCTAAAATAAATGTGTATAAACTAATAAAATGTATACATTAAATATTCATAATTCCTAGCTCGAGACTCGAACCCGTGTTGCATTGGTGACACGTGAGTGGCCTACCCACTACCCTAATCGTACTTCGGAATCGAATTTTAAAAACATGCTAATCTTCTGGATGAATGGGAATTCATGTGATAAGAATTACTGCTATGTATTCGTATTATAAGTATTACAAGTGTCCAATTGTTTTCAGGGAACTATCGAAATACAGACTTGAGCTGGAACCCAGAAATGGCCAGGTCAATCTATTTACGTAGTTGAAATTCTGCAACAATAATTGGTTCCCATATGATTCCCCAAATGTTCCAGCAAAGATGTGGTATATACTATTATGTTGGACAGGGTTTCGTGTTATTGTCCACATCTTTGCATTTAATTACTAACTGTTTGCACTTTATAATTTATACATTCACTCAATACACTACCCGAGTGTGTAGTATGCAGAGTGAGTTTTCAATCGTCCTTCTATTACATATTTATAAGTGATAGTTTTTCTTGTTCTCTCAGCTTTCCAGTATACAGTCAAACCTGTCCTAAGTAGCCATCCAAGGGAGTCAGAGAAAGTGGCTGCTTAGCACAGGTGGCTGCTTAATAGTGTTCAAATGTATAATAAAACAACCGATTGGGAATCTGGAAACTGGCTGCTTAATACAGGTTGGCTGCTTAATGGAGGTGACCACTAACACAGGTTTGACTGTACATCTATTTTTTACATTATGTAATACTTTGTGATATGTTAGAGATAAAATCGCAATATTATTTTTGAAGCATTTTGCTACACCAAATCATGCGGCACTTGAGTACATACACTAAATCTTTCTGCCATTTTGATTGAGTTTCGTGCTGCTGTAGTTCACACGGCATCATGTTAAGCACAATATTCACTTTGTCCCGCCTGTCAGCCATTTTGAACATTAAATTCCAATTTCAGAATTTGGTAAAATAAAAAAGTGCAGTAAACATATATTACGATTTGCACCCGTTTAGTCCAACGGTTTATAAGACTATATATTCAGTGTCCCCATGCAGCTTCCATATAACGTAGCATAGACTATGCCACGATATATCTCGTGGGCAATAAGTTTCTAATTTCGGAGAATCGATACATACTTGGTACACGTAACCACAGCACGATTTCTATGATGAAATACACGTAATGACTCAAAGTTTCGTGAGTTTTAATTTGGTTCCTTTCAACATGAATTATCGAATGATCACATTTTGGCCTCGATACGAGAATACACACGGTAACTACAATATGCGTATCAGCTCTGTATCTGAGGAAATGGCTCTGTCACGACGTTCCATTCAGCCCTGCCCCCCCCCCAAACATCCATCAGAAACTACCAGCCCCCAACAGAACATGTCTCGCACTAAGTATACATTTGTTTATTGTGTACAGTTTAAACTTTATTTATTTTACAACGATTGCGAAACAAGCTTTAGCAATTTATATTAATCACTATGAACGTATACACACGGTCATTATTGTGGGAGGAAACCGGAGTACCGAGAGAAACCCCACCTGTCCGATCTGGCGACCACCGTACCACCTCACATATTTCCCGGTTCGAGTATCGAACCCGGGTTGCATTGGTGAGATGTGTGCGTGCTAACCACTGCGCTAATCGGACATACACTATGTTTATTGTGTATTAACCAAGGCAATTGCTCATTTATTGTCAGACATTATTTAATCTATATTGTGAACGCTATTAATTTCCAAATCGTATCTTGTCAAACACCTTTACCTGTTACAGTCATCGCTAGTTAGCTTTGCTTTATTTGTGTTTGGGGTTTAAAATCGCACCGACAGTATAGGTCAGTCATATGGCGACTCCCCAGCTATTATTAGTGGAGGAAGACTTCTGAACAGTATTTCAAGCACTGCGTAGCTACTTTACACAAACGAGCTCGGAACCCCCCCCCCCACCCAGTGGTATTCGAGCCTACAGAGGCGAGGGGCAAGTAAATTGAATTCAATGATATAAACCACTCGGCCACTGAGGCTCCCCTTAGTTAGATACCCGATGCCTCACCAGCATATCCATACTGAACACTGACGAGAACCAAACCTCCCGTTCCGTAGGCGGACGCTTTATCAGCGGATTCTGCTCCGTAAAGCAACAACACAT
This sequence comes from Archivesica marissinica, assembly GCA_014843695.1. Lineage (NCBI taxonomy): Eukaryota > Metazoa > Mollusca > Bivalvia > Venerida > Vesicomyidae > Archivesica > Archivesica marissinica. Next base: position 54,648,876 of record CM026397.1, on the reverse strand, counting down.
ACAGTAAAACCTGTGTTAGTGGCCACCTCTCTTAAGCAGCCAACTTGTAGTAAGCAAGCAGCCAGTTGGCAGGTTCCCAATATGTTGTTTTATTATACATTTGCCTTCTATTAAGCAGTCACATGTACTAAGCAGCCAATTTCTGTGATTCCCTTGGCTGGTTGCATAACACAGGTTTGGCTGTACATGATAATTGTTGTGAAACGTTGACACGGCTAAAAGCCCTGCCTATGTGGACACTTATATTCTACATGAATAAAAATGAAACAAATATTTCACTAAAATACCAATTGGCATGATGAGCGATACATGTAGATTTTGATCGTACAATTGATAGTTTTGTCCGTGCTACCGACCCGTTTAAACGCCTTACAACACCTCCTATTCTGCTAAGCCATTTCATGCCGCGAATTCACAGCGATCCCAGCGGTGTAGTTGAGAACTTGCGGAAAAAAAATCCCATTTTTCAAGCCATCCGCAGTGAGAACATTTCTCAAGAACGTTGATCTAAGGTTACACAAATCATCTCGCATTGCATGCCTACCGCTTTGAACATCCGTTTTATACATGCGTCGTAATTAGCAGCTAAAGTAGGTATTTAGGAGCAAATTGGCGCATTCAAGTGGTATTAATTTCAAGAGGAATTTATATATGTTTGGGTGCCCTTTGAAGATTGCGTAATCTTGAAGAAGTTATGAAATATAAGGACACCAGAGGCTTTATAAAAATAAATAGGTAGGTTTGACTGTGCTTTCCCTATATGCCAGGGAACATATACAATAGCGTGACATTTAAATATGCCTGTCTATGCTGGTGTCACGTAACTATGACATAATCTACTGGAACAAGCTACAGATCGGTAGTCACATATCTTCAAAGCGTCTAGATATACCCCGATCTATCAGGGCGTCTACATACAGTTTATAGTTTGTTTTTAGAGATTCCGATCTACAACGACCTCACGTAAGAATTTATTTTACATAATTCACGGCCAAGCACGGCTTCACATATGGGTCATAGTTTAATCAAACATACGAGCCAAACACGGCCCAACATACAGTGTATAGTCTATACAACCATGTCGGTCAAGAACTGCTCCACATGCAGCTCATAGTCTATACAAACATATCGACAAAGCGCGGCCCTACATACAGTTTATAGTCTATACAACCATGTCGGCAAAGCACGGCCCCACACACAGTTTATAGTCTATACTACCATGTTGACAAAGCACGGCTCCACATATAGTTTATAGTCTGTACAAACATGTCGGCCAAGCACGGCCACACATACAGTTATGGTATATACAAACATGTCAGTCAAGCACGGCCTACATACAGCTTATAGTCAAACACGGACATGCATACAGTTTATAGTCTCTACAACCATGTCGACTAAGCACGGCCTCGCCATACATGTCATAGTATATTGAACCACTCCTACCAACCACGACCCCACATGCAGTTTATAGTTTATTCAAACATTCCGACCAAACACGACCCCCATACAGTTTATAGTTTATTCAAACATTCCGACCAAACACGACCCCACATGCAGTTTATAGTTTATTCAAACAAACCGACCAAACACGGCCCCACATGCAGTTTATAGTTTATTCAAACAAACCGACCAAACACGGCCCCACATACAGCTTCTAGTCTATACAACCATGTCGGCCAGTTTATAGTTTATTCAAACATTCCGACCAAACACGACCCCACATGCAGTTTATAGTTTATTCAAGCAAACCGACCAAACACGGCCCCACATGCAGTTTATAGTTTATTCAAGCAAACCGACCAAACACGGCCCCACATACAGCTTCTAGTCTATACAACCATGTCGGCCAGTTTATAGTTTATTCAAACAAACCGACCAAACACGGCCCCACATGCAGTTTATAGTTTATTCAAACATTCCGACCAAACACGACCCCACATGCAGTTAATAGTTTATTCAAACAAACCGACCAAACACGGCCCCACATACAGCTTCTAGTCTATACAGCCATGTCGGCCAGTTTATAGTTTATTCAAACATTCCGACCAAACACGGCCCCACATACAGCTTCTAGTCTATACAGCCATGTCGGCCAGGTCATAGTTTATTCAAACATTCCGACCAAACACGGCCCCACATGTAGTTTATAGTTTATTCAAACATTCCGACCAAACACGGCCCCACATACAGCTTCTAGTCTATACAGCCAAGTCGGCCAGGTCATAGTTTATTCAAACATTCCGACCAAACACGGCCCCACATGCAGTTTATAGTTTATTCAAACATTCCGACCAAACACGGCCTCACATATAGCTTATAGTTTATTCAAACAAACCGACCAAACACGACCACACATACAGCTTCTAGTCTATACAGCCATGTCGGCCAGGTCATAGTTTATTAAAACAGTCCGACCAAACACGGCCCCACATGCAGTTTATAGTTTATTCAAACATTCCGACCAAACACGGCCCCACATGCAGCTTATAGTTTATTCAAACCAACCGACCAAACACGGCCCCACACACAGCTTCTAGTCTATACAGCCATGTCGGCCAGGTCATAATTTATTGAAACATCCGAACAACATACAGTTTATAGTCAATACAAGATTCCGGCCACACACTGACATCACATACAGCTAGTTTAAGTTTAAACTATTTATTTTACAACGATTATGAAGCAAGTATGAAGCAAGTATTAACAACTTATATTAATCACTCTCGTTGGCGCGGATAAAAGTGTAAATGTGGTCATTCGTGTGGGAGGAAACCGGAGTACCCGGAGACAACCCACCTGTCTGATATGGCGACAGTTAGTTAATAATTTACACAAATTAAGTTTAGATCGGTTACGAATTAATCATTGCATAAACTAACCTACCACCATGAGTGAGAGAGAAGGGGCACTGTGGATATTAAGTGCATGGTTCATGTGGATCTCGCACTTACAGCCTCTCAGTTATAACGCAGGATGAATGTGGAAGTCGTGATAGCGCAGTGGATGCGCGTTCACTTCAGGTGCGAAAGGTCCGGAGTTCGAGCCCCGCTGGAGCAGTTACGATTGTGCCCTTAGGCAAGGCATTTAAATTACACGTTGCCTCTTCTCTCTCCCTCGTGGCGATGGATTCCACCAGGAATGAGGTCTCGAGAGTGATTAATATAAGTTGAAATAACTTGTTTCGCAATCGAGCTAAAATAAATTTGTATACATCAAGGCAGAATCCATTTTCATTACACCATTATTTCAGTCTTTCAGATGGGACGTTAAACCGAGGTCTCGTGTCGGTGCTTTACACCGTGCACGTAAAAGAACCAGAGGATACTCTGTAATGGGTCTATGTCTGTATCATTGCACTATCCTCCAAAAATCTAAAATAACTAATCTCTTCAGGAGGCGTCGCTCATATGGGCAACCGCTAGCGACGATAAATAAACATAAAACAAACATTACACCAGGGTAGCTCCTGATATACAGTTGATCAATAATCCAATTTGCTTTTACATGCATCTAACGTCAGAAATACACGTGCATTCCTTTTAACGTGTATTTATTTACCGCCCAAGACATATAGAAGTCAATAATACATCGTCCGAAATTGGAAACAAAAAGAACAAACCCAGGAAAATTGTCATTTTTGTTTGTAAATGAGATCGTCTGAGCTTCTTACAGCGTATTGTGTGTCCGTGTAATTGTATTCTGCAAGCCCACTGGGACATTGTTTAGAATAAGTATCAATAATTTAAACGAATATATGCCCACCACACTAGTATGGGTGGCTGTTTCTGGCGAGATTGTGCGGACTAGTTTGTTGGTTTAATGGATTGCGTATTCTATTACAACAACAGACTTGTTGGCGACTTTGGCGCAATGATACAATATGGCCGGACAAAGAAATCTGTTTCTAATCTCTGACCGCTGATGCAAGAGATTATGAAATGAGAAAAAATCTGTTATGGGTTAAAATAACAGTTTTCATTATAGAATAAATTGGATTGATTAAATGACAATGCAATGACTGATTATTTTGCAAATATAAAACCACAACCTGATGGCCGGTAGTCCGGTATAAGGTTTAAAATCAATTGTGTTTCGTGTTTGTAAGGCACGCATGCAGCTGTGACAAAAACAATTAACTGGCTGTATGCATGCTGCAGTGACCACGTACAAGTAGCTGACTGTATGCATGCTGCAGTGCCGATATACAAGTAACTGACTGTATGCATGCTGCAGTGACCACGTACACGTATCTGACTATATGCATGATGCAGCAACCACATACAAGTAACTGACTGTATGCATGATGCAGCAACCACATACAAGTAACTGACTGTATGCATGATGCAGTGACCACGTACAAGTAACTGACTGTATGCATGCTGCAGTGACCACGTACAAGTAACTGACTGTATGCATGCTGCAGTGACCACGTACAAGTAACTGGCTGTATGTATGCTGCAGTGACCACGTACAAGTATCTGACTGTGTGCATGCTGCAGTGACCACGTACAAGTAACTGACTGTATGCATGCTGCAGTGACCACATACAAGTAACTGACTGTATGCATGCTGCAGTGACCACGTACAAGTAACTGGCTGTATGTATGCTGCAGTGACCACGTACAAGTAACTGAGTGTATGCATGCTGCAGTGACCACGTACACGTAACTGGCTGTATGTATGCTGCAGTGACCACGTACAAGTAACTGACTGTATGCATGATGTAGTGACCACGTACAAGTAACTGACTGTATGCATGCTGCAGTGACCACGTACAAGTAACTGGCTGTATGTATGCTGCAGTGACCACGTACAAGTAACTGACTGTATGCATGCTGCAGTGACCACATACAAGTAACTGACTGTATGCATGATGCAGTGACCACGTACAAGAAACTGACTGTATGCATGCTGCAGTGACCACATACAAGTAACTGACTGTATGAATGATGCAGTGACCACGTACAAGTAACTGACTGTATGCATGCTGCAGTGACCACATACAATTAACTGACTGTATGCATGATGCAGTGACCACGTACAAGTAACTGACTGTATGCATGCTGCAGTGACCACATACAAGTAACTGACTGTATACATGATGCAGTGACCACATACAAGTAACTGACTGTATGCATGATGCAGTGACCACGTACAAGTAACTGACTGTATGCATGCTGCAGTGACCACATACAAGTAACTGACTGTATGAATGATGCAGTGACCACGTACAAGTAACTGACTGTATGCAAGCTGCAGTGACCACATACAAGTAACTGACTGTATGCATGATGCAGTGACCACGTACAAGTAACTGACTGTATGCATGCTGCAGTGACCACATACAAGTAACTGACTGTATGCTTGATGCAGTGCAAGTAACTGACTGTATGCATGCTGCAGTGACCATGTACACGTAACTGACTGTATGCATGCTGCAGTGATCACGTACAAGTAACTGACTGTATGCATGCTGCAGTGATCACGTACAAGTAACTGACTGTATGCATGCTGCAGTGACCACGTACAAGTATCTGACTGTATGCATGCTGCAGTAACCACGTACAAGTAACTGACTGTATGCATGCTGCAGTAACCACATACAAGTAACTGACTGTATGCATGATGCAGTGACCACGTCCAAGTAACTGAGTGTATGCATGCTGCAGTGACCACGTACAAGTTATTGAGTGTATGCATGCTGCAGTGATCACGTACAAGTAACTGACTGTATGCATGATGCAGCAACCACATACAAGTAACTGACTGTATGCATGATGCAGTGACCACGTACAAGTAACTGACTGTATGCATGCTGCAGTGACCACGTACAAGTAACTGACTGTATGCATGCTGCAGTGACCACGTACAAGTAACTGGCTGTATGTATGCTGCAGTGACCACGTACAAGTATCTGACTGTGTGCATGCTGCAGTGACCACGTACAAGTAACTGACTGTATGCATGCTGCAGTGACCACATACAAGTAACTGACTGTATGCATGCTGCAGTGACCACGTACAAGTAACTGGCTGTATGTATGCTGCAGTGACCACGTACAAGTAACTGAGTGTATGCATGCTGCAGTGACCACGTACAAGTAACTGGCTGTATGTATGCTGCAGTGACCACGTACAAGTAACTGACTGTATGCATGATGTAGTGACCACGTACAAGTAACTGACTGTATGCATGCTGCAGTGACCACGTACAAGTAACTGGCTGTATGTATGCTGCAGTGACCACGTACAAGTAACTGACTGTATGCATGCTGCAGTGACCACGTACAAGTATCTGACTGTATGCATGCTGCAGTGACCACGTACACGTAACTGAGTGTATGCATGCTGCAGTGACCACATACAAGTAACTGGCTGTATGCATGCTGCAGTGACAACATATAAGTAACTGACTGTGTGCATGCTGCAGTGACCACGTACAAGTAACTGACTGTATGCATGCTGCAGTGACCACATACAAGTAACTGACTGTATGCATGATGCAGTGACCACGTACAAGTAACTGACTGTATGCATGCTGCAGTGACCACATACAAGTAGCTGACTGTATGCATGCTGCAGTGACCACGTACATGTAACTGACTGTATGCATGATGCAGTGACCACGTACAAGTAACTGACTGTATGCATGCTGCAGTGCCGACTACAAGTAACTGACTGTATGCATGCTACAGTGATCACGTACACGTAACTGACTGTATGCATGATGCAGTGATCACATACAAGTAACTGACTGTATGCATGATGCAGCAACCACATACAAGTAAATGACTGTATGCATGCTGCAGTGACCACGTACAAGTTATTGAGTGTATGCATACTACAGTGCCGACTACACGTAATTGACTGTATGAATGATGCAGGACCACGTACAAGTAACTGACTGTATGCATGTGCAACCACACAAAAACCAGTGACCACTACAAGTACTGACTGTTGCTGATGCAGTGACCACGTACAAGTAACTGACTGTATGCATGCTGCAGTGACCACGTACAAGTAACTGGCTGTATGTATGCTGCAGTGACCACGTACAAGTATCTGACTGTGTGCATGCTGCAGTGACCACGTACAAGTAACTGACTGTATGCATGCTGCAGTGACCACATACAAGTAAAGGACTGTATGCATGCTGCAGTGACCACGTACAAGTAACTGGCTGTATGTATGCTGCAGTGACCACGTACAAGTAACTGAGTGTATGCATGCTGCAGTGACCACGTACAAGTAACTGGCTGTATGTATGCTGCAGTGACCACGTACAAGTAACTGACTGTATGCATGATGTAGTGACCACGTACAAGTAACTGACTGTATGCATGCTGCAGTGACCACGTACAAGTAACTGGCTGTATGTATGCTGCAGTGACCACGTACAAGTAACTGACTGTATGCATGCTGCAGTGACCACATACAAGTAACTGACTGTATGCATGATGCAGTGACCACGTACAAGAAACTGACTGTATGCATGCTGCAGTGACCACATACAAGTAACTGACTGTATGAATGATGCAGTGACCACGTACAAGTAACTGACTGTATGCATGCTGCAGTGACCACATACAATTAACTGACTGTATGCATGATGCAGTGACCACGTACAAGTAACTGACTGTATGCATGCTGCAGTGACCACATACAAGTAACTGACTGTATGCATGATGAAGTGACCACATACAAGTAACTGACTGTATGCATGATGCAGTGACCACGTACAAGTAACTGACTGTATGCATGCTGCAGTGACCACATACAAGTAACTGACTGTATGAATGATGCAGTGACCACGTACAAGTAACTGACTGTATGCATGCTGCAGTGACCACATACAAGTAACTGACTGTATGCATGATGCAGTGACCACGTACAAGTAACTGACTGTATGCATGCTGCAGTGACCACATACAAGTAACTGACTGTATGCTTGATGCAGTGCAAGTAACTGACTGTATGCATGCTGCAGTGACCATGTACACGTAACTGACTGTATGCATGCTGCAGTGATCACGTACAAGTAACTGACTGTATGCATGCTGCAGTGATCACGTACAAGTAACTGACTGTATGCATGCTGCAGTGACCACGTACAAGTATCTGACTGTATGCATGCTGCAGTAACCACGTACAAGTAACTGACTGTATGCATGCTGCAGTAACCACATACAAGTAACTGACTGTATGCATGATGCAGTGACCACGTCCAAGTAACTGAGTGTATGCATGCTGCAGTGACCACGTACAAGTTATTGAGTGTATGCATGCTGCAGTGATCACGTACAAGTAACTGACTGTATGCATGATGCAGCAACCACATACAAGTAACTGACTGTATGCATGATGCAGTGACCACGTACAAGTAACTGACTGTATGCATGCTGCAGTGACCACGTACAAGTAACTGACTGTATGCATGCTGCAGTGACCACGTACAAGTAACTGGCTGTATGTATGCTGCAGTGACCACGTACAAGTATCTGACTGTGTGCATGCTGCAGTGACCACGTACAAGTAACTGACTGTATGCATGCTGCAGTGACCACATACAAGTAACTGACTGTATGTATGCTGCAGTGACCACGTACAAGTAACTGAGTGTATGCATGCTGCAGTGACCACGTACAAGTAACTGGCTGTATGCATGATGTAGTGACCACGTACAAGTAACTGACTGTATGCATGCTGCAGTGACCACGTACAAGTAACTGGCTGTATGTATGCTGCAGTGACCACGTACAAGTAACTGACTGTATGCATGCTGCAGTGACCACGTACAAGTATCTGACTGTATGCATGCTGCAGTGACCACGTACACGTAACTGAGTGTATGCATGCTGCAGTGACCACATACAAGTAACTGGCTGTATGCATGCTGCAGTGACAACATATAAGTAACTGACTGTGTGCATGCTGCAGTGACCACGTACAAGTAACTGACTGTATGCATGCTGCAGTGACCACATACAAGTAACTGACTGTATGCATGATGCAGTGACCACGTACAAGTAACTGACTGTATGCATGCTGCAGTGACCACATACAAGTAGCTGACTGTATGCATGCTGCAGTGACCACGTACATGTAACTGACTGTATGCATGATGCAGTGACCACGTACAAGTAACTGACTGTATGCATGCTGCAGTGCCGACTACAAGTAACTGACTGTATGCATGCTGCAGTGATCACGTACACGTAACTGACTGTATGCATGATGCAGTGATCACATACAAGTAACTGACTGTATGCATGATGCAGCAACCACATACAAGTAAATGACTGTATGCATGCTGCAGTGACCACGTACAAGTTATTGAGTGTATGCATACTACAGTGCCGACTACACGTAATTGACTGTATGAATGATGCAGTGACCACGTACAATTATCTGACTGTATGCATGCTGCAGTGACCACGTACAAGTAACTGACTGTATTCATGATGCAGTGACCACGTACAAGTATCTGACTGTATGCATGCTGCAGTGACCACGTACAAGTAACTGACTGTATGCATGATGCAGTGACCACCTACAAGTATCTGACTGTATGCATGCTGCAGTGACCACGTACAAGTAACTGACTGTATGCCTGATGCAGTGACCACGTACAAGTAACTGACTGTATGCATGCTGCAGTGACCACGTACAAGTAACTGACTGTATGCATGCTGCAGTGACCACGTACAAGTAACTGACTGTATGCATGCTGCAGTGACCACATACAAGTAACTGACTGTATGCATGATGCAGTGACCACGTACAAGTAACTGACTGTATGCATGCTGCAGTGACCACATACAAGTAACTGACTGTATGCATGATGCAGTGACCACGTACAAGTAACTGACTGTATGCATGCTGCAGTGACCACATACAAGTAACTGACTGTATGCATGATGCAGTGACCACGTACAAGTAACTGACTGTATGCATGCTGCAGTGACCACATACAAGTAACTGACTGTATGAATGATGCAGTGACCACGTACAAGTAACTGACTGTATGCATGCTGCAGTGACCACATACAAGTAACTGACTGTATGCATGATGCAGTGACCACGTACAAGTAACTGACTGTATGCATGCTGCAGTGACCACATACAAGTAACTGACTGTATGCTTGATGCAGTGCAAGTAACTGACTGTATGCATGCTGCAGTGACCATGTACACGTAACTGACTGTATGCATGCTGCAGTGATCACGTACAAGTAACTGACTGTATGCATGCTGCAGTGATCACGTACAAGTAACTGACTGTATGCATGCTGCAGTGACCACGTACAAGTATCTGACTGTATGCATGCTGCAGTAACCACATACAAGTAACTGACTGTATGCATGCTGCAGTAACCACATACAAGTAACTGACTGTATGCATGATGCAGTGACCACGTCCAAGTAACTGAGTGTATGCATGCTGCAGTGACCACGTACAAGTTATTGAGTGTATGCATGCTGCAGTGATCACGTACAAGTAACTGACTGTATGCATGCTGCAGGGACCACATACAAGTAACTGTCTGTATGCATGCTGCAGTGACCACGTACAAGTAACTGAGTGTATGCATGCTGCAGTGATCACGTACAAGTAACTGAATGTATGCATGCTGCAGTGACCGCGTACAAGTAACTGACTGTATGCATGCTGTAGTGACCACGTACGAGTAACTGACTGCATGCCTGCTGCAGTGACAACGTACACGTAACTGACTGTATGCATGCTGCAGTGACCACGCACAAGTAACTGAATGTACGCATGCTGCAGTGACCACGTACAAGTATCTGACTGTATGCATGATGCAGTGACCACGTACAAGTAACTGACTGTATTGACTGTATGTATGATGCAGTGACCACGTACACGTAGCTGACTGTATGTATGCTGCAGTGACCACGTACAAGTAACTGACTGTATGCATGCTGCAGTGAACACGTACAAGTAACTGACTGTATGCATGCTGCAGTGACCACGTACAAGTAACTGACTGTATGCATGCTGCAGTGACCACGTACACGTAGCTGACTGTATGTATGCTGCAGTGACCACGTACAAGTAACTGACTGTATGCATGCTGCAGTGATCACGTACAAGTAACTGACTATGCATGCTGCAGTGACCACGTACAAGTAACTGACTGTATGCATGCTGCAGTGACCACATACACGTATCTGACTGTATGCATGCTGCAGTGATCATGTACAAGTAACTGACTGTATGCATGCTGCAGTGACCACGTACAAGGATCTGACTGTATGCACACTGCAGTGATCACGTACAAGTAACTGACTGTATGCATGCTGCAGTGACCAAGTACAAGTATATGACTGTATGCCTGCTGCAGTGACCATGTACAAGTAACTGACTGTATGCATGCTGCAGTGACCACATACAAGTAGCTGACTGTATGCATGCTGCAGTGACCACATACAAGTAGCTGACTGTATGCATGCTGCAGTGACCACATACAAGTAACTGACTGTATGCATGCTACAGTGATCACGTACAAGTAACTGACTGTATGCATGCTGCAGTGACCACATACAAGTAGCTGACTGTATGCATGCTGCAGTGACCACGTACATGTAACTGACTGTATGCATGATGCAGTGACCACGTACAAGTAACTGACTGTATGCATGCTGCAGTGCCGACTACAAGTAACTGACTGTATGCATGCTGCAGTGATCACCTACAAGTAACTGACTGTATGCATGATGCAGTGATCACATACAAGTAACTGACTGTATGCATGATGCAGCAACCACATACAAGTAAATGACTGTATGCATGCTGCAGTGACCACGTACAAGTTATTGAGTGTATGCATACTACAGTGCCGACTACACGTAATTGACTGTATGAATGATGCAGTGACCACGTACAATTATCTGACTGTATGCATGCTGCAGTGACCACGTACAAGTAACTGACTGTATTCATGATGCAGTGACCACGTACAAGTATCTGACTGTATGCATGCTGCAGTGACCACGTACAAGTAACTGACTGTATGCATGATGCAGTGACCACCTACAAGTATCTGACTGTATGCATGCTGCAGTGACCACGTACAAGTAACTGACTGTATGCCTGATGCAGTGACCACGTACAAGTAACTGACTGTATGCATGCTGCAGTGACCACGTACAAGTAACTGACTGTATGCATGCTGCAGTGACCACGTACAAGTAACTGACTGTATGCATGCTGCAGTGACCACGTACAAGTAACTGACTGTATGTATGCTGCAGTGACCACGTACAAGTAACTGACTGTATGCATGATGCAGTGACCACGTACAAGTATCTGACTGTATGCATGCTGCAGTGACTACGTACAAGTATCTGACGGTATGCATGCTGCAGTGACCACGTACAAGTAACTGACTGTATGCATGATGCAGTGACCACGTACAAGTATATGACTGTATGCATGCTGCAGTGACTACGTACAAGTATCTTACTGTATGCATGCTGCAGTGACCACGTACAATTATCTGACTGTATGCATGCTGCAGTGACCACGTACACTTATCTGACTGTATGCATGATGCAGTGACCACGTACAATTATCTGACTGTATGCATGATGCAGTGATCACGTACAAGTAACTGACTGTATACATGATGCAGTGACCACGTACAAGTAACTGACTGTATGCATGCTGCAGTGACCAAGTCCAAGTAACTGACTGTATGCATGCTGCAGTGACCACATACAAGTAACTGACTGTATGCATGATGCAGTGACCACATACAAGTAAATGACTGTATGCATGCTGCAGTGCCGACTACAAGTAACTGACTGTATGTATGCTGCAGTGACCACGTACACGTAACTGACTGTATGCATGATGCAGTGACCACATACAAGTAACTGACTGTATGCATGATGCAGCAACCACATACAAGTAACTGACTGTATGCATGATGCAGTGACCACGTACAAGTAACTGACTGTATGCATGCTGCCGTGACCACGTACAAGTATCTGACTGTATGCATGCTGCAGTGACCACATACAAGTAACTGACTGTATGCATGCTGCAGTGACCACGTACAATTAACTGGCTGTATGTATGCTGCAGTGACCACGTACACGTAACTGACTGTATGCATGCTGCAGTGACGACGTACACGTAACTGAGTGTATGCATGCTGCAGTGACCACATACAAGTAACTGGCTGTATGCATGCTGCAGTGACCACATATAAGTAACTGACTGTGTGCATGCTGCAGTGACCACGTACAAGTAACTGACTGTATGCATGCTGCAGTGACCACATACAAGTAACTGACTGTATGCATGATGTAGTGACCACGTACAAGTAACTGACTGTATGCATGCTGCAGTACCACTACAAGTAACTGACTGTATGCATGATGCAGTGACCACGTACAAGTAACTGACTGTATGCATGATGCAGTGACCACGTACAAGTAACTGACTGTATATGCTGCAGTGACCACATACAAGTAACTGACTGTATGCATGATGCAGTGACCACGTACAAGTAACTGACTGTATGCATGCTGCAGTGACCACATACAAGTAACTGACTGTATGCATGATGCAGTGACCACGTACAAGTAACTGACTGTATGCATGCTGCAGTGACCACATACAAGTAACTGACTGTATGCTTGATGCAGTGCAAGTAACTGACTGTATGCATGCTGCAGTGACCACGTACACGTAACTGACTGTGTGCATGCTGCAGTGACCACGTACAAGTAACTGACTGTATGCATGCTGCAGTGATCACGTACAAGTAACTGACTGTATGCATGCTGCAGTGACCACGTACAAGTATCTGACTGTATGCATGCTGCAGTAACCACGTACAAGTAACTGACTGTATGCATGCTGCAGTGACCACGTACAAGTAACTGACTGTATGCATGCTGCAGTGACCACGTACAAGTATCTGACTGTATGCATGCTGCAGGAACCACATACAAGTAACTGACTGTATGCATGATGCAGTGACCACGTCCAAGTAACTGAGTGTATGCATGCTGCAGTGACCACGTACAAGTTATTGAGTGTATGCATGCTGCAGTGATCACGTACAAGTAACTGACTGTATGCATGCTGCAGTGACCACATACAAGTAACTGTCTGTATGCATGCTGCAGTGACCACGTACAAGTAATTGAGTGTATGCATGCTGCAGTGACCACGTACAAGTAACTGAATGTATGCATGCTGCAGTGACCGCGTACAAGTAACTGACTGTATGCATGCTGTAGTGACCACGTACGAGTAACTGACTGCATGCCTGCTGCAGTGACCACGTACACGTAACTGACTGTATGCATGCTGCAGTGACCACGCACAAGTATCTGAATGTATGCATGCTGCAGTGACCACGTACAAGTATCTGACTGTATGCATGCTGCAGTGACCACATACAAGTAACTGACTGTATGCATGATGCAGTGACCACGTACAGGTATCTGACTGTATGCATGCTGCAGTGACCACGTACAAGTAACTGACTGTATGCATGATGCAGTGACCACGTACAAGTATCTGACTGTATGCATGCTGCAGTGACCACGTACAAGTAACTGACTGTATGCATGCTGCAGTGACCACGTACAAGTATCTGACTGTATGCATTATGCAGTGACCATGTACAAGTAACTGACAGTATGCATGCTACAGTGACCACGTACAAGTAACTGACTGTATGCATGCTGCAGTGACCACATATAAGTAACTGACTGTATGCATACTGCAGTGACCACGTACAAGTATCTGACTGTATGCATGATGCAGTGATCACGTACAAGTAACTGACTGTATGCATGCTGCAGTGACCACATACAAGTAACTGACTGTATGCATGATGCAGTGACCACGTACAAGTATCTGACTGTATGCATGATGCTTGTTATAGTCTCACCTATGTACATAATAATAACCAGAACAATTAAATAATATATAATAACCAGAACAATTAAATATTACATTATAAAACAATACATGTGTCATTTGCAGTGATTGCGTTTATTTATCGTCGCTACCGGTTGCCCATATGAGCGACGCCTCCTGAAGAGATTAATTATTTTAGATTTTGGAGGATAGTGCATGATACAGATAGAGACCCATTCCATAATCTCCGCTGGTTCTTTTACGTGCACGGTGTAAAGCACCGACACGAGACCTCGGTTTAACGTCCCATCTGAAAGACTGTTAATTTTATTAAGGTCAGACAGGTTCGATCCCTGGATTACCAGTCCAGCGTGTTACCACTGGACTACATATTCGTCTGTCATAATTATGGGACTATAAACCTTTGTCTTATATACACCATGCACTGGTCAGTAGTCCAGTGGTCAACACGCTGGACTGCGAATCCAGGGATCGCAATTTCGATCCCCCGCCTGACTCTAATAATATTAATAGTATTTCAGAGTTTTTAAAGGAGCTCTCGTGTCGGTTCTTTAGAACATGCATGTAAAAGAACCAGGGGAGATTCAGGAATGGGTCTGTATCATTAACTATCATCCATAATCTAAAATAACTAATCTGTAGCGAAGATAAATAAACGTAAAACATGCACGCACACGCGCACCTTCTGTATCTTGCAATAATCTGAAATGACTAATCTACCGATCGATTAAATGATCAACATAATATATCATTAATGATCAACATAATGTGAATATACTGATACACATAATATAACATTACTGCATAAACATAGTAAAATATATCATTAACACGATAAACATAGTAAAATATATCATTAACACGATAAACATAGTAAAATATATCATTAACACGATAACATAGTAAAATATATCATTAACACGATAAACATAGTAAAATATATCATTAACACGATAAACATAGTAAAATATATCATTAACACGATAAACATAATGTAAGCTTGGTGATAAACATAATATAGCATTAACAATAAACATAATATAGCATTAACAATAAACATAATATAGCATTAACTATAAACATAATATAACATTAACTATAAACATAATATAGCATTAACAATAAACATAATATAACATTAACTATAAACATAATATAGCATTAACAATAAACATAATATAGCATTAACTATAAACATAATATAACATTAACTATAAACATAATATAACATTAACTATAAACATAATATAGCATTAACAATAAACATAATATAACATTAACAATAAACATAATATAGCATTAACTATAAACATAATATAACATTAACAATAAACATAATATAACATTAACTATAAACATAATATAGCATTAACAATAAACATAATATAACATTAACAATAAACATAATATAGCATTAACTATAAACATAATATAACATTAACTATAAACATAATATAGCATTAACTATAAACATAATATAGCATTAACTATAAACATAATATAGCATTAACAATAAACATAATATAGCATTAACAATAAACATAATATAACATTAACTATAAACATAATATAACATTAACAATAAACATAATATAACATTAACTATAAACATAATATAACATTAACTATAAACATAATATAACATTAACAATAAACATAATATAACATTAACAATAAACATAATATAACATTAACAATAAACATAATATAGCATTAACAATAAACATAATATAGCATTAACTATAAACATAATATAACATTAACAATAAACATAATATAACATTAACTATAAACATAATATAACATTAACAATAAACATAATATAGCATTAACTATAAACATAATATAACATTAACAATAAACATAATATAACATTAACAATAAACATAACATAATATTAACGATAAACCTAACTTAACATTAACGGCTAAGCTTAATATTAACGGATAAACATAATATAAATTAATGATACAATTACAACCGAATATTATTACAATCTTGCTGCATTTATCATAAAAAATCTTTTTTCCCCGCTAATAATACTCCCTTTAAAAAATAAGCCATTTGGGCAGTGACAAATGACGTGGGTGTTACACCTCATCATTAATATACAACCTGTGTATGTGAGGTAACAGGTGTAATATTGTCTGATTGTCCACACTCATAACTCAACGCACTTAACGAGGCTTATGCCATGCCGAGTTCTGCATGCCATAAAACACACGATTATTTATGACACAAAGTGACCGTCATCTTGTTCAGACACTTTACAAATTTGGTGATAATCGTAATATTTTTGCTGTACAATAAAAAATGAGAAAGTTGCCCCCTGAAATTTTATATGTTTAGACTAATTCGAATAATTTGTTATATATTTTCCCTTTCCATCATCATAAAAACATGCTGACAGAAATGCCTACTGGTGCACATATCAGACAGAAATGCCTACTGGTGCACATATCAGATACGCCCACTTGGGGCAAATTAGTCATTGTCTGTGTTTCTGAGAGTAATGCACAAGATACAAACTATAGGGTGTTTGTTTTGTTTCTTTGTTTGTTTGTTCGGGTTTTACGCCTGCACCATTATCAGTTTGTCTCCTGCGGGCAGTTTACCGTTACAGTTTAACAACATCTTTCCTGGGTAGGCTCTAGCCTACGTAAGGAATTGCCAACTTTTTCATATAAATGAGACACTGCCTGAGCGGGGCTCGAACCCGTGACCATCAGTAATGATATATTACAGTGGTATACATGTCAGCGACCATAACCACTCGACCACGGAGGCGGACTTGTTTTGGGGGTTAATGTCGAGCTACAGCTTAGATCATATGGCGATTATCCAGCTATTATTGTTGGAAGAGTAACCCGGGTGCATTCCTAGCAGTCTTTCAGGCACCGGGTAGAACCACTAACCGTCCACAAACCAGCTGGACAACTTCCGCATATGAAATAAGTGTACACCTGCAGTGGGAATCGTATTTATGAAAGCATTGTACAATATACAAACAAAGCAAGCCGATAAATTAAGTCATTCTTCTAATGATGTAGATGAGGATCGAGCCAGCGATTGCAGCAATACGAGTCTAGCGTGGTATAACTGCACAACCGATGCTATAGTTAGCCGTTACTAATTCTCTATGTATATGTAATACTATGCTATTCGGTGATACGAGACTCGTGTTAGCATCAGAAAATCAAACAAAATAAAAACGAAATTTCAACTTTCCACGAGAAAAACACATATCATAAATATGATATTAGTCTTTCGCCGTGCTGCCTTGAAATCGACACCCTAACATCGAATACTAGTGTGGTTAAAGGTCATTTACCGCTTTGGGGTGTAACTCTGAAGAGGCTTGGTAGACGTCGTGAAGGAAACGCAAGTGTCCGGTACGGGCTATTTCAGTTACAGAATATATCATTTCCCATTGTTTCCGGACCGAGGAAGAACACGACTGTGCACATGTTTACACATTCTGCATTACGTATATGAATGTGCATACGCAAGCTGAAGCCATCAAACACATAAACGCCCACACATACACACATCATAAACAGAAAGCAACAACATAAAAAAGTAGAAAGTAGAATACATTTGTTCAGTTAGACCAGACCACAATTTAATTCACTGGAACTTGTGAATTCCCAATGGACAATATGTTGTCTATTTTTTTTATTGGGCGGCATAATGAACTTGTCACTGTTATGAATTGCAGCTTGACTCGTGATTTAGTAATTTAGTCCAGAAAACTGACACTAAACAAATGGACGCTCATGCCGTATTAGTTACCCGCCCTTGCAAGTTGTCCAGACGCTTGATTATTTACATTGATCAAGCGTTTGACGTAGGAAACAACCATATAACCTCATCACATTCAATGTTTTGGCATACTGTAAACGATTCAGAGAGGTTATCGTAACCTCACCCGCCCTGAACGTTTATTTACACAATGACACACGAGAAAACAGCCACGGAGATCAGAATTAATGCAAGTTGTGCAGTGAAATCTGTGTTGGTAAGCAATGCTGTTGACTATTGACAGTTATTAATTCGATTTGCTACACACATGTGCTGCAGGCCGTAACATCTTGTGTCGTTGCTTGTAGGCACTGTTGTCACTACACTGAAGGGCGGGGTTTGCGATTCACACGTTGGACTGAACTGCCATAGGGAGGCACGGGTTCGATCCACGATCATCCAATACTAATGTTAACTGTTGTTCGGGTGCTGCAGTGGCTGCTTTAGACAGAGATCTTTGCACAAGTGCTATATACCTTGTATACAAAATGAAGCAGGGATTCTTCTGGAATTGGGGCGTTTTCACTACTATTCGCGACTATTGCACTACCCGGCCGTCCATTGTTTTTAACAAAACGACTCGCATAGTTCTGGAGACGTTTACCGATACGTGCAGTGAGACGATAAATACACGATTAAAACGACATAGCAATCACAAGAATATATGTTTTCACGTATGGTAGGAAATAATCTTGTATGGCAACATATAAAAACATTTATTTGCCATCAGTAAAGAATGATTTTGTTGTTTGTATCGCGTTTTCTGTATCTTGCGCTATCCTCAATATCCAATATTAAAACACTGTTGTGACGTCATACCTTTGTACTTACAGTCCATTATTATTATTATTGGACTGCTGTCAAAAGATCAGTGTATTTGATCAAATCGTATGCGTAAATATACGAAATTAACAATTTTAATTAGTAACATCTTGTTATATAAGTGTGTGTTTTAAGTAAGGTATAAGCCTCAAACGGATCCAATATGTAAAATATTGGCAGTCTTCGGATCGATTTCGGCTTATATCCTATACATACTATATACTTGTCGATGTATATATGTAAAAGCTTTGAAAAAAGAAATACTTTATACTACCATCAATAACCTATTCTTCTCACTGTGTGTCAGAGTATATGTACAAATTGTGTCACCATTGATATGTTATGTAATAATATGTTGTATGCATGTATACTGATAGGCATGATGCCTTTGTAATAATAAACTTATATATATATATATATACGTGCTGTTTCATCGAGCATTTTTGAACTTATTTATATATATTTGTTACGTCATCGATTGTAGTATAATTTATGACGTTTGTTCTATTAATAGTATGTTGCCATGCTTGTGATGTATATGATTTTATATTGATTTATTGTTTGTTTCTACTACCTAACATAGCTACCAAAATACCTATTCTAACATGACTGGGAATTGTGTCTGTATACAAATAATGCATTTGCCGCACGACTGGGAATTGTGTCTGTATACAAATAATGCATTTGCCGCACGACTGGGAATTGTGTCTGTATACAAAAATTGCATTTACCGCATATGACTGGGAATTGTGTCTGTATACAAATAATGCATTTACCGCACATGACTGGGAACTGTCTGTATACAAATAATGCATCTACCGCACATGACTGGGAATTGTGTCTGTATACAAATAATGTATTTACCGCGTTTAAATCTGCAAATAAACCCAGGTTTAAATACCAAATGTCCAACGGGACGTCATTTAACTAGAATTGTTGTAGTTTTGTGACTTCATTTACGCTTTATAAAATATAACACCAACTATATTTGCACTTTTTTCGATATTTTGGTCATGTTGTAATCGAAATAATATTTATATTTGCGTTATTTGTAATCGAATACACATGGTATGTCGTTCTGAACGCCGGAATCAAACACGTAGGCCTATGGCCTGCGTGGTTACGTAGGCCTGTGGCCTGCGTAGTTCATTCCTACGTGTCAGAACTCCAAACCATGTTTTATTCGCCAATAAATAACCTAAAGACAAAGCGTATTTCTTATTTCTCACATATAGTTATGATAACATTACAAGAGTAGTTCACAATAAATCTGCGGTGATGGCGACCATTTAAAAGAATGGCAAGGAAAACAGGAATACTGCTAGACATCACGTTCAAATTGTGTACACAATCAAATATCTGACATATTCTACATAGTTCAGCAAGCACATGTTTATGCATTTCCATCCAGTCTATTATACAGACATATGCATTCATACATACATACCGCATTGAATAATGTTTCAAGAGCGTCTACGAACCATGAGTATACTACAAATAAAATATGACACTAACACATAACTACTAAATAATCAGTATAGCATACCTAAACTGTACACAATGTCGAAAGAATTTTCAAATTCGGACTAATAATCACAATGATATAGCCATTCGAAATATATGACAAAATGGCCAAATATAAAGACGGCCATTATGAAGTTTATGACGTCATTTGTTTATTTTGTAAATTTACTATTATTATGGTCCATTACTGCTAATATGTCATGGCTGATATATACAAACATACGCTAATTATATAGGTAGTATACTACTTTATGTAAGTTAAAAAAGGCAATTCTACCATTTGGTTTTGTTGTTGCCACGGAAACAAAATAGTTACACATTTAACTCAAATATTCATATAGCAACAGCTTCCTTATTTTTTTATACTATAAATTGCTATGCATATATATAAATGCAGGGTGTTTCCCTAGTTTTGTATTTCATATGTGTCTTTATAATAATAATAATAATAATAATAATAATAATAATAATAATAATAATAATAATAATAATAATAATAATAATAATAATAATAAATAATAATAATAGCTGTGTTCGATTAGCGCAGTTTTTGGTACGCTCGCTTCTCACATATGCAACCCGGGTTCGATCATCAGATCGGGGAAGTATGTGAGATGGTATGGTTGTGGCCAGGTGAGTTTCTCTGGGTATTCTGGTTTCCTCCCACACGAATTACCACATATATGTTGTAAAATAAGTAACGTTTATACTTTATATATACGTATATACTCTTTATTTCCTCATTTCTGATATAGTGCACAGTGTGATGTACAGAATAATAAACATACGCATTAATGATATTGAAAACAATTAGCATTTTTCAATGCAATTCAATTATTAGCATTCGGCATGTAGGCACCATTTGGTCATTTACTAATACCAGTTATGTAATATAACATAATAGTATAATGTAACATGATTTTACCCACACGTCACAGATCAGTATTATGTAAATTTAGATGCGGAGTTGCTCCATTACGTATATAAACCGGAAGGTATGAGAATTTACCACTTGATGAACGTAACTGACCATTCTGTAATGTATTAGAAGATGAAAGCCATGTATTATTAGAATGTTCACTGTATGATGATTTGAGAGCTGTTCTCTTAGAGAAAGGCTCATTATATGAAAATGACTTTCGGAACAAGCCTGTATCCGACCAGCTTAGAATTATTTTCACTACTATACCTCTGATTAGAATTGTTGCCAAAACCTGTTTTTATATTCTTCATTTATTTATGTAAATAATGTATATATTTGTTTTATTAATTGTGTGTCTCTTATCCATTCCGAGAAACAACTGCTAATTAGATCAACCGCGATCTGATCGAGGCTGATAACTGATTTTTAAAAACATTTCTTAATTATGCATTTTTTCCATTTCAGTATTTCAAAATTTCTTTTAATAAGTATTTAATTTTCAGTTCCTCGGTTTTAATATGTAAATATAATAATATGTCAGTAGACTGTCATAGTTTGATTATCTGTGATTGGATTAGTCTCTTATAATTCTTTTATAATGAATGGTGTTGTACTTTGCCACGATCATTTGTTGTGTATATTGTATGTATTGTACAACGATGAGACTGCAATACAGAATAAATCTATCTACAAATTAAAATGCCCAATTATAAAACATAAACGATATAATTATATATATTGTTACTGCATACATACACAATCAACATATATAAATACATAGTTTTATATGATTCGTCGTATAATATATACATGCAACACATATTATTGATTTAAACATGTTGTCAACTTCAATATATATATTTATACTATATATTTTAACAGATTAATTTGTTTGCCTTTACTATGTGAGTATGTTAGTAAGAGTATTGTATGTAGGCCATGCCATATATCCTGGTAGTAGTAATGCTTCTATATCTCGGACATACTGAAAGAAAATGTAATTCTGACTCTATTTTGAATGCATTACATAATAAACACAGTTCAACTATTATTGGCCAGGCAAATTAGAGTACGCTCTTGTCACATATACACGTAACATATTTGTCCCAGTGAAGATCAAATATGTTGATATATTATTCATGATATCCTTGCTTTGAATGAAACACTGGTATCACAAGTCATTCAATCAAAGGCTGCAACAATAACTTAGGCCAGTCCAATTTGTACTATGCTAAACGTCTGCTAAAGGCGGTAACAACAGTTTAGAATTAGTTTATGCAACAAAACGTTATCTCGATTATGAAACAAGTTCTTACAACATTAGTGTGTGTTTACGTTTATTTATCGTCGCTACCGGTTGCCCATATGAGCGACGTCTCCTGAAAATATTAGTCATTTTAGATTTTGGAGTATAGTGCAATGATACAGACAGACCCAATCCAGAATCTCCTCTGGTTCCTTTACATGCACGGTGTACAGCACCGACACGAGACCTCGGTTTAACGTCCCATCTGAAAGACTGAACATTTGTTTAATCGTCGTCGAGACATCATTCCTAGTGGAACGAGACATTGCTCATTTTTCTATTATCTCCCTTGACAGATAAAGTCCGCTTTATCCCGAAATGTATATTGTCCTTTAAGTTGGAATCCACTTTTTTTTTACTGTTGTAATAGGATAAATGTAATTTTTCTAAATAATGCAAATTAATTGATAACCAAGTTTTACAGCAAAGTGTCCATTGGATATACTGTAGGATATCTGTCGAGATTGAGAAAGATGAGAAAACGGAAAGGGTAGCATCAATTGCAAAGGAAACAACGATGAAAATAGAGTAATCAGGGGTAGTGATTAATTAATATTTGTCATTCATCGCCATGACGGAATTTCCCATAACAGTCTCATCGAAAGTTGCTAACATTTAATAAATACCAGGGTATAATTTTACTTAAATAATTATAATAATATAATTTGTGTAGTTGTTATCACGACATAGATATATTTACTTCCAATTAGCGAAAATAAATTATCAATTTTCATAATTACATGTTATTGGTGGTAATTCATTTGGTTTTAAATATACACATATATTTCACTGTGTTCATATATTTCATTAGTTTATACAAATTTATTTTAGCTCGACAGCGAAACAAGTTCTTTCAACTTATATTAATCACTCTCGATACCTCATTCCTGGTGGAATCCATCGCCACGAGGGAGAGAGAAAAGGCATGTGGAATTTAAATGCCTTGCCTAAGGACACACTCGTAACGGCTCCAGCGGGGCTCGAACTCCGGATCTTTCGCACCTGAAACGAACGCGCTACCACCGCGCCACCACGACTTCCACAAATCCCACGATTCCATTCCTGTCTCATGGGTAAATTTGTACACGACACATGTTTTCTAACCCTACCTAAATTTGAGTCAATTAAATTAGCAGACATTGTGCTTTACGTTTATTTATCGATTATTTATCGCGGTTGTCGCCTCCTGAAGAGATTATTCATTTTTGATTTGTGGAGGATAGTGTAATGATATAGACAGAGACCCATTCGAGACTCTACTCTGGTTCTTTTACGTGCATGGTGTAAAGCACCGACACGCGACCTCTGTTTAATGTCCCACTTGAAATACTGTTAATGTTATTAGGGTCAGCCGGGGGATCGAACCTGCGATCACTGGATTACCTGTCCAGCGTGTTAACCACTGGACTACAGATCCGTCTGTATTTTGCGAACAAAACCGAAGCATTAGTATTTACTGTAGGATAGGGACATATATTATTATTACTATAGTTTTAGGCTAGTCAATACAACAGCTAAGTTGAAAATAATAGATAGATCGGTGGTCCAGTGGTAAACACGCAGGACTGCGACTACAGGGATCGCAGGTTCGATCCCCCGTCGGACCCTATCAATAATAGGATTTCAGATTGGACTATAAAGCGAGGTCTCGTGCATCGGTGCTGTGAGGGGACAAGGGATGTTTCTGCAATGAGAGATATCTGTAATTGTCTATTACCTCAAATGGCAGATACCGTCTGATTTATTCTAATATGTGAATAGGTCCTAATGGTAGAATCCTTTGTTTTTACTGTTGTGTGCATAACCAGATAATGCGATATGATATGGGTAATTTTATCAAAAACGTGTTAATTAAGTGATCACATTATTTTACAAATAAGTAGCCACTGCATATACTGTAGTAGATCTGTTGATATATAGTAATTTAATAATCCTAAGAAGTAATAGTGATATAAAATTGCTATCATGTTGTGCAAAGGAAACAACGATAAAAACAGAGGATACACTTAATAGGACCTATTTACTTTTAGAGAGTATTCAGGGGCAGTAACTGACCGATGTCTATCATTGGAACCTGTTCTGTACCTCGCACTATCCTCCACAAAAATAATAGTAAATAATTAATTAAATAAACTTATCCAACACAAAATAAAAATAAAATAATAATAATAAAAATAATATGTAATACTGTAGAGAATAATGCACCTTCCGACAGGGAGGTACTTTATACAAATTTATTTTAGCTCGATTGTGAAACAAGTTATTACAACTTATATTTATCACTCTCGAGACCTCATTCCTGATGGAATCCATCGCCACGAGGGAGAGATCAGAGGCAACGTGGAATTTAAATGCCTTGCCTAAGGGCACAATCGTAACGGCTCCAGCGGGGCTCGAACTCCAGACCTTTCGCACCTGAAGCGAACGCGCATCCACTGCGCTATCACGACTTACAAATTGTAATATCACTAAATCATGTTCGTTTGTGGCTATATTTTCCCAATTTTTTCTTGTTACCATAATTGTCGAAAAATGAAAATATAAGACAATAATCACAATATTAATAATCCACCCCTTGCAATAAATGGGTGTGCAGCACATTCTAAGTAAAAGCATTTTTCGGGTTTTAAATGCACTGTAAGCTCTATCTCGATTAACCTGGTCAATTGAGCTTTCAAAAATGATTTTGTTATGACCATGCATTGAACTGCGTTAATGGTTCTCTCGTTAAGTATTAAATAAAGTATTTATTATTATATAACATATTTCAATAGTGTTATGTTTATATAAATTGAATGGTATGTGTATGTGTAACCATACAAGCAGGCTGGTTTCTTCTCAATCCTGTATGTATGTCCGGAGTTCGAGCCCCGCTGGAGCCGTTACGATTGTGCTCTAAAGGCACGGCATTTAAATTCAACGATGCCCATTCTCTCTCCCTCGTGGCGATGGATTCCATCAGGAATGAGGTCTTGAGAGTGATTAATATAAGTTGAAAGAACTTGTTTCGAGCTAAGATAAATGTGTATGTATGTACATATTAATTATTTATACTTGACTATGTTTATTCAAAGAAATATATATTGTTTAAACTAAATATAAAATAGATAGGATTGCGTTTGGTGATATATATATATATATATAATATTATGTACATTGTATATTCTGTTTTCGTTATATTCTACGTTTATTTCTTAGCTTGTCAACGGTAAGTTATATTTGCTGATTTGCCTCATAAAAACACCAAACCTGCTAAAATAATCGTAACACAATGCTGTAGACAAGTGAAACGATAACACATATTAGTGCTGTATAATTACATAATTTATAATACACTATTATAATGGTTAATACAACCTAAGTCAAAGTACTGTCGCAATGTCCTATACAAACAGTTAGATCATTTATAACGCAGCTTATGAGGTAGATAGCGTAGCATTGTTGTTGTTTTACGTTTTATTAATCGTCGCTACGGTTGTCCATGAGCGACGCCTCCTGAAGAGATAAGTCATTTTAGATTTTTGGAGGATAGTGCAATGATACACAGAGAGACCCATTCCAGAGTCTCCTCTGGTTCTTTTACGTGCACGATGTACAGCACCGACACGAGACCTCGGTTTAACGTCCCATCAGAAAGACCGTTAATTTTATTAGGGTTAGACGGGGGATCGAACCTGCGATCCCTTGATTACCAGTCCAGCGTGTTACCACTGGACTACAGATCCGTCTGCGTATCAATGCAGGGGAGATATGTATGTATGTAACTTCTGGAATAAGGTAAATAGAGAGGCATGTGTCCACCAAACTATAGTGTCACATTCATAGAGAAATACAATAGACAAATCTGATATCACACGGCACGCGAAAGTAGAAAATAAAATGACCAACACAATTAGTCACGAACAATTACGATCGCCCCTTGGGCTCAGACCGTGCCGTGTCCATTCGAGCAATCCACACTATATAGTAGCGTGAGAATAAATAGTGAAAGTAGGCGTGGTTTCAAATGCACGAACTGTCACCTGTCTGACCTTGACCTTTTATAGAAGCAAACCCACATTATAGTGTGACAATGATCCGTGACGTAGTAAATCGTAATGTTTACAGTTTGATATTGTTTAGAAGCTTGTAATCAATATGTTATATTCGTAAAAGCAACATTATGCCAAACAGAGGGCTTGTGTTCATTCACTGATGCATCACAGAACAAGAGTACAATTATTTGGGTATACCGTAATATAGGTCGTTATGTTATGTTTAATGTAAACGAAAATGTAGTCTCCTTGATATGTAAACATCACCAAAACCGGAAGTGTTAATACATTAATGTTTTGAAAAGTCTGCTATATGCGACAAGCTTAACGGAATTTAATATATTTAGAAGATGACTTGCAAAACACTTCGTTTTAAAGTTGCATTGATAGTCCGGTCCATAGTAGAACATGTTAGAATAAATAAATCTTGCGCATTAATAGTTTATTAACGTAAAAAAACAACATTTATTAAAATAATTTTAAGGACGGTTCCCACTTATGAACCATAGGTTGGGCATTTCGACGTTCATAATGTCTGCTACGCATTTTTTTCAAAGAAATATTAATAGTCACAACAATGGAATAGAAATCTTCAATAAAGTTTGCCTGAATTGGTCAAATATAAAACTATTACGAAGAAAAATGATGTCATGTCATGTCATACTCGCAACGCCATTGTTAAGTTTTTCATACATTATATAAAAAACAAGAAGATGAAATGGCACTGAAGATGCACGAGTTCGCTTAATATGGTTAATCTCATTAACCCTTTGTCGGCTGAGTAAATAAAATCTCATTTGCAAACACCATATATTCAGATCAGCCACGGCACAACACAACGTCTGATCAGGATTTATGTTGTTTGCGATTCAGCCAAGTGTTTTAGTTCCACTATTCGAATAGCAAACAACATAGAGCCGTCTGATCTGACCCTATGGTGTTTGCAAACGTGATTTAATATGTCGCTAGTGTGTAAAGGGTTAAATTATCTTACCATCCATCCGTTAGCCAATCCATCCATCCATTTATCAACGCATCCACACATTTATAAAACTAGTCTTCAACAGAAAACACTTCAACACTTGTATCAGCAACAATTTTCATTACATTTGTCAGACACACAGCGTTTTCCTTATTTGCATACGCACCGCCTTAAAAATTTCATAAATATTCAAGAGAATATTAAACACGCCCATTACGTGCAACCGTTCCAAGGGAGGTTACCAAAACAAATACTATATCAGTACATTAATACTTGCTTCCCTTTGTGATGTAGTATTACTATTAATGATGATTTTACCGGAGGATATGTGTTTATGTGTATGAATGCAGAATATGTGATTCAAGTTACTACATTAAATGTATCTGTATGCATGTGAATGTATGGAAGGCTGCAGGACAGCTAACATTTGGATACAGCAATATTGAAACAATCTAGACTGGCGTATTCATTTGTTAGTTTTTACCGTTCCATATATATTTGTTTAGAATATTCGTAGATATATTTAAATCGCTACTATGCAGGGACCTCTGTTGCCGAGTGGTTAATGTTGTTGGATTCAAATCACTTGCCCCTCGCCGCTGTGGGTTCGAGTGTCTGTCCTCCCAACACCTCGGAATTTCAAGTAAGGAAGCTATCTAGCTTGCTTACGGTAGGTCTGTGTTTCTACCCTGGAGGTCGCACGTGCGTTAAAGTACAAAGTAGTAATTCTTGCCGAGTTTATGCTGCTATTTTGAGTGGATTTTGCTGGCTTGTGGAAGGTTGGTGGTTCTATCCAGGGTCTTCCTTCACCAGTAGCAGCTGAAGATTATAATTTGATATCAAAATGCACAAACTGGAAATCATTAATACATAATGTATCCCAAATTGAAACATTAAAGCATCATAATGTATCCCAAATTGAAACATTAATACATCATAATGTGACGTCACGGGTACATGTCAGGGTTACACCTTAACGAATGAAAGACCTTCGGGCAGGTATAAACTGGAAACGTAAATGCATTTTACTATTTGTTCAATTTACTATTTGTTCATTTTACTATTTGTTCATGACATGATTTTAGGCTATATTTGATTTATATTACATCATATGTAGTATACATAAGATACACATGACACATGGATATGATTTGATCCAACTGCGTTTAAATGCAAGACAGACTGGTACACGCAGACAACATGGGTAAGTCTGGTTAAAAGCACCGACACGAGACCTAAGCACCGACACGAGACCTAAGCACCGACACGAGACCTAAGCACTAAGCACCGACA
Organism: Archivesica marissinica; assembly: GCA_014843695.1. Classification (NCBI taxonomy): domain Eukaryota; kingdom Metazoa; phylum Mollusca; class Bivalvia; order Venerida; family Vesicomyidae; genus Archivesica; species Archivesica marissinica. Next base: position 54,619,267 of record CM026397.1, on the reverse strand, counting down.
CGAGACCTAAGCACTAAGCACCGACACGAGACCTAAGCACCGACACGAGACCTAAGCACCGACACGAGACCTAAGCACCGACACGAGACCTAAGAACCGACACGAGACCTAGCACTAAGCACCGACACGAGACCTAAGCACTAAGCACCGACCGAACCTAAGCACCGACACGAGACCTAAGCACCGACACGAGACCTAAGCACCGACACGAGACCTAAGCACCGACACGAGACCTAAGCACTAAGCACCGACACGATACCTAAGCACCGACACGAGACCTAAGCACTAAGCACTGACACGATACCTAAGCACCGACACGAGACCTAAGCACTAAGCACCGACACGAGACCTAAGCACCGACACGAGACCTAAGCACCGACAGGAAATCCCATCTGAACAACGGATAATATGATTAGGGTCAGACCGGGGAACGAACCTGCGATAATTGGATTCGCAGTCCAAGACATTAACAACTTGACTACTGGGTTTAACAACTTGACTGGGTTTAACAACTTGACTACTGGGTTTAACAACTTGACTAACCCGTCTATGCAGCACATTCTGTTCCATACTTCAATGTTCTATATATTTATATATGAAGTGGTTCAAAGAACAGTCGGATCTGTAGTCCAGTGGTTAACACGCTGGACTAGTAATCCAGGGATCGCAGGTTCGATCCCCCGTCTGACCCTAATAAAATTAACAATCTTTCAGATGGGACTTTAAACCGAGGTCTCGTGTCGATGCTTTACACCGTGCACGTAAAAGAACTAGGTGAGACTCTGGAATGGTGCTCTGCCTGTATCATTGCACTATCCTCCAACAATTTGATATGACTAATATCTTCAGGAGGCGTCGCTCATATGGGCAACCGGTAGCGACGATAAATAAGCGTAAATCACACACCATATATGGTAAGTAGAGATCGAAGAATGAATCAATACTTAGCTTACAAGTAAACACATATGTGCACAATTAAAACATGTATTCATTTCTACAAAGAAAAACTCACGTTCGGTCCAAATTTATTGATCGACCCTCGCATGTACGAAACCCAGGTCTATGACTCACACTAGGTTTAGATACGTTTCCACTTTGGTAGGATTTGACCTTAATAGGACACCCCTGTGAAGTGACAGTGAGTACTGAGCGCGCTAATGAACAACTAACTTGATACATGGAGCTCGTTAGCTACTCGCCATGGGAGGGTGTTTATAAATGATGTAGGTAACCGCACTTCAATGGGGACCGACTAGTTGTAGGTGTCCGCGTGTACAAAAATCACAACGAAATTAATTAGAAATCACAGTCTCGTTGCCCTTACCACCCTAACGTTGGATAAGAGGTGAAATGATGATGAGTTTGGAAGACAACTGGATAAAGAAACAAAGAAGGCCACTGTCTGTGGTGGTGTGTGTGTAGGGGACGTTGAGTAAACCAATGAGTGTGCAGGGCAGATTGGACAAATGGAATGTTTTTGTAATATTAATATGGGTAATATTTGAGTCATCTGTTCTCAGCGAAGTCAAAATACAATTATTTAATTCATACGCATTTAGAATGTGTCGATTGCGAAACAAGTTTAAACTGTTCACCCCTGAGGCATACTTTCTGATGGAATACGCATGCAGTTATGAGTGCGAGAGAATAGCTTGATGTGCATAAGGATGTGGCCACCATGTTGTCTTTGGGGTGGACAATTGTCTAAATGAAGCACTAAGTAACCTAGTACCCGACTGTATGGTGTGCTTAGTTTGGGGGATTTGGGGGATATAACGTCACACCAACTGCTTATGTCATAACATTATTACTGGTGGAGTATGACCCCGCCGCTCCGAGCAGTATTTCAGAAAGGCAAACTGGCACCTGGGTAGTACCACCCATAGCACTCAAGCCGGTGGATAGAGTCCTCACCCAATGGGATTCGAACACATACAACGGTGAGGGTACAGTGCTTTGGAGTGAACGATCGCAACATCTCGATCACGGAGGCTCTCATAAATTAAGAACAATCTGAAAGGGGCATTCATTATACATGTACAGTCAAACCTGTGTTAAGCAGCACGCGAAGGGAATAACAGAAAGTGACAGCTTCATAGCGGTCAAATACACAATAAAACAACACAATAATAACATTATTTGGAATTTGTAAACTGACTACTTCATACAGGTTGGCTGCTTAATGCAGGTGGCCACTAACAAAGGTTTGACATCCCAATTGCATTCGGATCTAAAACGGTGGGGTGGACATCGACGTTAATCACTTTTGTTTGATGCCGATGTAATTCTTCTTCTTTGTTGCCCATTTTACTGTGGAAGTATTAACAGAGGTGACACGAACAAACGAAGCTCTACCATGCCCTTGTTCCTGCTTTACGTTTATTGATCGTCGCTACCGGTTGTCCATAATCACTGTGCGATTACATTCACGTTGCATGGGTAAATTTGTACACAACACATGCTTTCTAACCCTACCTAAATTTTAATGAAATTTGCAGATATTGTATTTTACATTTTATTTATCGATTATTTAACGGTTGCCGCCTCCTGAAGAGATTGGTCATTTTAGATTGTTGGAGGATAGTGCAATGATACAGACAGAGACTCATTCCGGAGTCTACTCTGGTTCTTTTACGTGCACGGTGTACAACAGCACCAACACGAGAGAGACCTCGGTTTAAAGTCTCATCTGAAAGAATGTTAATTTTATTAGAATCAGACGGAGGGATCGAACCTGTGTACCATGTATTACCAGTCCAGCGTGCTACCACTGGAGTACAGATCCGTGCCCTTAATATAAACATAATTATATATGATGTACTAAATGAGTCGAACAGTGCTAGGAAACATCTGGACAAAAACTGATCGCCAATTGAATTCGAACTTTGGTCTGAAAGAGAATGCTGTGTGTGTGTTTTACGTTTATTTATCGTCGCTACCGGTTGCCCATATGAGCGACGCCTCCTGAAGAGATTAGTTATTTTAGATGTTTGTAGGATAGTGCATGATACAGACAGAGACCCATTCCAGAATCTCCTTTGGTTCTTTTACGTACACGGTGTAAAGCACCGACACGAGACCTCGGTTTAACGTCCCATCTGAAAGACTGTTAATTTTATTAGGGTCAGACGGGGGATCGAACCTGCGATCCCTGGATTACCAGTCCAGCGTGTTACCACTGGACTACATATCCGTCTGCAAGAGAATGCTGCAGTACGCAGACGTAGCTGAATGAAATCCGCGAATCAGGAAAGCGGTATATCTATAATCTATATAGAACTAACTTAAAAGCCAACGCCAAATCTCTGATGAATTCCAGTTTCATTAAATAAATTAAATCTAAACGAGTGCTTCTAGTTTCTGAAAATCTATACAACACCGGGTCACGGTCAAAATAGAGAATCCAGAGAAAGCAGTGTGTTTTTACGTTTATTTATCGTCGCTACCGGTTGCCCGTATGAGCGACGCCTCCTGAAGAGATTAGTTATTTTAGATTTTGGAGGATAGTGCATGATACAGACAGAGACCCATTCCAGAATCTCCTCTGGTTCTTTTACGTGCACGGTGTAAAGCACCGACACGAGACCTCGGTTTAACGTCCCATCTGAAAGACTGTTAATTTTATTAGGGTCAGACGGGGGATCGAACCTGCGATCCCTGGATTACCAGTCCAGCGTGTTACCACTGGACTACATATCCGTCTGCAAGAGAATGCTGCAGTACGCAGACGTAGTTGTATGCAATCCGCGAATCAGGAAAGCGGTATATCTATAATCTATATAGAACTAACTTAAAAGCCAACGCCAAATCTCTGATGAATTCCAGTTTCATTAAATAAATAAAATCTAAACGAGTGCTTCTAGTTTCTGAAAATCTATACAACACCGGGTCACGGTCAAAATAGAGAATCCAGAGAAAGCAGAGAAAGTGTACGCACTTTATATAAATCAAGAGATATCGGGCGCTAATTGGTGGCATACGAGGTATACCAAGCGTACAAGAGCTAACTGTCAGTGCAGCAAGATGTATGTGTCTGTACTGTTGTGTCAGGAGTTTATCCAAGTAATGTGTGCTTTATCCATTCTCACACAGAACTGCACTTCTCGTATGCATGTTTGTGGTATAAATATTACAGCATCTACTCCAGGTTCTGTATTTGTTTATGTCGATTTGGATATGAGCACGTGCAGTGGTATGTCTTTGCTAGTATTCTTTGGTGTCAACAGAAAAAAGGGCCTTCGGGACCGAGCGGTTGTGGTCGTCGGCTTCAAAAGGACTTGCCTCTCACCGCTGTAGGATCGGGTCGCCATTGGAAAGGGTGGGGTATTATTTCTGTGAGGGAGCTATACAACGCATTGCGGAACGTCTGTGATGCTACAATGAATATTACTCCACCAATAAAAACTGGAGAGATATACCATTCAATGGAACATTTTTCGTTAACAAGCATAACATACACAACTCTGACATTGAGTACGCAGAGCTCTCTCTCTCTCTCTCTCTCTCTCTCTCTTCTCTCTCTCTCTCTCTCTCTCTCTCTGTCTTCATCAAGTTATATGTCATTCCAACTTAAAAGAATTAACACTTTACGACGTGAATGGTACATGTCGGGGGCACGCCTCAACGGGTGATGTACATTTGGTACCTCGCGTACAGTTATTCGGGCGAACCTACTTATAGTACCTTAAAATGCACACACATGACATAGTGTGTCGTCTATTCCTGATATGTAAGTATGCTGCGAAACATGAATGGATTTATGTTTGTTATAATTATGAATATACACTGTTCAATATACAGTCTATCCGTTATGGCGAATTCGTGGGACTGAACAAAATACTTCGATATAAACGAAGTTTGACTTAACGAAATTCGATATAAACTTATCCATTTATATGTAAAATGATAGTTTCTGAAACGGGACTTTGATCCGACTTCGAGATAACCGAAGAATTCGACATAACCGACTTTGACATAACATATATAGACTGTATATATTATATATATATATATATATATATAATATATATATATATATATATATATATATATATTTATGTAATGTCTAATGGAAAGCAATTCTTAGTGAAGCCAAGCTAAATAATTAGAGGCAAACATAAACCATTAGTTTATACAAATTTATTTAAGCTCGATTGCGAACAAAGTTCCTACAACTTATATTAATCACTCTCGAGACCTCATTCCTGATGGAATCCATCGCCACGAGGAAGAGAGAAGAGGCAATGTGGAATTTAAATACCTTGCTTGCCCAAGGACACACTCGTATCGGGTGCAGCTGGGCGCGAACTCCGTACCATTCGCACCTGAAGTGAACGCCCTACCACTGCGCTATCATGACTTGCACTAAACCATCAACAAGAGGAGTAATAGCAACATAAGTAATCAGTAAGGTAATTCATTTAGAACAAGCAGACATGGAAGCGATCACTGAAACAGTTCTTAACAGACTACAACGAGAATTAAAATTGAACATTATACGACATCTCACACATGAAAGAGACTGGATGATAGGGGATGGTTACGAACTGTGCTGTTACAGGAGCCCAGAGTAGCTAATTAGTGTTGCTCTAGTATTATTTGTATTCATTTCTGGTTACGATAATTAACTGCACCAGCATGCATTTGACAGCTCATTAACACTGTGATTGTTACAGCAAGTGCGTTCGCGGATTGGTATTGAGTCGTTGCAGATGACGAAACAGATAAGTTTGACAAGTTTATATTCAAAATTTGCAGTAGGATAATAAGCCCATGAGGACATGTCATAAATATGCATAACAGTTGTTGGAGATGGTTGTGGAGGGTCGTCTTTAGGTGTTGTAGCGTGTGACCCAAACTATTTCCTTCTTGACATTTCGTCTGTTCATGTATAACACGTAGTTGTTAACATTCGGTATTTTATTCATCTGTATCGTCTTTAATTAAGTTTAAACGTTATTTATTTTACAACGATTGCGAAGCAAGTTTTAACAACTTATATTAATCACTCTCGTTGGCGCGGATGGAAGCGTATATGTGGTCATTCGTGTGGGAGGAAACCGGAGTACCCGGGGAAAACCCACATGTCCGATCTGGCGACCACCGTACCATCTCACATACTTCCAGGTCCGAGGATCGAACCCCGGTTGCATTGGTGAGAAGCGAGCGCGCTAACCACTGCGCTAATCGGACACCGATCATCTTTAATTAGCTTTAGATTGGATTAGCAGAGACTGTTTAGACCTACCATGTGAGAAAAATGCCATTTCTGACTTATGAGACGACTCTGGTGAACATCATCCTGAATCTCCTATCATTGTATACCAGGCAGATAGATATACAGTTGGTGGTGACGAAAACAAAACAATAAAACAAAAAAGACACGCAAGGCTTCCAAATTATTCATACGTGTGTAAAATCAGCCTTGTCATTTGCTTTGCCAAATTTGAATAGGTTTAAGTCCACGAGGAGCATTATTCGTGGTCGAGTGGTCTAGCATGCTGTCGTTAGACCTCACCTTTCACAGATACCATCAGGACCTTGAGTTCGCTCCCTATCATGGACAAGAGACAACATAATAAGATATGAAAATGTAGCCAGTGGCATGCGAATGTTGGATAATTGAGTACGGGTTTCTACCAAGGAAATGTGGGTGGTCTTTTCCGCCCAAATCAGACTGACTTTGTACGATAAAGCCCCAGAGTGAGCCCTGGACAAATTAAACCAAGAAAACAAACCAGCAACTCGTTTACATAGAATGTGTTAGTTGGACAGTACATAGGTGCAACTTAGAGACCGGCAACAGCAACAGGTAATTAAAGTACTGACACGAATACCTGTCTAATTTAATTATGACAAGAGTGGTGGTCAGTGAGGGTTAGGAAGGAACACAATGGTCAACAGCTAGATAAGTCGTCCATCAAGATCTTGTAAAATCTTCACGTCAAAGTGACATAACTAATAACCAGGCGGACACATTCATCGGACAGCTACTAATGGAAAACAACCGTTAATACCACGTTTATGACCCCAAACAGACTTCCGTTATAAACATGATAAATATCTGTAGAAGTATTTTTCTGAAATGATGTTTATTGGGAGACACCTTAACAAAGAAATTAACTTGACACCAAACTGTTTTAGAAATAAACGGTCACGGTAAAGTTGTACACACTAAACTCCTCCTACGCGCAATGTCCTAATGACTCGAGACTTAACATTTCCAAAAAATTGACAATAAATAAATATATGAATAATATTTAGCAATATATATATTGCACACCCAGTGTAATCGTATTGGGGACTACTGTTGAATCCAACGTTCAGAAACTTGTCCTTGATTAGTTGTAACAGTTGGTAATATACATTTTGTTCCTTAATAATAATTGTGCTTAGATAGCGGTATAACATTTAGTATCATGCATGGTTAGTCTTACATCCTCAGAACGAGATCGCGAGCCGTGGTATACATTTAGTATCATGCATGGTTAGTCTTACATCCTCAGAACGAGATCGCGAGCCGTGGTATACATTTAGTATCATGCATGGTTAGTCTTACATCCTCAGAACGAGATCGCGAGCCGTGGTATACATTTAGTATCATGCATGGTTAGTCTTACATCCTCAGAACGAGATCGCGAGCCGTGGTATACATTTAGTATCATGCATGGTTAGTCTTACATCCTCAGAACGAGATCGCGAGCCGTGGTATACATTTAGTATCATGCATGGTTAGTCTTACATCCTCAGAACGAGATCGCGAGCCGTGGTATACATTTAGTATCATGCATGGTTAGTCTTACATCCTCAGAACGAGATCGCGAGCCGTGGTATACATTTAGTATCATGCATGGTTAGTCTTACATCCTCAGAACGAGATCGCGAGCCGTGGTATACATTTAGTATCATGCATGGTTAGTCTTACATCCTCAGAACGAGATCGCGAGCCGTGGTATACATTTAGTATCATGCATGGTTAGTCTTACATCCTCAGAACGAGATCGCGAGCCGTGGTATACATTTAGTATCATGCATGGTTAGTCTTACATCCTCAGAACGAGATCGCGAGCCGTGGTATACATTTAGTATCATGCATGGTTAGTCTTACATCCTCAGAACGAGATCGCGAGCCGTGGTATACATTTAGTATCATGCATGGTTAGTCTTACATCCTCAGAACGAGATCGCGAGCCGTGGTATACATTTAGTATCATGCATGGTTAGTCTTACATCCTCAGAACGAGATCGCGAGCCGTGGTATACATTTAGTATCATGCATGGTTAGTCTTACATCCTCAGAACGAGATCGCGAGCCGTGGTATACATTTAGTATCATGCATGGTTAGTCTTACATCCTCAGAACGAGATCGCGAGCCGTGGTATACATTTAGTATCATGCATGGTTAGTCTTACATCCTCAGAACGAGATCGCGAGCCGTGGAAGAGAGACAGAGAGAGAGAGAGAGAGAGAGAGAGAGAGAGAGAGAGAGAGAGAGATAGCTAGAGAGAAGTGAGCACGAGAGAGATATAAGAGAGAGAGAGAGAGAGAGAGAGAGATAGCTAGAGAGAAGTGAGCACGAGAGAGATATAAGAGAGAGAGAGAGGGATAGAGAGCGAGATAGCTAGAGAGAAGTGAGCACGAGAGAGATATATAAGAGAGAGAGAGAGAGAGAGGGGTGAGAAAGATACCACAACCACATTCTAGACAAGAGAAACACGAGGATATGTATCACTCCAAAACCACAATCTAGACAAGAGAAACACGAGGATATGTATCACTCCAAAACCACAATCTAGACAAGAGAAACACGAGGATATTTATCACTCCAAAACCACAATCTAGACAAGAGAAACACGAGGATATGTATCACTCCAAAACCACAATCTAGACAAGAGAAACACGAGGATATAAATCACTCCAAAACCACAATCTAGACAAGAGAAACACGAGAATATGTATCACTCCAAAACCACAATCTAGACAAGAGAAACACGAGGATATGTATCACTCCAAAACCACAATCTAGACAAGAGAAACACTAGGATATTTATCACTCCAAAACCACAATCTAGACAAGAGAAACAGGAGAGAAACATAATTATTCCAATGCCTGTTGAAAACAATGGAACATGCATCAGCGACGACGTGCTTTATTAGAGAAAAAAAAGCAAACGACAAGACTTTGAAGTAGCATTTTGGTAGCCTGAGGTGACAGATTTAACGCAAGAATAAACTGAAGTTTCCATTGTTACAGAGTTCACGAGGCAATGTCCAACAAACGTTGAATGGCATTGGGACTTGTTAAATGGGGGAACGTTGAGCCAGAATGCCGAACATGTATATGCAAATAGAGGAAGTTAGCTTCTTGTTGTTTTTAATCTCTCGCAATGTATAATCATGCTCTTCTTGAAAACTTGGACAGGGTTATTATCGGCCTCGTATCAGACATGGATAGTATCTTTCATTATCTCCACTCTGTTCGATTTTGGAGAGACAATGGCAAGATGCAAACCACAAATGGAACACCTGATAATCTTAAATTGATTGAATTTCCATAATATGATCATAATGATAATTAATTATGATGAAATAAGTTAAGAATAATTTGCGTCATATAAGACGTCACGGCGTTAATTGTTTTAAAAGTAGTTCGTATCATGAATTAATGAATGAAGTAACACATGAATTTAATTAACGTTGAATTCACTGAATGAATATCAAATAAAATTAATTAATTACTCTACGGATGTACGGAATGACAGCCATCCATCCATATACGTGAGAGACGCGGATTTCAAATAATTCCGATCATAATTCATTTTTTGCAATTTTAAATGAATAACATGGACGAAAGTATAACATGAAAATCAATATAAAAATCAATAACAAAATTAGTAATGTCATTATCATGATATATCGTTTATGAGTACATTTGTCATCAAGCTGGAATTTATTGGTAAAATAAATTACTGAGGCTTTTAGTTTTACTTGAAGAAAGGTATTATGAAAACCAATAAAGCAATTAAAATTCTTATATGTCATGAACGTTATCTAAAAATCTACAAATACCAAACGCGCAACATAATATAACTTCATAACTCGATCATAATGTATGAACTTAAATAAGTGATGTCCGCATTATAGTACCAGCAATTCAATTTAGGGAATGCAAGGAGCAGTATTTAGTTCAAGTTACCGCAGCCATGAAGCACCTGTAGTTCAGTGGTAACACGCTGGACTGGTAATCCAGTGATCGCAGGTTCGATCCCCCGTCTGAGCCTAATGAAATGAACAGTCTTTCATTTGGGGCTTTAAACCGAGGTCTCGTGTCGGTGCTTTACACCGTGCACGTAAAAGAACCAGAGGAGACTCTGGAATGGGTCTCTGTCTGTATCATGCACTCTCCTCCAAATATCTAAAATGACTAATCTCTTCAGGATGCGTCGCTCGTATGGGCAACCGGTAGCGACGATAAATAAACGTAAAACACACACCATGAAGTTATTTGCAGCATGTGCTTATTCGAGTATTCAAGTAGTATGCTTATATTTTACAGATCACATTAAATGCACGAGATATTCTAAGAAGGGGATTTATTAGAAATTATGAATATTGTCGAATAATTTCATTTTTTAAAAATGAATTATTCTGATAATAGGTAACATTTTGCATTGTTGTTTGTTTTTTACGTTTATTTATCATCGCTACCGGTTGCTCATATGAGCGACGCCTCCTGAAGAGATTAGTTATTTTAGATTTTGGAGGATAGTGCATGATACAGACAGAGACCCATTCCAGAGTCTCCTCTGGTTCTTTTACGTGCACGGTGTAAAGCACCGACACGAGACCTCGGTTTAACGTCCCATCTGAAAGACTGTTAATTTTATTAGGGTTAGACGGAGGATCGAACCTGCGATCCCTGGATTACCAGTCCAGCGTGTTACCACTGGACTACATATCCGTCTGTGAGAAACATATTGAATGACTATGTACTGTTTTATAATGTAATATATAATTGTTATGGTTATTATTTAATTGTTCTGGTTATTATATATTATTTAATTGTTCTGGTTATTATATGTTATTTAATTGTTCTGGTTATTATATATTATTTAATTGTTCTGGTTATTATATATTATTTAATTGTTCTGGTTATTATATATTATTTAATTGTTCTGGTTATTATATATTATTTAATTGTTCTGGTTATTATATATTATTTAATTGTTCTGGTTATTATATGTACATAGGTGAGACTATAACAAAGATGGAGCTATATAGTTTTGTTTTGCCATTTCCAAAAAAAGAGTGCACATTAGAACTCTAAATCCATCCATCCATGCATGTATGTATGTATGGCAGCTCTATATACAGTCAAACCTGTGTTTGCAGCCAGTTTCCAGATTACCGATATGTTATTATAAATATGACCTCCATTAAACAGCCAACTTGAATTAAGCAGCCAGTTACCAGATTACCAATATCTTATTATAAATATGACCTCTATTAAACAGCCGTCTGTGCTAAGTAGCCACTTTCTGCGATTCCCTTGGCTGGCTGGCTTCTTAAGACAGGTTTGACTGTACATACATACATATACAGAATTTTCACCTGCTGTTGCCGATGTACATGTAGAAAAACGTGTCTACAAGACCACTATGTCAACCGATAGGGTATAGCTAGGCGTGTTCATACTGAGTGAAGCTATTATAGATAATACGTAGCAGATGCCATTTATTAATATATTTAGATGCTTATAAAAGGTTCTAAATGCTGCATACAGAAAGCTTAGGCCAATTTGCAGGGCTGTGAATGGAAACTTATGAAAACAAGAGGAAGTCTGCCAATATACTGGGACAAAGCGTGGATCGCCCTACTCAAAAAGTGAGCAATATATTTTCGAAGTAGCTTAGACCAAATCTGGCAATATTTAGTTTTCAAGATTTTGACCAAAACAGAGACTAAAAAGAGGACGATTCAATCCCTGACTTGCCCCGAGGTTATAACACTTTTCTCAGATCTCAAACTCAAGCTCAAGTGATCTGATTGGTTGATTCTGAGTGTTACTGTCAGCTGAACCAATCAGACGATTGAGACTGAGTTTTGAGATTGAAGAAAAGTTTTTATAACCTCCATTCCTGGTTTGTAACCAGAGACAGGTGACCACTATGTGGTGTCTGCTCGTGTCCTTGAGTATATTTCAGTTTGGACAATTTAGAGGGTGATGTACCAGAGTCATACACAAGCAATACCAAACGTTAAACTAATCTGACTAAACCAAAACAAACAGATCCGGTGTTAGAAAATTCCAAAACTCTGAAATTAAAATCGCCTGGTACAATCTCTGTTGAGCAAAACGTACTCTAAATAATTAATTTTTAAACATGGTAGTTAAGGATGCAAATAACAGATTTTAATAGTAACTTCACAACAAATTAATAATCATACAAATAAATTTAATGAGGCATTAAAAACATTACTGGGCAATTGACACTCAAACTGCCAGCATTTTGTGGGAAATGAACATCTCTACGGAAGATAAAATATGTCGATATCAAATTGCTAACAATGGCTTACTAATTGTTTTTGGATCAACTGAAGCTTTTAAGTCAATTTTCTGCAGCTTCTTCATTGTTTCAGTTTCATGTCTGCGGTCCATATTATTGTCAATTACTTAGAATTGCCGAGTTCAAAGAGCAGCCTGACATGTACTAATGCTGTTTCTAAAACCTCCCGAAACTATTAGCAGCATACATTGTAAAGTACTGAACAAATTGGTTGCCGATCTGATGTAGTTTTTTAATGAATAAGAGCGATATGTAGGGCCATGTGGTATGTATACGTTTTTCTCTCTCTAATTTACAAATAGAACCCGCGTTGAACTGGTTGCATAATCATTTATGTATTCTCTGTCTCGGCATAAGCAGCCCAAGGCAAACAGACTTCTGTACGTGCAGGTGATATTGTCTTTGGAGACCATGCTCCTTTCGTTGCCTCTGAAATTGACTTGCAGTGAAGTGGCTTGTGCACAATGAACGCTCGCGTACTTTCACAACAAGCTAAATGATTTGCTTTTTTCTCTCGGATAATTCATTTCCATCTCATTTATTGGTAGAGACGGCATAATAAATCAATACCTTTTGTTGATGATTTATGTATTTATTTACATATATTGCCAGGACCATCTATATAAATAATAGTTAAAGCGACACTACATCAGTGAAAACACAAGTTTCTTCAGAATGTATATTCCTAATACATATATGGTATAATTATTTTCCAAATAGTTGGCTCAAATACTGAGTATTTCGACTAATAAACAAACGTCGTATACGCGGTTTGTTGACATAGCACAATAATGTAAACATCCATGTGTAATACAATTGGTGTATCCTGAATAACACGACTTATGGTACAGATTTACCGATATATCTCACATGTTTATTTGTAGACTATTCTTAGTTGAAGTATCACTAAACGACATTATATCGCGTTTAGTATTGACTCCGATGACAAACAAACGTTAATTCGGGAGCATGGATGGCCGTTATATGAAATAATACTTTCAATCCACAAAAACACTGTTTATTGATTCAATGTTAGTATTCGAATGTATTCAAAATAATTTGTAGTAGCAATGCATGTATAGGTTAACAAATGCATTTTATTTGCTTTTTGCGATGTAATTCCGCTTTAAAAGTCATATGTTGTTTTAAATGCAGACAATATGTTGATAATAGTCATTGCAATAATAGTATTTATCACACAACTGTGTTTGTAATCAGTGTAATAACACCATATCATAATTTCTTATATGTACACACGTGTAATACCACCTGGAAGGATTCTGATTGGTTGAGAGAATAAGCCGTATAATCTGTAAATTAAACGCTAAAGTATGCAAATTTCTAATTGAATTGGTACATAACGTTAATGGTAAGACAAACTACGATTTAAAAGAAGTCTCAACGCAACTAAAAAACAAACGCTGTTTAAAACATAAATATCACGCCGCTTTGCGTAGTGACGTCATAATAAAAAGGCTTGCTTTATAGCACAATTCAAAAACGAGTTTCATAAAATATGGTATGAAATCACTGTTTTTTTAAGTTTATTTATCGTCGCTACCGGTTGCCCATATGAGCGACGCCTTTAGTTAGTTATTTTAGATTTTGGAGGATAGTGCATGATACAGACAGAGATCCATTCCAGAATCTCCTCTGGTTCTTTTACGTGTACGGTGCAAAGCACCGACATAAGACCTCGGTTTAACGTCCCATCTGAAAGACTGTTAATTTTATTAGGGTCAGACGGGGGATCACATCTCATGTACGATCCTATATATATCGGGGCTGTCGGAATAAGGGATAGTAAGGGCTATGCTGTATATTCTTTGTGCAAGACCTAAACAAGAAATAAACATTTTAATACATGTACATTTCTCATTCTTGAATTGTTTAGAGCAACGCCTCATTTCCAAAATTGTAAATTATAGCAATAGTCGAAGGTATGCGAATGGAAATGTAGGATATTACATGCGTAGTGATTTCATACAATGTTTTATGAAACTAGTTTTGGAATTTTGCTATTAACCGACGAACATATTGGCGAGTTAATAGTAAAATTCCTAAACGAGTTTCATAAAATATGGTATGAAATCACTGTAACAGCATTGTTATTACATTACCACAGAAACAAGACATTAAAAAAGAGACTTTTCTGCTTGCCTGTATACTTTGAGCCTTATTACATCTCAAGGAAATTAGTACGCTGTAGTAAATAGTCCTCGATCATCAAACAAACAACTCCACGTAAACACTCGATACAATACTTTAATCACTATACTGTACTCCGCTAGAGCATATTTAACATTGTATTGATCTTCAACGGCAACGTTTCAAGCTATACGTCATTACATGCCATGACAGTTATATGTGCACGTGTGTTGATATACCAAACTATGTAATGGCTGTATTATACTGAAAAAACGCACAGTCATGTGATAAATGATATTATCAGAACTATCATGCCGTGACAGTTATATGTGCACGTGTGTTGATATACCAAACTATGTAATGGCTGTATTATACTGAAAAAACGCACAGTCATGTGATAAATGATATTATCAGAACTATCATACCGTGACAGTTATATTTGCACGTGTGTTGATATACTAAACTATGTAATGGCTGTATTATACTGAAAACACGCAAAGTCATGTGATAAATGATATTATCAGAACTATCATACCGTGACAGTTATATTTGCACGTGTGTTGATATACTAAACTATGTAATGGCTGTATTATAGTGAAAACACGCATAGTCATGTGCTAAATGATATTATCAGAACTATCATACCGTGACAGTTATATTTGCACGTGTGTTGATATACCAAACTATGTAATGGCTGTATTATACTGAAAAAACGCACAGTCATGTGATAAATGATATTATCAGAACTATCATACCGTGACAGTTATATTTGCACGTGTGTTGATATACCAAACTATGTAATGGCTGTATTATACTGAAAACACGCACAGTCATGTGATAAATGATATTATCAGAACTATCATACCGTGACAGTTATATTTGCACGTGTGTTGATATACCAAACTATGTAATGGCTGTATTATAGTGAAAACACGCATAGTCATGTGCTAAATGATATTATCAGAACTATCATACCGTGACAGTTATATTTGCACGTGTGTTGATATACCAAACTATGTAATGGCTGTATTATACTGAAAACACGCAAAGTCATGTGCTAAATGATATTATCAGAACTATCATACCGTGACAGTTATATTTGCACGTGTGTTGATATACCAAACTATGTAATGGCTGTATTATAGTGAAAACACGCATAGTCATGTGCTAAATGATATTATCAGAACTATCATACCGTGACAGTTATATTTGCACGTGTGTTGATATACTAAACTATGTAATGGCTGTATTATAGTGAAAACACGCATAGTCATGTGCTAAATGATATTATCAGTAGGTACAAAGATAAGTCATCACATATTTATATGTAGTTCTTTACTAGAATATCGTAAACATGATGAGAACATCATTAAAGGAAACCATGCCATCCAACACCAAGCTGTAATATGATTTTTTTTTCAATAGCAGCACGAGTTTATGATGTCACGTGCTATATTGAAAACCATCACCCGTGTATTGATAACCATGTGACCCAAACATGCCATGGTTTTACCTGACTATTGTCTAGTTCATTCTGATGCATATACTTGTCGTGTACATTAGTTGGTATATTCTGAAATGAAATCAACAACAAAATGTGATATCCTTGTTAATTTTCGAAATAAGTAAACAATTTCACAGTAGTACTAAATACACGGCCCTTTAGCACAATTACTACAGAGCAGTGCGGCCCTTTAACACAATTACTACAGAGCAGTGCGGCCCTTTAACACAATTACTACAGAGCAGTGCGGCCCTTTAGCACAATTACTACAGAGCAGTGCGGCCCTTTAACACAATTACTACAGAGCAGTGCGGCCCTTTAACACAATTACTACAGAGCAGTGCGGCCCTTTAGCACAATTACTACAGAGCAGTGCAGCCCTTTAACACAATTACTACAGAGATTTGCGGCCCGTTAACACAATTACTACAGAGCACTGCGGCCCTTTAACACAATTACTACAGAGCAGTGCGGCTCTTTAACACAATTACTACAGAGCAGTGCGTGCGGCCCTTTAGCACAATTACTACAGAGCAGTGCAGCCCTTTAACACAATTACTACAGAGATTTGCGGCCCGTTAACACAATTACTACAGAGCAGTGCGGCCCTTTAACACAATTACTACAGAGCAGTGCGGCCCTTTAACACAATTACTACAGAGCAGTGTTATATATCTAAAATCAAAGCATATGTAAAACATCGTATACTATCGGATGAATATAATGTTACCTTTGCGAAATTTGGGGATATGC
Organism: Archivesica marissinica; assembly: GCA_014843695.1. NCBI lineage: Eukaryota > Metazoa > Mollusca > Bivalvia > Venerida > Vesicomyidae > Archivesica > Archivesica marissinica. The sequence continues at coordinate 54,602,295 of CM026397.1, read as the reverse complement.
TCAACTCTATTCATGGGACACGTGAATACAGTTCGATTAATAAATTAAGGGGGTGTGGTTTGACATTGCTATTAGTAAGCACACGCTCTCAGCTCTATTCCTGGGACACGTGAACACAGTTCGATTAATAAATTAAGGGGGTATGGTTTGACATTGCTATTAGTAAGCACACACTCTCAACTCTATATATGTGAAACTTACAGTTCGATTAATAAATTAAACTGGGTATGATCATAAATCTAAGTACAGCGTTCAACGGGCCACACTTCTAAACGGCTATGTTGTTGTATATGTATTCTGACCAAACCTTTGACCATACCATACACTTATTCTTATTATCTTTCAATGGATTGTATTCTAGATGTGTATTAAATTATTTATTGTATTAGTCATCTGGAATCAAATGCATTAAAGGAAGATAAAACAATATTGATATTGTATGGTTACTGGCGTGCAACAAATGTTATGAAAACACCAGGTGGCCATTTAGAAATGTGGTTCAGTGTATCGGTTAATAGTGCATAGACTAATGCTAACAGACCGTGTCCAACAATTTTGCATTTATTTCCTTATTCCAGCGATAATGGCTGACGTAACATTGTAGCATGACGTCACGATTACAAACCATTTCAACATCACATGACGTCACCGTATTTAGTGTTGTAGCACCGCTATACCTCTATAGTACCACGGTATCAACCTGTTTAAGATCACATGTCGTCACTGTAAATAAATACTGCACATTACATCGCATGACGTTACAGGAACGACTATTGTAGCATCACGGTAAGGACGTTTGTGTTTTATTACATGACGTCGCTGTGATAAAAACTGCAAGATCACGTGACATAGAGTGTGCGTCTGTTGCGGTATACTGACGTCATTGAAACGGTTGATGCAAGATCAGGTGATGCAACAGAAACGGTGACTCTGGATATGAGCTATACATCAATTTGTAAATCGTTATTAAACAGAACTTCCCTAGAGATCAGTTGGTATGACTGCTTGTTGCATAGAACGTCTGCTGTATTCACTCTGCGTGTCATATCAAAGGATTTGTATAAATACAAGAACAAGATGGCTACAACCATGGGCGTATAATTGCGTGTTTTCAGTCATTCCGTAACATCAGTAATATTAAACATAATGTATTGTTATCTCATTTACATTTTTTAAAAAGTGAGACATGTCAGAGTAAGTTTATATACATACTGTAGGCACACAGCTTCAGTTTGTTCATTTATGTTACCTCGATTGGCAGACAAGTACTTAAAACTGTAGATTAATCGCTCTCGATGCTTTATTCTTGGCCTCATCCGTGGCCGAGTGGTCTAACGCACCGCTATCACCAGGGCTGCAGGTTCGCTCCCAATCATGGGCCAGGTGATAATTGATGATATTTGAGAGAGTTGTCGGTCGCTTACAGGGTTTGGAGAGTTTTGTACTGGTTCTTACCAAGGACATGCGGGTGGTCTACTCTCAGCCACAACTGACCACGCACTAATATTCAGAAAATGATTGATGGACAGTAGAATAAGACGAAAAGAATCCATATCAATGAGGGAGATAGAGGAGACATCATTCCTGGTGGAACCCATCTCAACGAGGGAGAGAGAAGATGCCTCATTCCTGGTGGAATCCATCTCAATGAGGGAGAGAGAAGATACCTCATTCGTGGTGGAAGCCGCCTCAGTGAGGGAGAGCAAAGAGGCATCATTCCTGGTGGAAGCCGCCTCAGTGAGGGAGAGCAAAAAGGCAGTGGGTATCTTTAAGTATCTGTCTGCGAAAATGGGTTACACTTCCCAACAAAATACATGTCGTAAAACTGTATTCAATATTTCTTATACGCAGGATCACACTTGTGAACATTTCTCCCTCGCATTCTATTCAGGTGTATATATTTGTTCTTGCAGTTTATATCTCATGTCCCATGTACGTCAATAGTATTGGTCATTGTTTCTATTTCACCAGGGTCTGTTGTAAACTTTGCATATGCTTATATGCAGTATTCTTGTTCCGGGACGATTTTAGATATACACTCAACAAAATTCCTAATTGGTCACCTGGTATTTCATATTATTGTCATTTAATGCATTTTATCCGAAATGAGTATACAGAAAATCATTGATCAATGATCTGTAATAAAATATAATCAATAAGATGATATGAATATTGATATTAGTTGGTTATTAGTTTGCTCCTAATACTGTAAAACAACAGGTAAGCAATAAGTAAGGACTAGCAGGCCCGTCGCTGGGCATACGCAAGTACGCACGTGCGTATCATTGGTTTCAGAAAACGAAAAAAATGAAAACTCCAAAAATGCATTAAAACCCCCGGGGTGGGCTTGTAGGGATACATAGGCGCCGTGATGTGTGTAATGGTGGAATAATTGAGCCCATTGCAAATATTGTGCATCTCAAAATTTAGTTTGTGCTATTTTACGTGCTTGTTTAATTGATAAGGGCGATAGATCATGTCATGTATATTATACATCTAGCCTTAATTTATACCTTTATTCTGATTGTCGTAAGAACTTTGTATGCTACAAAATGCAAGAAATTGCTTCCTCATTTCAAAAATTCTCCGGGGGGCATGGCCCCGGACCCCCCTAGCGTACTCGCTCGCTATGCTCACTCGACAAAAAAGCATATTTTGGCCGTGCGTATCATCAAAATAGCGCCAGCAACGGCCCTGACTAGATTAGCAAATTTAATGATTTGATGTATGTGTGTGTGTGTGTGTTTTACGTTTATTTATCGTCGCTACCGCTTGTCCATATGAGCGACGCATCCTGAAGATCATGTTAGATTTTTGGAGGATAGTGCAATGATACAGACAGAGATCCATTCCAGAGTCTCCTCTGGTTCTTTTACGTGCATAGTGACATGACATGAGGCCTCGGTTTAAAGTCCCATCTGAAAGACTGTTAATTTTATTAGGGTCAGACGGGGGGATCGAACCTGCGATCCCTGGATTACCGAGATTTGATGTAGATCTTATGAAATTATTATACACACAGAGTATGATTGTCATGTTCATATCCTATTTGATAACTTTTCTGGTCAACTTATTTACACCTGCATCGGCAATGAGTCACCAGCAACACGGTAAACCTCGTATGCTATGATTAGTTCTCGCCTGGCTTGATGGTAAATGTCAGCATCCGAGACAAACTACACGCCGTAACCTGTAGTCCTCCTTTCCTGTCCCTCTTACGCATAAATGACACACTTCATTATTTTTCAAATATACTTGATTTTCCTACGACTGTAAAATTGATGAAGCCGAATAGTAAGAGTATGTGTCATTTCTGTACGGAATTTTACGTTACTTGTCCTACATAAATATGACACCTCGTTCACAGTTGCTAGTTAATATGCAAGCGTATCTTGCATATCATTTTGAAGAAGAAAGTTGAAGCGATTACATTTATTCTTAGATTTCATATAGTAATATATTCAATGAAATCGATCACGATGGATTCTCTGTGATGGGCGGTTCGATCTTATAATGGTCGTCCGCACTAAGGAGTTGTAAGTGAGGGACCAAAGGTAGCCCACCCGTTGAGACATGACCCCGATGTGTAAACTTGGCGTCTTCGAATTTTATTTTGTTTTATGGGGTAAAGTTTGATGAAGTTCTTGTTGTCTAAAGTTAGTGAACTTTGATTTTTAATTGTGATTTCCACGTATTTTTGTGGTTGAATGTTTCCCCTCCGAGCAGGCGCGGCGGACGAGCACCCGGGTAGTACCAATGAAATCCCAAACAAACCAGCTGGATAGCTTACTCACAGTGGGATTCGAACATACAGCGGCGAGAGGTAAGTGATTTGAAGTCAACGACAGTAACCACTCGGCCAGATATGCCAGGTGACTTTACCTTTGCGATATGAGGCCGAATATGGCGTGAGCCATTATAATTGATATTATCTATCGCATTAATGTGTTTTAATGACGGAATTGTTGGTTTTCCCACGTAATGGTTATGCTATAAAGTATCTCTATGTAGTCGGACAAACGTCCTGCAAACAAAACATTTATTGTATACGTTTATTTAACGTCGCCTCCTGGTAATCGCGTCACCTCCAGAAGTACAAGATACAGTACAAGATAAGTACAAGATACAGTACAAGATAAGTACAAGATACAGTACAAGATAAGTACAAGATACAGTACAATATACAGTACAAGATACAGTACAAGATACAGTACAAGATACAGTACAAGATACAGTACAAGATACAGTACAAGATAAGTACAAGATACAGTACAAGATACAGTACAAGATAAGTACAAGATACAGTACAATATACAGTACAAGATACAGTACAAGATACAGTACAAGATACAGTACAAGATACAGTACAAGATACAGTACAAGATACAGTACAAGATACAGTACAAGATAAGTACAAGATACAGTACAAGATAAGTACAAGATACAGTACTAGATACAGTACACTATGCAGTACAATATACAGTACAAGATACAGTACAAGATACAGTACAAGATACAGTACAAGATACAGTACAATATACAGTACACGATACAATACAGGATACAGTACAGGATACAGTACAGGATACAGTACAAGATAAGTACAAGATACAGTACAAGATACAGTACACTATGCAGTACAATATACAGTACAAGATACAGTACAAGATACAGTACAAGATACAGTACAAGATACAGTACAAGATACAGTACAAGATACAGTACAAGATACAGTATAAGATACAGTAAAAGATACAGTACTAGATACAGTACAAGATACAGTACAAGATACAGTACACGATACAGTACAAGATACAGTACAATATACAGTACACGATACAGTACAAGATACAGTACAAGATACAGTACAAGATACAGCATACGATACAGTACAAGATACAGCATAAGATACAGTACTAGATACAGGGCAAGATACAGTGCTAGATACAGGGCAAGATACAGTGCAAGATACAGTACTAGATACAGTACTAGATACAGGGCAAGATACAGTGCAAGATACAGTGCAAGATACAGTACAAGATACACTACAAGATACAGTACAAGATACAGTACAAGATACAGTACACAATACAGTACAAGATACAGTACACTATACAGTACAATATACAGTGCAAGATACAGTGCACGATACAGTACAAGATACACTACAATATGCAGTACAATATACAGTGCAAGATACAGTGCAAGATACAGTACAAGATACACTACAAGCTACAGTACAATTCACAGTACAAGATACAGTACAAGATACAGTACAAGATACACTACAATATGCAGTACAATATACAGTGCAAGAGACAGTGCAAGATACAGTACAAGACACAGTACAAGATACAGCACAATATGCAGTACAAGATACAATACAAGATACAGTACAAGATACACTACACGATACAATACAGGACAGGATACAGTACATGATACAGTACAGGATACAGTACAATATACAGTACAGGATACACTACACGATACAGTACAATATACAGTACAAGATACAGTACAAGATACAGTACAATATACAGTGCAAGATACAGTACAAGATACAGTACAATATACAGTACAAGATACAGTACAAGATACAGTACAATATACAGTGCAAGATACAGTACAAGATGCAGTACAATATACAGTACAAGATACACTACAAGATACAGTACAAGATACAGTACAAGATACACTACAAGATACAGTACAAGATACACTACAAGATACAGTACAAGATACACTACAAGATACAGTGCAAGATACAGTACAATATACAGTACAAGATACAGTGCAATATACAGTACAAGATACACTACACGATACAATACAGGATACAGTACAGGATACAGTACAGGATACAGTACAGGATACAGTACAATATACAGTACACGATACAATACAGGATACAGTACAGGATACAGTACAGGATACAGTACAGGATACAGCACAAGATACAGTACAAGATACAGTACAAGACACAATACAGGATACAGTACAAGATACAGTACAAGATACAGTACAAGATGCAGTACAAGATACAGTACATGATACAGTACAAGATACAGTACAAGATAAGTACAAGATACAGTACTAGATACAGTACACTATGCAGTACAATATACAGTACAAGATACAGTACAAGATACAGTACAAGATACAGTACAAGATACAGTACAATATACAGTACACGATACAATACAGGATACAGTACAGGATACAGTACAGGATACAGTACAAGATAAGTACAAGATACAGTACAAGATACAGTACACTATGCAGTACAATATACAGTACAAGATACAGTACAAGATACAGTACAAGATACAGTACAAGATACAGTACAAGATACAGTACAAGATACAGTATAAGATACAGTAAAAGATACAGTACTAGATACAGTACAAGATACAGTACAAGATACAGTACACGATACAGTACAAGATACAGTACAATATACAGTACACGATACAGTACAAGATACAGTACAAGATACAGTACAAGATACAGCATACGATACAGTACAAGATACAGCATAAGATACAGTACTAGATACAGGGCAAGATACAGTGCTAGATACAGGGCAAGATACAGTGCAAGATACAGTACTAGATACAGTACTAGATACAGGGCAAGATACAGTGCAAGATACAGTGCAAGATACAGTACAAGATACACTACAAGATACAGTACAAGATACAGTACAAGATACAGTACACAATACAGTACAAGATACAGTACACTATACAGTACAATATACAGTGCAAGATACAGTGCACGATACAGTACAAGATACACTACAATATGCAGTACAATATACAGTGCAAGATACAGTGCAAGATACAGTACAAGATACACTACAAGCTACAGTACAATTCACAGTACAAGATACAGTACAAGATACAGTACAAGATACACTACAATATGCAGTACAATATACAGTGCAAGATACAGTGCAAGATACAGTACAAGACACAGTACAAGATACAGCACAATATGCAGTACAAGATACAATACAAGATACAGTACAAGATACACTACACGATACAATACAGGACAGGATACAGTACATGATACAGTACAGGATACAGTACAATATACAGTACAGGATACACTACACGATACAGTACAATATACAGTACAAGATACAGTACAAGATACAGTACAATATACAGTGCAAGATACAGTACAAGATACAGTACAATATACAGTACAAGATACAGTACAAGATACAGTACAATATACAGTGCAAGATACAGTACAAGATGCAGTACAATATACAGTACAAGATACACTACAAGATACAGTACAAGATACAGTACAAGATACACTACAAGATACAGTACAAGATACACTACAAGATACAGTACAAGATACACTACAAGATACAGTGCAAGATACAGTACAATATACAGTACAAGATACAGTGCAATATACAGTACAAGATACACTACACGATACAATACAGGATACAGTACAGGATACAGTACAGGATACAGTACAGGATACAGTACAATATACAGTACACGATACAATACAGGATACAGTACAGGATACAGTACAGGATACAGTACAGGATACAGCACAAGATACAGTACAAGATACAGTACAAGACACAATACAGGATACAGTACAAGATACAGTACAAGATACAGTACAAGATGCAGTACAAGATACAGTACATGATACAGTACAAGATACAGTACAATATACAGTACAAGATACAGTACAAGATACAGTACAGGATACAGTACAGGATACAGTACACTATGCAGTACAATATACAGTACAAGATACAGTACAAGAGACAGTACAAGATACAGTACAATATATAGTACAAGATACAGTACACGATACAGTACAAGATACAGTACAATATACAGTACAAGATACAGTACAAGATACAGTATAAGATACAGAAGACGCCCGGATTCTAGAAGTATCCATTGTTCTTTTACATGCGCCGTGTGTATCGCCGATATCAACGGCACGTGCGACCTCGGTTTAAACTACCATCTGCAAGACTGTTAATGTTATTAGTGCCAGACGGGGCTCGAATCTGAGATCCAAGGATACGCAGTCCAACGTGATTTTACCACGTGACCACAACTGACCCTTCTATGAAACAAAAACAGTTTTCTCTTTGCCATTTTAACATCGACCATACTGCATCAAGCAGTTTGTAATTTGTAACCTACGGAATTAATGTTACCTGCGGGCTATTTATCCGTTACGGATGTTATCAGGAAAGGCCGGACATTTATCTGTCTGATCTCCGAGGTCAGCGTTTGGAGATCATACTGTGCAGCCATTTACAATTTCTGTTGGTCGATACAATTACGTTCACACAGATGATGCAACATAAACTAAACGTGTAAAGCATAATATTATTATATTTTGTATTTTTAAAAACGTGTCTGTAACATACTTCTGCATTATTGTGTCACAAATCTTACGTTAATACTCGTATATACAGACATGTAATATATATACTGACACCAACACGCAACTGTGCACTTGCATTAGAGGTAAGAGTTATGTCCGTTTAGAAAAAATATACTAGAGGACATAGAAAACGCACACCTACATTATGTGATTATTATTACATGAAAACGAAATACGAAGGATTCCATCAACGATATATCACATCTTTATTACAAAGCACAAACGGTACTACTAAAATATTCCAAAATGTTTAAAACTATGTATTTATATAGTTATTGTTTTTCATGTTAAGACACACATATCCGAAGTGTGCGTTTTCTATGTCCTCTAGTATATAGGCAAATTTGGTATTCCGTTAAACTCTTTCCAAAACAGTAACTGTAATTTGCCTATTTTCTTAGGGCATAAATAATTTTACCTCTAAGGCAAGTGTACAGTTTCTGTTTGGTTGCAGTATATGTATGATATTAAATGAGTGGTCATTTGTTATTATTGATTTATTTAACTTGTCTTCTAAAATGATAAAAACGAGCGCTTTTTTTGAAGACGAGTTAAATAAATCCAGTAAGAAATGAACACGAATATAATATCCTATTTATAACATAAACCTTCCAAAATGCTGTACATTCATTGAATTGCAAATGTTTCATGTACATGTGCTTCAGTTATTACCAACGACGTGCGTTATGTGGTCAGTTGTAAATGAATAGTAAACGCAACAAAACGTAGTTCACATTTTTTTATTTCTTATTTGACTCGTATTAGCTACTTTACTTCCGAATGAGGTTTCGAAGGGGATTAAACTAATGACGTAACTAGTAATATTTAAATTTAAGAGGGCCTTAAGGAAGATTAGTTCAGAACTAATTAGGTCACCCTCTATAAATAAAGAAATCTATCTATCTGTTTCGAAATCGAGCTAAGATAGAAATTTGTGTAATCTATTCACAACCTGAGTTTTTCTAATCCACACGAATTATATCCAAGAAAAACCATGTTGCAATAAGAAAAGTCCATTTTGTACCAATATCATGTACTACTTTCACTTTTTCACGTTTTCGCTTGAATGACGTCATTCAGAAAATAGCGTTTTTAATTTTTAGTACCAGAATTAATATTACCCACAAACACCACAAGTATTACCACAATCTGTTTAATTAACCAAACTAGTTCCCTGTAGTATTTTGTTATGGAGTCATTGGGTACAATGAAATGGTTTAGTATGAACATAATTATATCATTTCAATTACAGTCAAACCTATGTTAATGGTCACCTCCATTAAACAGCCAACCTGTATTTAGCAGCCGGTTTCCAGATTCCCAATCGGTTGTTTTATTATATATTGACCTCTATTAAACGGCCACCTGTAGTAAACAACCACTTGACACAGACTCCCTTGGCTGGCTGCTTAAGACAGGTTTGATTGTAGTTCTTGTATGGATTTTAGTTGTTCCTGCTTCATGTCACGGGGTGTAGCTTATTTGAAATAGCATATGAGGTTTCATACATGTTTTCGACCTCGAGCTACACGCCTGCATAGCTTACTATAGTTCCAAGTCATACATGTGATCGATTTCGAGCTACACGCCTGCATAGCTTACTATAGTTCTAAGTCAACGTGAGTGGACCAACACCAATACACTTCATTTTAGATCAACCCTCTATTTATCTACAACGATTCATCAAAATCCACCCACAACTATGATTTATCCTGTAATCTAACATGACCCAACTAATAACATACATACTTGTAGAGTAAAATCTACCTCGGGTTATTCTGCGATATACCTACTTTGAACTATGCTGCGCGCGCACCGTGTTTTGGCTATTCCATTTATACAATGCGTGTAAAGTTTTATGAATGAAAGTCACGTGCTGTTTGTAAATACTACCGTGGGAATTCGCGGAAGTGAGCTATTTTTAGAATCAGATAATCTCTTGTCCGTCTTG
>CM026397.1:54546896-54586896 GCA_014843695.1 Archivesica marissinica | reverse complement strand
CACAATTAAAGGTGTATGTAATGCATGTAGTACCGTGAACACAATTAACGGTGTATGTAATGCGTGTAGCATTGTGAACACAATTAAATGTGTATGTAATGCATGTAGCACTGTGAACACAACTAACGGTGTGTGTAATGCATGTAGTACTGTGAACACAACTAACGGTGTATGTAATGCATGTAGTACTGTGAACACAATTAAAGGTGTATGTAATGCATGTAGCACTGTGAACACAATTAAAGGTGTATGTAATGCATGTATCACTGTGAACACAATTAAAGGTGTATGTAATGCATGTAGTACCGTGAACACAATTAAAGGTGTATGTAATGCATGTAGCACGTTGGACACAATTAAAGGTGTATGTAATACATGTAGCACCGTGAACACAATTAAAGGTGTATGTAATGCATGTACACTGTGAACACAATTAAAGGTGTATGTAATGCATGTAGCACTGTGAACACAATTAAAGGTGTATGTAATGCATGTATCACTGTGAACACAATTAAAGGTGTATGTAATGCGTGTAGCACGTTGAACACAATTAAAGGTGTATGTAATACATGTAGAACCGTGAACACAATTAAAGGTGTATATAATGCATGTACCACTGTGAACACAATTAAAGGTGTATGTAATGCATGTATCACTGTGAACACAATTAAAGGTGTATGTAATGCATGTAGCACTGTGAACACAATTAAAGGTGTATGTAATGCATGTACCAATGTGAACACAATTAAAGGTGTATGTAATGCATGTATCACTGTGAACACAATTAAAGGTGTATGTAATGCATGTAGCACTGTGAACACAATTAAAGGTGTATGTAATGCATGTAGCACTGTGAACACAATTAAAGGTGTATGTAATGCATGTATCACTGTGAACACAATTAAAGGTGTATGTAATGCATGTAGTACTGTGAACACAATTAACGGTGTGTGTAATGCATGTACCAATGTGAACACAATTAAAGGTGTATGTAATGCATGTACCAATGTGAACACAATTAAAGGTGTATGTAATGCATGTATCACTGTGAACACAATTAAAGGTGTATGTAATGCCTGTAGCACTGTGAACACAATTAAAGGTGTATGTAATGCATGTAGCACTGTGAACACAATTAAAGGTGTATGTAATGCATGTATCACTGTGAACACAATTAAAGGTGTATGTAATGCATGTAGTACTGTGAACACAATTAACGGTGTGTGTAATGCATGTACCAATGTGAACACAATTAAAGGTGTATGTAATGCATGTACCAATGTGAACACAATTAAAGGTGTATGTAATGCATGTATCACTGTGAACACAATTAAAGGTGTATGTAATGCATGTAGCACTGTGAACACAATTAAAGGTGTATGTAATGCATGTATCACTGTGAACACAATTAAAGGTGTATGTAATGCATGTAGTACTGTGAACACAATTAACGGTGTGTGTAATGCATGTACCAATGTGAACACAATTAAAGGTGTATGTAATGCATGTACCAATGTGAACACAATTAAAGGTGTATGTAATGCATGTATCACTGTGAACACAATTAAAGGTGTATGTAATGCCTGTAGCACTGTGAACACAATTAAAGGTGTATGTAATGCATGTAGCACTGTGAACACAATTAAAGGTGTATGTAATGCATGTATCACTGTGAACACAATTAAAGGTGTATGTAATGCATGTAGTACTGTGAACACAATTAACGGTGTGTGTAATGCATGTACCAATGTGAACACAATTAAAGGTGTATGTAATGCATGTACCAATGTGAACACAATTAAAGGTGTATGTAATGCATGTATCACTGTGAACACAATTAAAGGTGTATGTAATGCCTGTAGCACTGTGAACACAATTAAAGGTGTATGTAATGCATGTAGCACTGTGAACACAATTAAAGGTGTATGTAATGCATGTATCATTGTGAACACAATTAAAGGTGTATGTAATGCATGTAGTACCGTGAACACAATTAACGGTGTATGTAATGCGTGTAGCATTGTGAACACAATTAAATGTGTATGTAATGCATGTAGCACTGTGAACACAACTAACGGTGTGTGTAATGCATGTAGTACTGTGAACACAACTAACGGTGTGTGTAATGCATGTAGTACTGTGAACACAATTAAAGGTGTATGTAATGCATGTAGCACTGTGAACACAATTAAAGGTGTATGTAATGCATGTAGTACCATGAACACAATTAACGGTGTATGTAATGCATGTAGCACTGTGAACACAATTAAAGGTGTATGTAATGCATGTAGTACTGTGAACACAATTAACGGTGTATGTAATGCGTGTAGCACGTTGACCACAATTAAAGGTGTATGTAATGCATGTAGCACTGTGAACACAATTAAAGGTGTATGTAATGCATGTACCACTGTGAACACAATTAAAGGTGTATGTAATGCATGTAGCACTTGTGAACACAATTAAAGGTGTATGTAATGCATGTACCACTGTGAACACAATTAAAGGTTTATATAATACATGTAGCACTGTTACCACAATTAAAGGTGTATGTAATGCATGTAGCACTGTGAACACAATTAAAGGTGTATGTAATGCATGTAGCACTGTGAACACAATTAAAGGTGTATGTAATGCATGTAGCACTGTGAACACAATTAAAGGTGTATGTAATGCATGTAGCATTGTGAACACAATTAAAGGTGTATGTAATGCATGTACCACTGTGAACACAATTAAAGGTATATGTAATACATGTAGCACTGTGAACACAATTAAAGGTGTATGCAATGCATGTAGCACTGTCAACACAATTAAAGGTGTATGTAATGCATGTACCACTGTGAACACAATGAAAGGTTTATACATATATAATGTGTGTACAACTGTAGTGGTAGGTGGGTGGAGTACGGTAAAAACGATTATATTTTCATTTTTTTACTTGCGCATCAGCTTACGAAACACTATCATATCAGTGGCACTATATATATGCTGCAGAATATACTGTACACGTGCAGTATAATGCGTCACATCTATGCATATGTATTTGGTATGCCAGTGTCGACAACGAGTACTACACAGTAATACATGTTTGAATGCAGTGGCACATGCACGTGATAATGAAATATTTGCCGCAGGGTAACATCATCTGTTGTAATCCTGATTACGATGCAATATGATTGCACACGTTGAGTGAACTGTCATATGTAGGCATGTGGTTTTACGCTTATTTATCGTCACTACCGGTTGCCCATATGAGCGACGCCTCCTGAAGAGATTAGTAATTTTCGATTTTTGGAGGATAGTGCAATGATACAGACACATAGCATTCTGGTTCTTTTACGTACACGGTGTACAGCACCGACACGAGACCTCTGTTTAACGACCCATCTGAAAGACTGTTAATGTTTTGTTAGGGTCAGACGGGGGATCGAACCTGGTAATGGACTGGTAATCCAGGGGTCGCAGGTTCGATCCCCCGTCTGACACTAATAAAATTAACAGTCTTTTAGATGGGACGTTAAACTGAGGTATCGTGTCCGTGATGTACACCGTGCACGTAAAAGAACCAGAGGAGACTCTAGAATGGGTCTCTGTCTGTATCATTGCACTATCCTCCAACAATCTAAAATGACTAATCTCTTCGGGAGGCGTCGCTCATATGGTCAACCGGTAGCGTCAATAAATAAAACGTAACACACACGCATTTACTACTATTTATTTTAATCCATCGATGTGGACGCTGTTTCATATAGACATTCCGCAAACATATACCAAACATATACCAAACAGATATTAGTTTATACAAATTTATTTTAGCTCGATTGCGAAACAAGTTATTTCAACTTATATTAATCACTCTCGAGACCTCATTCCTGATGGAATCCATCGCCACGAGGGAGATAGAAGAGGCAACGTGGAATTTATATGCCTTGCCTAAGGGCACAATCGTAACGGCTCCAGCGGGGCTCGAACTCCGGACCTTTCGCACCTGAAGCGAACGTGCATCCACTGCGCTATCACGACTTCCACTACAGATATTGACAAAGGGGAATTCAAACGCACGATATGTGTTAAACAGTGTTTCAAGTTCCCGACGGCAACTATTCCAATGCTGCATTTATTCCTGCTATTGCACTCATAAAAACAACACGCGTTCACACTGGGGGCTTTTAAAAAATTATGGCATAGAAAAGGCTTTTGAAGACAGGATTGATTGTATCTTAATGGAGTCACATTGTCTCATGAAGAGCAAGCTACTTTGTGAAACCTCATAAACCGTTTGAAATCCAATAGAAAGATAACTCATGCAATGGTTGACATACTCAGAGTAGAAATGTCAAAAACAAATTATGTAAATGAGTGTGAGGATTGGCCAAATTCACATGTCAAATAGTTCGACATACATGTATACACTTGCAGTTTAGTATAACACTCAATTTCAACGTGGTGGCGTTTTACGTTTATTTATCGTCGCTACCGGTTGCCCATATGAGCGACACCTCCTGAGGAGATTAGTCATTTTAGATATTGGAGGATAGTGCATGATACAGACAGAGACCCATTCCAGATTCTCCTCTTGTTCTTTTACGTGCACAGTGTAAAGCACCGACACGAGACCTCGGTTTAACGTCCCATCTGAAAGACTGTTAATTGTATTAGGGTCAGACGGGGGATCGAACCTGCGATCCCTGGATTACCAGATCAATTTCCTCGTTTTTCCTCGTATATGTATGTAGTTCACTCCTCATTTACTATGAGCAATGTATGTAAGTATACATGTAGGCATTATCTCTTTTAGTTTATATCTCATCCCCCATGCCAATCTGTATTATGTATAGGAAATAAGCCGAAAACGATCCAATATGTCAACTATTGGACTGTGTGAGTCGCATAGCGCCGAAGACAGTACCAATATTTTACATATTGGTCCGTTTTAGGCTTATATCTTACTTAAAACACACACTTATATAACAAGCAAGATCCTACTAATTAAAATTGTTCATTTCGTGCATGCACGCGTAGTATTTAATATAATACTCTGGCCTTTTGACACCAGTCCAATATTAATAATAATGGACTGAAAGTACAATGGTATGACGTCACGACAGTGTTTTAATGGTCATTATAAATTTTACACAATTGTGTTACATTATGTTATTTCATGTTTTAATTGATTGAGGGCCTCATTGTAGATCCACTTAATTGTTCTTATGGGTTATCTTGTTAAATAAAGTTTTATTATTATTACTATTATTATTATTATTATTATCATCATTATAATTATTATTTACTATTATTATTATTATTATATTTTTATTATTATTATTATTATTATTATTATTATATGCGTTGAGTCTTCAAATATTGATTTGTTTAAATACATTGTATGTTGAATATGTATCCATTTAAGGAGAAACATACACGCCACACATATCTCATCACATGAACCCCTACTGCAGCTTCACAGGGGCTGCCATCGAACTTAGCTCTCACACATGCTACGTACTGTAAGGAGACATACACATGATTCACTCGGTTATTTAAATCTACTTAGTTTTATCACCCTATCTTCCACGTAATATTTATGATAATTGAACGCTTATGGTGTCACGCATTGGTATGCACACTGTATAGTATGCATACACTCCATCGACCACACCCCCATCAACACCACACACACCACGACTCCCCACACCCCAGGTCCCCAACACACAAAGCACGCACAACACTGTGTTCACTAATTCTGGCCATTTTGAATATCACGAGGCTAATTTATTTGGCTAAGACATTAATGAATTGTTGACATTGACTTAACCGTAACTCATTCATCGCCGAATGCATCCAGGGTAATATATCAATCAGCGGTGTTTTTTTAAAACTTTATTTTTTTTACAATGATTGCTAAGCAAGTTTTAACAACTTATATTAATCACTCTCATTGGCTCGGATGAAAGCGTAAATGTGGTCATTCGTGTGGGAGGAAACCGGAGTACCCAGAGAAAATCCACCTGTCCGATCTGGCGACCACCGTACCATCTCACATCTTAGCGGTGTGGTGGACAATGCACATGTGGACCTCTCACTACATGAACCCACCCAGATTTTTGTTTGTTTTGTTTTGGGGATTTTAATTGGCACCAACAACTTAGGTCATATGTATGTATGTTCCATTAATGTCAAACCCCTTGCGGAGACGTATACATGTTTTCCTGGGCAAGCTTAGCCGACCTAAGTAGTTAACCAGTACTACGCAATGTGTTTGAGGTGCCTTGCCCAATGACACTACATAGGTAGCCTGACCGAGTATCGAACCCGGGACCGATGTAGTCCAATTCCGACGCTCTACCACTGGACCACGGATGCCACACGTCATAATAGTAACATTACAAGTATTATTGGTGGAGAAAGAATCACCGACATTCAGCAAGCCAGTTGGTTAGCTACCTCACTCACTTGAACGAATTCTCAACACCCCAGCTGCAGCTGAATTCGAACCTAATGCGACGAGGAGCATGTGATTCGAAGTCAACGACAATAACCACTCCGTCACGGAGGTCAATGCATAAATACGAGTTGGTGTACAGTTGTTAGCGGTACCGTCACGTAGTTACTACGTTTGTTCTATTGATGTTGTTGGTACCGTCACGTAGCTATTATGTTTGTTCTATTGTTGTTGTTGTTGGTACCGTCACGTAGCTATTATGTTTGTTCTATTGTTGTTGTTGTTGGTACCGTCACGTAGCTATTATGTTTGTTATATTGTTGTTGTTGGTACCGTCACGTAACTACTATGTTCGTTATATTGTTGTTGTTGGTACCGTCACGTAACTATTATGTATGTTGTATTGTTGTTGTTGGTACCGTCACGTAACTATTATGTATGTTGTATTGTTGTTGTTGTTGGTACCGTCACGTAACTACTATGTTTGTTCTATTGTTGTTGTTGGTACCGTCACGTAACTACTATGTTTGTTCTAGTGTTGTTGTTTGTCCAGTCACGTACCTATATGTTCGCTATATTGTTGTTGTTGGTACCGTCACGAAGCTCTTATGTTTGTTCTATTGTTGATGTTGGTACTGTCACGTAACTACTATGTTTGTTCTATTGTTGTTATTGGTCCAGTCACGTAACTACTATGTTCGTTATATTGTTGTTGTTGTTGTTGGTGGTGGTGGTACCGTCACGTAACTATTATGTTCGTTATATTGTTGTTGTTGTTTGTACCGTCACGTAACTACTATGTTCGTTATATTGTTGTTGTTGGCACCGTCACGTAACTACTATGTTCGTTATATTGTTGTTGTTGGTACCGTCACGCAACTACTATGTTCGTTATATTGTTGTTGTTGTTGTTGTTGGTGCCGTCACGTAACTATTATGTTTGTTCTATTGTTGTTGTTGGTACCGTCACGTAACTACTATGTTCGTTATATTGTTGTTGTTGGTACCGTCACGCAACTACTATGTTCGTTATATTGTTGTTGTTGTTGTTGTTGGTGCCGTCACGTAACTATTATGTTTGTTCTATTGTTGTTGTTGTTGTTGGTACCGTCACGTAGCTATTATGTTTGTTCTATTGTTGTTGTTGGTACCGTCACGTAACTACTATGTTCGTTATATTGTTGTTGTTGGTACCGTCACGTAACTACTATGTTCGTTAAATTGTTGTTGTTGGTACCGTCACGTAACTACTATGTTCGTTATATTGTTGTTGTTGTTGTTGTTGTTGTTGTTCCTACCGTCACGTAACTACTATGTTTGTTCTATTGTTGTTGTTAGTACCGTCACGTAACTACTATGTTCGTTATATTGTTGTTGTTGGTACCGTCACGTAACTACTATGTTCGTTATATTTGTTGTTGTTGTTGTTGTTCCTACCGTCACGTAACTATTATGTTTGTTCTATTGTTGTTGTTAGTACCGTCACGTAACTACTATGTTCGTTATATTGTTGTTGTTGGTACCGTCACGTAACTACTATGTTCGTTATATTGTTGTTGTTGGTACCGTCACGTAACTATTACGTGTGTTCTATTGTTGTTGTTGGTACCGTCACGTAACTACTATGTTTGTTCTATTGTTTTTGTTGGTACCGTCATGTATATATTATGTTTGTTCTATTGTCGTTGTTGTTGGTACCGTCATGTATATATTATGTTTGTTCTATTGTTGATGTTGGTACCGTCACGTAACTACTATGTTTGTTGTATTGTTGTTGTTGGTACCGTCACGTAACTACTATGTTTGTTCTAGTGTTGTTGTTTGTCCAGTCACGTAACTATATGTTCGCTATATTGTTGTTGTTGGTACCGTCACGTAACTACTATGTTCGTTATATTGTTGTTGCTGTTGTTGTTGTTCCTACCGTCACGTAACTATTATGTTTGTTATATTGTTGTTGTTGGTACCGTCACGTAACTTCTATGTTCGTTATATTGTTGTTGTTGGTACCGTCACGTAACTACTATGTTTGTTCTATTGTTGTTGTTGGTACCGTCACGTAACTACTATGTTTGTTCTAGTGTTGTTGTTTGTCCAGTCATGTATATAGTATGTTTGTTCTATTGTTGATGTTGGTACCGTCACGTAACTACTATGTTTGTTCTATTGTTGTTGTTGGTACCGTCACGTAACTACTATGTTTGTTCTAGTGTTGTTGTTTGTCCAGTCATGTATATAGTATGTTTGATCTATTGTTGATGTTGGTACCGTCACGTAACTACTATGTTTGTTCTATTGTTGTTGTTGGTACCGTCACGTAACTACTATGTTTGTTCTATTGTTGTTATTGGTCCAGTCACGTAACTACTATGTTCGTTATATTGTTGTTGTTGTTGTTGGTGGTGGTGGTACCGTCACGTAACTATTATGTTCGTTATATTGTTGTTGTTGTTTGTACCGTCACGTAACTACTATGTTCGTTATATTGTTGTTGTTGGTACCGTCACGTAACTACTATGTTCGTTATATTGTTGTTGTTGTTGGTGCCGTCACGTAACTATTATGTTTGTTCTAGTGTTGTTGTTGGTCCAGTCACGTAACTATGTGTTCGTTAAATTGTTGTTGTTCGTACCGTCACGTAGCTACTATGTTTGTTCTATTGTTGTTGTTAGTACCGTCACGTAACTACTATGTTTGTTCTATTGTTGTTGTTAGTACCGTCACGTAGCTACTATGTTTGTTCTATTGTTGTTGTTAGTACCGTCACGTAGCTACTATGTTTGTTATATTGTTGTTGTTAGTACCGTCACGTAACTACTATGTTCGTTAAATTGTTGTTGTTGTTGGTACCGTCACGTAACCACTATGTTTGTTGTACGGTTGTTGTTGGTGCCGTCACGTAACTACTATGTTTGTTGTACTGTTGTTGTTGGTACCGTCACGTAACCACTATGTTTGTTGTACTGTTGTTGTTTGTACCGTCACGTAACCACTATGTTTGTTGTACTGTTGTTGTTGGTGCCGTCACGTAACCACTATGTGTGTTGTACTGTTGTTGTTGGTGCAGTCACGTAACCACTATGTTTGTTGTACTGTTGTTGTTGGTACCGTCACGTAACCACTATGTTTGTTGTACTGTTGTTATTTGTGCCGTCACGTAACCACTATGTTTGTTGTACTGTTGTTGTTGGTGCCGTCACGTAACCACTATGTTTGTTAAATTGTTGTTGTTGGTATGGTCACATAGCTACTATGTTTGTTAAATTGTTGTTGTTGGTACCGTCACGTAGCTACTATGTTCGTTAAATTGTTGTTGTTGTTGGTACCGTCACGTAACCACTATGTTTGTTGTACGGTTGTTGTTGGTGCCGTCACGTAACTACTATGTTCGTTATATTGTTGTTGCTGTTGGTACCGTCACGTAACCACTATGTGTGCTGTACTGTTATTGTTGGTGCCGTCACGTAACTACTATTTGTGTTGTACTGTTGTTGCTGGTACCGTCACGTAACTACTATTTGTGTTGTACTGTTGTTGCTGGTACCGTCACGTAATCACTATGTTTGTTGTACTGTTGTTGCTGGTACCGTCACGTAACCACTATGTTTGTTGTACTGTTGTTGCTGGTGCCGTCACGTAACTACTATGTTTGTTGTACTGTTGTTGTTGGTACCGTCACGTAACCACTATGTTTGTTGTACTGTTGTTGTTGGTGCCGTCACGTAACCACTATGTTTGTTGTACTGTTGTTGTTGGTGCCGTCATGTAACCACTATGTTTGTTGTACTGTTGTTGTTGGTGCCGTCACGTAACTACTATTTGTGTTGTACTGTTGATCAGTATAACGCTGCACGATGTACATGTGCGTTCTTTTGTTTAAATAAAGCTGATGTTACAAGCTCTTCATCTCACATTTAATTATACCTCATTAGAGTATTAAATGTTTATGAAACATGAAATGAGGTAGTGTCACGTCATGGGTGATCTTCCCGCGTCGGACGATCTACCTTTCATCACATTAGTGGACCAACAATGCCGTGTAATAAACCGATGGTTGTCGATATGCTAAATAGTATTACGGAGACCAATTAAGGTTTCCCCTTCGGGTATAACAGAAACAGCAATGGATTTAGTTCTATTTGCGGTTAAAAGACCAGAATGATAGAATGGCGCCAGGGTAGATTGAAAGCTTACACCGTGTATCAGTTATCGCTATATGTTAGTTTAAATAGATCACGAGACTTTATAATTAGCAAGAATCATGCTTAGTCGGCATGTTTGTAGCCTAACACAAACTTATGACTTGCATTCGTATGTTTGTACGTTTATTTAGCGTCGCTAGCGGTTGCACATATGAGCGACGCCTCCTGAAGAGATTAGTCAGTTTAGATTTTTGGAGGATAGTGCTATGATATAGACAGAGACCCATTCCAGAGTCTCATCTGGTTCTTGTACGTGCAGGGTGTACAATACCGACACGAGACCTCGGTTTAAAGTCCCATCTGAAAGACTGTTAATTTTATTATCGTCAGACGGTGGATCGAACATGGACCCCTGGATTACCAGTTCAACGTGTTAACCACTGGAATATCAATCATCATCAATCATCATCAATCATCATCATCATCATCATCCATCAAGCATCCCTGCTTGTTTTACATGTCATGTTAATGGCACGAATTCATAAGACCTCGGTTTATAGTCCCTTCTGAATGACTGTTACGATTAATATTGGTGGATCGCGGAAGGAAATCACGAACATGGAGTTGCAGTCCAACGTCCTAGCTACTTATAAATGTAAATGGATTGGGTCGGAAGTTATACCAACATTAGTTAGGTACGGTCCTCTCCGAAATATAATTACTTGCAGAGTTAAATCCACGAGACGTAGGCCTATGTTCGATCACACGTAGCTATGAAGTCTCTATATGATCTTTATTTTGTTTTGAAGCAGTGAAAGATGACATTTTTTCTGTCACTGCTTTCCTACCCTGTTGGCTGTACTTTTTTGTATTTTATCAGTGAACAGTTAATAGTTAACAGTTAATTACAAAGTAATATATTCTAATGAATCTGTTTTGTATGTAGCTTTTAATATTCACAGCAAACAGTAACTAACTAGAAAAATATTCCGGGACTATTTCTTATTATTCGTAACATTAGTGGCTGTGCGGTTGTGTATTGTAGTGCAATGAGGCTCCCGGCAGGGCAGTTAAAATTATTAAAATTCGAAAACAAATATTATAGTAGCAAAAGTTATTGTAAATCAGAAAAGAAAGAAGATTTGTAACATTGATGGCTGTGCGGTTGTGTATTGTAGTGCAATGAGGCTACCGACAGGGCAGTTAAAATTATTAAAATTCGAAAACAAATATTATAGTAGCAAAACTTATTGTAAATCAGAAAAGAAAGAAGATTTGTGTTTATTAGTGTAAGATAGGAATTTATTTGATATCGTAATCACAGATGAATTGAAATCTTATCTTACACTAATAAACACAACTATCCAGTATTCACGTTTCACATTGAATGCTTTTTAAGTTTTTATATTACTTAAGTTTGATATAAATGTTTGATACGTTTTCGAATAAGTCAAGTTTGTTTTGTTACACATTCACTGTATTTTCGCATATTGTGTACACTGGTACTTGGTACAAGATTGAATTGTGTTGTGGTACTAGGATAATAGGTCTGAACTAATTAAAAACACATACACACACTATTATTACCACAACCGCAATGTATACTATTATACACCATGCATTCACCCGTGTGTATCATGTATGCGTTTAGTGTGTTTTAACTGTTGCAATAAATAAAATACATGTACCTCACTTTAAGCATAAAGTTTCAACTTTATTTATTTGACAACGATTGCTAAGCAAGTTTTAGCAGCTTATATTAATCACTCTCGTTGGTTCAGATGTATGCGTAAATGTGGCCATTCGTGTGGGAGGAAACCGCAACCCAGTACCCGGAGAAAATCCACCAGTCCGATCTGGCGACCATCGTACCATCTCACATACTTCCCGGTCCGAGGATCGAACCCGGGTTGCATTGGTGAAAAGCGAGCGCACCACTGCGCTATCCTGACAAGTTAAGCTTAAGGAACAGAACAGAACATAATAGATGTTTATTTACAAGACATAGTACATCGTCGAAAGGCACAATATATTAAACATAATTACTGGTCATGTGATATATCATATCAGAATAGTTAATAATATTCTATGGAAGTCGTGATAGCGCAGTGGATGCGCGTTCGCTTCAGGTGCGAAAGGTCCGGAGTTCGAGCCCCACTGGAGCCGTTACGATTGTGCCCTTAGGCAAGGCATTTAAATTCCACGTTGTCTCTTCTCTCTCCCTCGTGGCGATGGATTCCATCAGGAATGAGGTCTCGAGAGTGATTTATATAAGTTGAAAGAACTTGTTTCGCAATCGAGCTAAAATTAATTTGTATAAACTAAATAACTTCTAAGAAAACGGATATCAACTGTCGCCGCGAAAATATACAAAACTGTATATGTCCTCACTTTAGTTGAATACTGTACATGAATGTATTCATTTATTCTTTTATCCTACACTTATGCTGTAGTGTAGATTTTATTTATTTGTAATAAATATTTATTTTATTTTGTCCCGCACTTACCGTGAAGTCAATATGTTACTGGAGCCGTTACGATTATGCCCTTAGGCAGCAAGGCAATTCAATGACACGCTCTCGCCCTCGTAGCGATGTATTCCATCAGGAATGAGGTCTCGAGAGTGATTAATATAGGTTATAAGAACTTGTTTCGCAATTGAGCTAAGCTAATTTTGTATAAACGAATATGTTGCAAGGAACGTTTCGCATGTCTTAGTATCACATTCTACGCAGTATGCTTTAATTTGCTTATACATATATAGTATTAGGTTGTTTATGTAGTAATATATATTTAATATATAAAGTAGTAGTCAGTTTTAATATATTGTCCAAATTATCGTGACTAGGTTGTAAGTATGGAGGTATATATAGATATAATATATATACTAGTATCATGTATATAATTATTACAGTTTTGTACAATACAAGTATCGAGGTATATATTACAGTATTGTACTATGTAAGTATCGAGGTATATACTGGTATCGAGGTATATTCTAGTATCGAGGTATATATTACAGTATTGTACTATGTAAGTATCGAGGTATATACTGGTATCGAGGTATATTCTAGTATCGAGGTATATATTACAGTATTGTACTATGTAAGTATCGAGGTATATACTGGTATCGAGGTATATTCTAGTATCGAGGTATATATTACAGTATATTACAGTATTGTACACTGTAAGGCATCGAGGTATGTACTAGTATCGAGGTATATATTACAGTATATTACAGTATTGTACACTGTATGGCATCGAGGTATGTACTAGTATCGAGGTATATATTACAGTATATTACAGTATTGTACACTGTATGGCATCGAGGTATGTACTAGTATCGAGGTATATATTACTGTATATTACAGTATTGTACACTGTATGGCATCGAGGTATGTACTAGTATCGAGGTATATATTACAGTATATTACAGTATTGTAAACTGTATGGCATCGAGGTATGTACTAGTATCGAGGTATATATTACAGTATATTACAGTATTGTACACTGTATGGCATCGAGGTATGTACTAGTATCGAGGTATATATTACAGTATATTACAGTATTGTAAACTGTATGGCATCGAGGTATGTACTAGTATCGAGGTATATACTGGTATCGAGGTATGTACTAGTATCGAGGTATATATTACAGTATATTACAGTAGTGTACACTGTAAGGCATCGAGGTATGTACTAGTATCGAGGTATATACTGGTATCGAGGTATATTCTAGTATCGAGGTATATATTACAGTATATTACAGTAGTGTACACTGTAAGGCATCGAGGTATGTACTAGTATCGAGGTATATACTGGTATCGAGGTATGTACTAGTATCGAGGTATATATTACAGTATATTACAGTATTGTACACTGTATGGCATCGAGGTATGTACTAGTATCGAGGTATATATTACTGTATATTACAGTATTGTACACTGTAAGGCATCGAGGTATGTACTAGTATCGAGGTATATATTACTGTATATTACAGTATTGTACACTGTAAGGCATCGAGGTATTACTAGTATCGAGGTATATACTGTATCGAGGTATGTACTAGTATCGAGGTATATATTACAGTATATTACAGTATTGTACACTGTAAGGCATCGAGGTATGTACTAGTATCGAGGTATATATTACAGTATATTACAGTATTGTACACTGTAAGGCATCGAGGTATGTACTAGTATCGAGGTATATACTGGTATCGAGGTATATCTAGTATCGAGGTATATATTACAGTATATTACAGTATTGTACACTGTATGGCATCGAGGTATGTACTAGTATCGAGGTATATATTACTGTATATTACAGTATTGTACAATGTAAGGCATCGAGGTATGTACTAGTATCGAGGTATATATTACAGTATATTACAGTATTGTACACTGTATGGCATCGAGGTATGTACTAGTATCGAGGTATATATTACGGTATATTACAGTATTGTACACTGTATGGCATCGAGGTATGTACTAGTATCGAGTACTGTATTGTACACACATGGATTCTCCATCATTATTATTGCGATATGTGTATTCTAACGAGCATGAAAGTCCGATGACATTTTATTTAATAAACAAGTCATTTTTGTCATTTTATGGGGAATGGTAAAGCGTGCTTTTTAACGTTGCGTTGTTCTAATCAGAGTAGCTTCTTTCTAGAAATGTAAGAATTGTGCAAAAGAAACGTATTTGTTCATCATCATAGTCATCATCCTCATGATGGTCATCGTCGTCGTGATGATGATGTTGATGATGTTGATGTTGATGATGATGATGATGATGATGATGATGGTGATGATGATGATGATGATATGTATATGATCGTCATCACCATGAGCATCATCATCATCCTGATCATCGTCGTCGTCTTCGTCCTCATCCTCATCACCATCATCATCAGCAGCAACAACACCAACAACAACAACATCACCATCGTCATCATTCATCATCATCAACACCAACAACACCTTCAGTAATTACGTGTATATGATACTACTATAGAGATTCAGTAACTTTTTAAGTGTTTATGTTTTAGCAGAACTATTGTAGTTTTCTTGATCATTAGTAGATAGTATACTAATTACAAAGGAATAAAATATATACGTGTATGGTCATATCTACCTTGTAAGAGGTACTCCAAGTGAAAAATTCCTTGAAAACATTAACTATACATCTTATATTTCCTTCTTGCGAACATACATATATGACTCCTCACAAGTGGCAATCCTTATTTTATAACTAGAGAACTATCTACGTATCCTACGTGATGTTGCCTTGCTTAATGTTCATCCATTTCGTCTTTGCGTTCAATTAATTGCGGACATCTCATTTCGTAGTAAAATCGAATATCTTCAAGGTATGTGTATAACATATCAAAAGCGACTAATTTACCGTAAGTATTTCATCACAAATTAGCGAAGAACCCCAAGGGACGTAAACACTACAAAGTAAATAATCTTTTAAAAACCTGCAATACCTTCAAGAAAAAATCGAAATATTTATGCCCTCGATTCCAAACCAAGAAAACCGTTAATTTACTGATCTTGCCCGCAGTCACAGATCTGTCTAATGCACGACGCAGTGATTTTGGTTTGAGGGCCTTAATGTTTAGAAATAAACCCACCTGCCAAGAATTTGCATCCAGTGCCAGGAACGACATCTTGTCATGGGAGAATCCACCCTCTCCAAATCTGTAAGCCACTTTTACTGATTTAGGTGATCTTCGGTGATAGAAACGTTATTTTTTATCCCTAGGACGCTGTTCAAATATTCCTATCAGATATATTTCAGCGAAACGTTTCCAAGATTCTCCCCAAATAATGTCGACTTCACAATCAGGATGATCTCGCTAAAGCCGCTCAAATTGTCAAACACAGATACAAAATGTTTCCGTCTCTGTCCTCCAAGTAACATCTATCCTAAAGGTCTATTGTTTTAGTAATCCTAAAGCATATAGGCGAACTTAGTTATCTTTCAGTAATTGAATGTGATTTTGATTCAAATTTACTTTTCCCTGTTATTGCTTTTACTACACCGCTATTGGATGTGACCACCAGCTTGTTATAACTGGGAGGTGCTTAGATGCGAACATGAAACGCGCGCAGGGCTGGGGGCGGTTTTCGTTATTTGCTGTCATAATATACATTATGCGAACTGTTGACTTTTACACTTACAGCAATAACCTTATAATATTTCATTAGAACGTAAACAAATTGATGTTAATCGAGGTGGTTTTCTACAACTAGTTGCTAATGATATATACGTCCGTCGAAAATACAAGGCTTTTACAACGATGGCATGAATCTCGCAGTTACAATAGAACCAGCTCGCTCATTATCATTGCAAATAGTTGCTTTTGTTGATATCATTGCTCGCTTAATCTAATTAAATTAAACAAATTAATACCTCTTTAGATTAATGATAATGGTTTGCAAGTAAAAAGAAGCACCCGCTAAAGTTCTCGAGTGTACACTTTTGGATCAAATTAATTGAGATACACTTTTATCAACTCCTGTGAGAGGTTCAGACACAATCAGAGGCAAGTGACATATTCAGTATAGGAATATGATAGAATATAAATGAAAATTAATCAAATTTATATATCGAGCTATACTGACACTAAAAAGAAACGACGCACTTGCCTAAGAAGGAAAATTTATATCCTTTTAGAAAACAAAGGCAAAGTTGGTATCAAAACGTGTGAAATATTGGTAATTGTAAATTAGTGCAATGCGTGAAGGATTATTTTCTTCACTCATGATAGTAAAATCCATAATTCTGAAATTTGTAACGAACGAGTAACGCTCAATATAAAATTGCACAGTTTTAAATGATATCAGTGTATTTAGTAGGTTCTTGATTTCAGTAATAATGTTGCATTACTGTTTCCAATTTCAATCAACAGAACAAGCATACGCGTGTATTGTTATGAATTTACATGCTTATCTATGCCAGTTTTACGTTCATGCTCCCTCTCGGGAATCGCTCGCAAATTGCATTAGCATTTGAGTTTTATCAATCTTAATTTGTATGTTTTGGAGTGAAAGAAGATTGCTAAATCTCAGGTGTACGGTTACCTCGCATTGACGGCTACCAAGACCGTCGACACGAATCGTGAAATCTTAGATATTGGGAACAGGGGGGGGGGGGGGGGGGGGACACATTCATGAATATAAAATCAACTTGAAAATGGTTTTATTTGATAAAAGGAAAGACGAATTTGTTGTAAGTGTACCCTGGTAAATAAAGCTGACAGTGGATGTGACATTTGACAGGTGTCTTTTCAAACACACGATAGGTCTTTTACAACTGTTCATAGATTTAAATTAATAAAGTACACCTTTTATCGAATAGTTGTATTTAAACAGCATGCAACATAAACGTGTGTTAAATTATAAGATCGAGTACAGAGTAGTTCGCTTCAAAGTTTAGTTTAAACAGATTGTATTGCTTTCAAATAACGTACATATACACAGACTGCACAATAGTTATACAGCAAATGAAATATAATGAATATTATATGGGTGAAACTGCTATAAGTTCTAAGAAGCAAATGGGTTGGGTCACAAGTTTCACCAACATTAGTGACGAACCTCCCCTTATATCAAGAAGATGTAACAGAATGAGCAGACTTTTTCTTGATTCTTTAGAAGTAGCGTTTTGGAATATAAGAATCAAATGATTTATTGATATATATGTAAAAAATGTGACGACCCTCCGCTTATATCAAACATATGTAACAAAATGAGCAGGCGTGAAAGCGTCGCATTATTTGCTTTTTTTTGTTTATACAAATTTATTTTAGCTCGATTGCGAAACAAGTTATTACAACTTATTTACAACTCTCGAGACCCCATTCCTGATGGAATCCATCGCCACGAGGGAGAGAGAAGAGGCAACGTGGAATTTAAATGCCTTGCCTAAGGGCACAATCGTAACTGCTCCAGTGGGGCTCGAACTCCGGACCTTTCGCACCTGAAGCGAACGCGCATCCACTGTGCTATCACGACTTCCACATTTGCTTAAATTTGCTTAAAACACAAACACATCAAAATAAGTTCTCATAATTCATATTTTGTCTAAAGTTATAAATGGTCGTAATAGATAAACGTAGCACAGGTCATATCCGCTACAATGTCATACATTATGTCTGCATTTCAATTAGTGAACAAACAATTTAAAATTAAACATCTTCAATTTAAATATCACTTAATGCAATTTCGAATTTATTGTTATAAAATTTCAATTTGCGCCATTTAATGATCAGTGTAAAATGAATCGAACATACAATAAAACAATTCCTTCGAGCAAAACTTTGAAAACTAATATAAAATGAATTGCTATTCTCCACTCGCTACTCTTCGGTCAGCTGTTCCGCCGGGGGTAACAGTGTAGAGTATTTGTAAACACTATCTGCTCTATGTTTGCGATGTAACACATCTGCCGAAGGGTCGCGATACGTCTAAAAGGGGACCTGGAGCATCAAATGATATAAACCGAACTTCGTGCAAAATGCACCTCCAGGGACCAGGCATTTCCTGATAAACAACTAATTTTCCTCTTTCTTTCTTCATTTTCTACTTAGCCTCGAACATAAACGTTTGTGTCAGAATAAATATAGTTGTCGAGATTTTGATTTTAGTGTGAAATATGTGTGAGATTTTCATTTTGTGCGCGTTTCCTCGAGACGGTAGGTTTTTTTTATATTTTAATATAACTGGAATATTCATAAACCTCTGCGAGGCTGATTCGGGAGTTTATTCAGCTACTTTCGTAGTTCGTCTTGGATATTTAGAGTTATTTGCTCTAGCGGATATTATGGATATAAAACACAATACTGTTCTTTGATAGAATAGAAAACAATCCTTTATTGGAACACTCCCCGTGACAAGCTAAGGAATATTAGGAATCTGCTGGCAATAACCAAATCATTATTTGCATACTCATGTAAATACCTTGCTAATATATCGTGCTATTTAGTTTATACAAATATATTTTAGCTCGATTGCGAAACAAGTTCTTTCAAATTTATATTAATCACCCTCGAGATCTCACTCCTGGTGGAATCCATCGCCACGAGGGAGAGAGAAGAGACAATGTGATCGTGCTATTTAAAATCAAATTGTTCACAATATTCATCTTCAGTATGTACTATGTGAGAGGCGATGTGAAGTGTGTCATACTGCTGACATTGAGGATGAATTTCATTTTATATTACCTTGTAAAACATATAGAAATATTAGACAGTGCTACATTGATATACATGTACACAATTACTAGCCGCGTAGGTTAAAATGTATTCAATTATTATCATCAGCTGATACGCATGTATCAAATAAGTTATTATATAATAAACTGTTCAGTGAAAAAAATGCATTAATTTGTTACAGTAATCTGAATAATGCTATGTTTTTTAATTTATTTTCCTTTAATTACCATAATATACGTCTTCAAATTGTTAATATTTGTGGAGAATTCTTGTTAATTAATGATATATTTATATAATGTGACGATGTTATTATTTGTATATTTGCATAAATTAGGAGATATTGCTCAAATCTAAATACATTTCTTGTTATATGTAAACTTGTTCTATTGATATATCACAACTGTTCACGTTCCGCGGAAATACGACAAGCCTAAAAGCAAAGTAAACAGAAACATGCCTTTTGCCGACACAACAATATAATTAAAACTCCGGATTTAGAAAATTGTTATTACAACTAAATAGAGGGTATTTGTTTGTTTTTGTTTATGGTTGAATTATATTTCAAAAAATGAACATTGTAAATATTATTGTCACGAATCGGTTCTGAAATGAAGGTTTAGGCTGTCCGATTACACAGTTTTTTTTATTAGCGCGCTCGGTTCTCACCAATGCAATCCGGGTTCGATCCTCGGACCGGGACGTATCTGAGCTTGTACGATGATCGCCAGATTGGACAGGTGGGTTTTCTCCGGGTACTCTGGTTTCCTCCCACACGAATGACCACATTTACGCTATCACCCGCGCCGAGAGTGATTAATACAAGTTGTTAAAACTTGCTTCGCAATCGTTGTAAAATAAATAAAGTTTAAACTAAAAGGAAGGTTTGTAATTTAACTTTTAGAGGAGAATCCGGTATAGATTACGTAGTTGCTTCTACAAATTGGTTTAGGTTGACTGTTGTTTTAATTAATAATCATTATCATTAAAACCATGCTGTCATGCTCAACATGAATATAGAACGATACGCTTAGACGCAGTCATGAATCCGAATATCACCACCCTGGCAATAAATATTCACCTTGTCAGTAAATCGAACTTCGTTTGCTTCTGCTTCTTCTTCTTCTGCTTCCTCTTCTTATTTCGCTTCTTCTTATTCTGCTTCTTCTTTTGCTTCTTCTTCTTCCTCCTTTGCTTCTGCTTCTTCTTCTTCGTTTGCTTCTTCTTCTTCTTTTGCGTTTGCTTCTTCTTCTTCTGCTTATTCTTGTTCTTTTGCTTCTTTTTCTTCTTCTGCTTCTTCTTATTTTGCTTCTGCTTTTTCTCCTGCTTCTTCTTCTTCGTCTTATTTTGCTTCTTCTTCTTCTTTTGCTTCTTCTTCTGCTGCTTCTTCTTCTTCTGCTTCTTCTTCTTCTTATTTTGCTTCTTCTTCTTTTGCTTCTTCATCTTCTGCTGCTGCTTCTTCTTCTTCTTCTTTTGAATCTTCTTCTTCTGCTGCAAGGATGATCTATTTACCAGATCCGACACACGGCAAGTCGCAAATCTCGACTAAATACTTTTTAAATGCAATTTGTGCTATCGTTTTTCTTTGTGTCATTGAAAAGAATAATTAATGTAAATATAAGCTTAGCGTGAATGCCTCGGCTTCCATACACTTTAACCATGCCCAATGTAGTTCATACAAGGATGGAAACTATTAATCCGCGATCATTCATTAAGACATAAAATTAGAATAAGATATTCAAAATGTTCGAATTTGAACACGAGATGTTCGCGTCAGAGAACGTGAAAGACATACGAAGGACAGGTGGTGCCATTCGATATTTAATTATTACACGACTTATACTTAAAAGTTGAAATCGTGAAATTATGATTAGTGAAATTGAAATCTTGAATTCGTGATGTTGCAATCGTGAATTCGTGAAGTTGAAAATCGTGAATTTGTGAGGTTGAAATCGTGAAGTTGAAATTCGTGAATCCGTGAAGATGAAAATCGTGAATTCGTGAGGTTGAAATCGTGAAGTTGAAATTAGTGAATCCCTGAAGTTGAATCCGTGAAGATGAAAATCGTGAATTCGTGAAGTTGAAATCGTGAATTCGTGAAGATGAAATTCCTGAATTCGTGAAGTTGAAATCGTGAATTTGTGAGATTGACATAGTGAAGTTGAAATTCGTGAATCCGTGAAGTTGAATTCGGGAATCCGTGAAGATGAAAATCGTGAATTCGTGAGGTTGAAATCGTGAAGTTGAAATTCGTGAATCTGTGAAGTAGAAATGACGAAATAGCGAATGTCACAACTTTCGCTAAGACATTTATTTTGATTTCACTGCAATTCTAATAATAATAATAATCGTGACAATTATCTCTTATGTGTTATGTAATAAAACAAGCTCTTTTAAGATTCAAATATACTCTTTGAACTAAATAACATGAATAGTACTATAGGCACCCACTATCGTTAAGAGATTTAGTTTAGATTAGTGGCATTACAGACGGAATTAGATCTGATATAAGGACATAATTATATATATATATTATTATATATATAGTAGGAAATAAATATATATATAGTTTATATAGCTTTGAGTTTTATCGAGGAAACGAGAAACGATGTTTTCTGATTTATATTTTATTAATATTAATTTCACCACAGTAGGTTCGAGTCTCACTTGGGAGGGGAGTCTAATTAGTTCAACTGAGGCAGCTATCCAACTGGCTTCCGGAATGTTTGGGCCAGGGATATATTGTAAACATATTCATTAAAGTGTCCGTATACAGACGGATCTGTAGTCCAGTGGTGACACGCTGGACTTGCAATCCAGGGATCGCAAGTTCGACCCCGCGTCTGACCATAATACAATTGACCATCCAGCAGGAATACAGTCTGTCTGTCTGTCTGTCTGTCTGTCTGTCTGTCTGTCTGTCTGTCTGTCTGTCTGTCTGTCTGTCTGTCTGTCTGTCTGTCTGTCTGTCTGTCTGTCTGTCTGTCTGTCCGTCCGTCCGTCTGTCTGTCTGTCCGTCCGTCCGTCCGTCCGTCCGTCCGTCCGTCCGTCCGTCGTCCGTCCGTCCGTCCGTCCGTCCGTCCTCCGTCCGTCCGTCCGTCTCCGTCCGTCCGTCCGTCCGCGTCCTGTCCGTCCGTCCGTCCGTCCGTCCGTCGTCCGTCCGTCTGTCTGTCTGTCTGTCTGTCTGTCTGTCTGTCTGTCTGTCTGTCTGTCTGTCTGTCTGTCTGTCTGTCTGTCTGTCTGTCTGTCTGTCTGTCTGTCTGTCTGTCTGTCTGTCTGTATGTCTGTCTGTCTGTCCTGTCTGTCTGTCTGTCTGTCTGTCTGTCTGTCTGTCTGTCTGTCTGTCTGTCTGTCTGTCTGTCTGTCTGTCTGTCTGTCTGTCTGTCTGTCTGTCTGTCTGTCTGTCTGTCTGTCTGTCTGTCTGTCTGTCTGTCTGTCTGTCTGTCTGTCTGTCTGTCTGTCTGTCTGTCTGTCTGTCTGTCTGTCTGTCTGTCTGTCTGTCTGTCTGTCTGTCTGTCTGTCTGTCTGTCTGTCTGTCTGTCTGTCTGTCTGTCTGTCTGTCTGTCTGTCTGTCTGTCTGTCTGTCTGTCTGTCTGTCTGTCTGTCTGTCTGTCTGTCTGTCTGTCTGTCTGTCTGTCTGTCTGTCTGTCTGTCTGTCTGTCTGTCTGTTGCTTTCATATTCTACGGAAGAATATGTTTGTGATTCGCATTTAATTTATTTATCATGCTCAATTTAAGTGTCATGTATATATACTCTAGTTAAATATGACATACTGTAAAGTGGCTGTTGGCATGCGGAAATCGAACTTCGTGACACATTTATTTTACACCTTTACAAGTAAATGAACCACTATAAATATCTTAAATATACATACCTGTTCAAAATAACCTGTCACAAGTTCTATTTTATTTTCTATTTTCTTTTCTTGCCCTTTCTAATCCTGATCATTTATTTTCATCTAAAATAATATAATTATTACAGTACACATCGCTACGGTCATTGTGTTAACATCAATCTGGTTTATTGGGGAGGGTACTCACTAATGTTGGTAAACCTTGTTGCCCAACCCATTTGCTTCTAGATTTTATTCGTGCACTGTGCAAGTATAAGCATAGCATTGCAGTTGTATCAGTTTGCTTATATATTTACCATGTTTATATTTGCAATTGTATTGTATATAAATAAGCAATAAAATATGATTAAACTAAATGTTCTAAGAAGGTTGTTATCACGTGATTGTACTCAGAACACTAAGTTAAATTATCAAGGGTTTGTTTTCCAATTACAGAGACAGACAGACAGACAATGTATTCAAAACAACTAGGCTAAAACACCCATGAGGCCAAATATGTGCATGATACAAGATAGCGAACAGTGAACAACATTGTGTAGTGACCATCTACACAACACACACATATACGCACGCACGCACGCACGCACGCACGCACGCACGCACGCACGCACGCACGCACGCACGCACGCACGCACGCACGCACGCACGCACGCACGCACGCACGCACGCACGCACGCACGCACGCACGCACGCACGCACGCACGCACGCACGCACGCACGCACGCACGCACGCACGCACGCACGCACGCACGCACGCACGCACGCACGCACGCACGCACGCACGCACGCACGCACGCACGCACGCACGCACGCACGCACGCACGCACGCACGCACGCACGCACGCACGCACGCACGCACGCACGCACGCACGCACGCACGCACGCACGCACGCACGCACGCACGCACGCACGCACGCACGCACGCACGCACGCACGCACGCACGCACGCACGCACGCACGCACGCACGCACGCACGCACGCACGCACGCACGCACGCACGCACGCACGCACGCACGCACGCACGCACGCACGCACGCACGCACGCACGCACGCACGCACGCACGCACGCACGCACGCACGCACGCACGCACGCACGCACGCACGCACGCACGCACGCACGCACGCACGCACGCACGCACGCACGCACGCACGCACGCACGCACGCACGCACGCACGCACGCACGCACGCACGCACGCACGCACGCACGCACGCACGCACGCACGCACGCAACGCCGCACGCCCACGCACGCACGCACGCACGCACGCACGCACGCACCGCACGCACGCACGCACGCACGCACGCACGCACGCACGCACGCACGCACGCACGCACGCACGCACGCACGCACGCACGCACGCACGCACGCACGCACGCACGCACGCACGCACGCACGCACGCACGCACGCACGCACGCACGCACGCACGCACGCACGCACGACGTACGCACGCACGCACGCACGCACGCACGCACGACGTACGCACGCACGCACGAACGCACGCACGCACGCACACACATACTAAACATCACCATACACCCAAAGAGATGGCCCTGTAATTTGATACCCTAAACAGTTGAGTGTTGAAACATTTCCTGAAATATTACGCTTCGTTTGATACTAATGCACACATATTTAATGAAACAGTATGGAAAGATATAACCATACAAGCAGGTTGCTTTCTCCTTACTCCTACATGTATGTATGTACATAGGATAGAGGTAACCATACAAGCAGGTTGCTTTCTCTTCAATCCTACATATATTTACATAGGAAAGAGGTAACCATACAAGCAGGTTGCTTTCTCCTCAATCCTACATATATTTACATAGGAAAGAGGTAACCATACAAGCAGGTTGCTTTCTCCTCAATCCTACATATATGTACATAGGAAAGAGGTAACCATACAAGCAGGTTGCTTTCTCCTCAATCCTACATGTATGTACATAGGATAGAGGTAACCATACAAGCAGGTTGCTTTCTCTCCAATCCTACATGTATGTACACAGGATAGAGGTAGCCATACACGCAGGTTGCTTTCTCCTCAATCCTACATATATGTACATAGGAAAGAGGTAATCATACACGCAGGTTGCTTTCTCCTCAATCCTACATGTATGTATATAGGAAAGAGGTAACCATACAATCAGGTTGCTTTCTCCTCAATCCTACATATATGTACATAGGATAGAGGTAACCATACAATCAGGTTGCTTTCTCCTCAATCCTACATATATGTACATAGGAAAGAGGTAACCATACAAGCAGGTTGCTTTCTCCTCAATCCTACATGTATGTGCATAGGAAAGAGGTAACCATACACGCAGGTTGCTTTCTCCTCAATCCTACATATATGTACATAGGAAAGAGGTAACCATACAAGCAGGTTGCTTTCTCCTTAATCCTACATGTATGTACATAGGAAAGAGGTGACCATAAAAGCAGGTTGCTTTCTCCTCAATCCTACATATATGTACATAGGAAAGAGGTAATCATACACGCATGTTGCTTTCTCCTCAATCCTACATGTATGTACATAGGAAAGAGGTAACCATACAATCAGGTTGCTTTCTCCTCAATCCTACATATATGTACATAGGAAAGAGGTAGCCATACACGCAGGTTGCTTTCTCCTCAATCCTACATATATGTACATAGGAAAGAGGTAATCATACACGCAGGTTGCTTTCTCCTCAATCCTACATGTATGTACATAGGAAAGAGGTAACCATACAATCAGGTTGCTTTCTCCTCAATCCTACATATATGTACATAGGATAGAGGTAACCATACAATCAGGTTGCTTTCTCCTCAATCCTACATATATGTACATAGGAAAGAGGTAACCATACAAGCAGGTTGCTTTCTCCTCAATCCTACATGTATGTGCATAGGAAAGAGGTAACCATACACGCAGGTTGCTTTCTCCTCAATCCTACATATATGTACATAGGAAAGAGGTAACCATACAAGCAGGTTGCTTTCTCCTTAATCCTACATGTATGTACATAGGAAAGAGGTGACCATAAAAGCAGGTTGCTTTCTCCTCAATCCTACATATATGTACATAGGAAAGAGGTAATCATACACGCAGGTTGCTTTCTCCTCAATCCTACATGTATGTACATAGGAAAGAGGTAACCATACAATCAGGTTGCTTTCTCCTCAATCCTACATATATGTACATAGGATAGAGGTAACCATACAATCAGGTTGCTTTCTCCTCAATCCTACATGTATGTACATAGGAAAGAGGTAACCATACAAGCAGGTTGCTTTCTCCTTAATCCTACATGTATGTACATAGGAAAGAGGTGACCATAAAAGCAGGTTGCTTTCTCCTCAATCCTACATGTATGTACATAGGAAAGATGTAACCATACAAGCAGGTTGCTTTCTCCTTAATCCTACATGTATGTACATAGGGAAGAGGTAACCATACAAGCAGGTTGCTTTCTCTCCAATCCTACATGTATGTACACAGGAAAGATGTAACCATACAAGCAGGTTGCTTTCGCCTTAATCCTACATGTATGTATATAGGAAAGAGGTAACCATACAAGCAGGTTGCTTTCTTCTCAATCCTACATGTATGTACAGAGGAAAGAGGTAACAATACAAGCAGGTTGCTTTATTCTCAATCCTACATGTATGTACATAGGAAAGAGATAACCATACACGCAGGGTGTTTCTCCCCAATTATACATGTATGTACATAGTATTTATACTTGACTTTGTTTATTCAAAAGAAATAAATATTGTTTAAGCTAATGTGTCTTTAGTAATAGCATGCATAATAAAGTGAGAATGGATATATATACCTTACAAGAATGTACATATGAATAGACATATATATGTCATACATACAATGTAATTTATATACAGTCTACATCCGTTATATCAAATTCGGTTATGTCAAATTCTCCGGTTACCTCGAAGTCAGGTCAAAGTTTCGTTTTAGATACTATCATTTTACATATAGCTGACTCTGTTTATGTGAAATTTCGATAAGTCAAATTTTTAACATACAATGACAACTTGGAAGATAATTTATTATGGAACAAATGTAAGGTTTGTGACCTTTGAGAAACAGCAACTTTGGAATTATGATCAATATACGTTATGTCAAACTTCGGTTATGTCGAAGTATTTTGTTCGGTCCGACGGAATTCGACATAACGGATGTATACCCTATATACATGTCAATCAAAATTTCAGCTCAATTATACGGTGGACACATATGTCCAGTCTCTTCCCAGGGTAAACACATGTTTATTTATACCATCTGAACATATATATTTACAAATGTCTGCTATTTTGGTAAATAAACAAGTACATGTTAGTTTGTCCTAATGTTCCAGTGTTAAGTACAATAAAGTCACAGTGATATTCGGACTCTAGAATCAAATTCAACATAAGGTACAAATGCGTGCATGCCTTTCTACACATGCACATAGTACTATAATAATAATAATAATAATAATAATAATAATAATAATAGTAATAATATTAATAGTAATAATAACGACTTTATTTAACGAGAGAACTCGTTTGAACAATTAAGTCAATCTACCAAGAGGCTCTCAACAAATTAAAACATGAAATAGCATAATGAAACATGTAAACAGTAACCAGTAAAACAATCATAGGAAATAAGATAAAAGCTGCAAGAACTAATACTTATATTCATGTATAATTGTAAATGATCAGTTTATTAGGTTATTGGTCTGTTCTTTGCAGCACCTGCCATATACAACTCTGAAGTGTGGAACAGAATGTGCTGTTTTTATGTGACAATGGAGGGACTTCCACAAGTGTGACTCTGAATATAAGAAAGATTTTCTAAAATCTTCAGTAGTTGGTTTAGGATTACTGATGCAACTTTTACGCTATAGAAATAATAATAAAAAATATAATAATAATAAGGATTTTATTAGTCATGTATTCTGTATGAATAATTTATTATATTTATTTGTTAAATCACTGGTCTATGTCACGCAGATTTTGTCCTCACGGGCTTATCAGTCTAAAGGAATTACATATAATAGGTGATATATCTGATCAGAGGTGGTTCTGATTTCTTAAAACATATTCTAATTGTGCGCTATAGTGCTCATTTTCCCCTGTCAGAATCTGGAAAAAAAAGGATTTTATATATATTTTTAGTGTCATGATTAGCGACTTTTACATAGCTTTTAGAAAGTAAAACATGTTTAACGTTATTGTAATATGCTATTGTCTCTTATAATTCTCATTTTTAGAATGGCTATGTGCAATGTATGTGCTATAATATAAATTGAAATGTATGTACTGTACAGAAATAAAGATATAACATAATATACATAACGATATCATGAAGTATAGTACAAATAAAACTACTACTACTAGACTTGTGGAAGTCGTGATAGCGCAGTGGTAGCCTGTTCGCTTCAGGTGCGAAAGGTCCGGATTTCGAGCCCCGCTGGAGCCGTTACGATTGTGCCCTAAGGCAAGGCATTTAAATTCCACGTTGCCTCTTCTCTCTCCCTCGTGGCGATTGATTACATCAGGAATGAGGTCTCGAGAGTGATTACTATAAGTTGAAAGAACTTGTTTCGCAATCGAGCTAAAATTTGTACAAATTAAATAAAACTAAAATGCCATTCATTATGAGAGACTGCAGCACATTACTATTTGAGGAATATTGCCAGTATAGTATTTTAAATAAATTACAATATTAACAGGTATTCTCCCAAAACAACAACATATGTTCAACAGCAAAACCTTTGTTTGAAATGTATATGATAGTTTAATGTATACACGTGATTGTTATAATGTGATATGTTTTGTTGCAATATGTATCTTATAATTAAGAAATGTTCCAAATCTTGAGTAATAATTCTTCTTTAGCGTATACACGAAGTATTTATTTTTACTCATTGTTTCATTTTCAATTAGTTAACAAATGCAACTTCGTTTTTATGAAAAATCACTGTCCCCATGTGTACACACCCTTGTATAATATTTTGCTACATTTTATGTCATGTTGTTAACTTGTACTGTAGCCTGGAATTGAATAAATGTAAATGTTGTTGTTGTTGTTGTTGAATTCTACTCAGAATGGATATGCACTTTTAATACGATTGTCTAACTTTGCCGTTGCATTATAATTATGTATGTACATAGATGAGACTTGAACAAAGAGAAACATAAGTCGCGCACTCATTTGCTAAGCATCGAGTTGATCTAGTTACTCCATTTCATTCTGGATACATTTAAAGGCTTTTGCAAACAACATAGATCCAGATCAGCCGCAGCGTGACGCTGCGTGCTGATCAGGATATATGTTGTTTGCTACATAGCCAAGTGTCTTAGCAAGATCATCTGAATAGCAAACAGCATAGAGCCTGATCAGACGGCATGATCCGTGGCGGCTGATCTGGCTCTATGTTCTTTGCAAATACTGTTTGAACGGTATCCAGAATCAAATGGGTTAAGAAAAAGAAATGATGAATATTGTCGTCAACGATGTATAGAAAGGTTCGAAATAAACGGTAAGACGACGGTATTATGCATTTAGTATGATGGTAAAAATAGGCCCGCGGTCGGCTTCACTTTATATATCAATAGAACGATTAGCTAAATTACTTCTGA
Source organism: Archivesica marissinica (assembly GCA_014843695.1). NCBI lineage: Eukaryota > Metazoa > Mollusca > Bivalvia > Venerida > Vesicomyidae > Archivesica > Archivesica marissinica. Next base: position 54,556,600 of record CM026397.1, on the reverse strand, counting down.
GTCCAGAACCAGTCTCAGAACTACACAACCCATCTTACCAGAGAGGAAAAGCAATTCAATTTACTTTAATATGAACAATTTTATCGTCAAAAGGCAGTCGGTCACCGGAGGCTATTTTTGTCGATTCCCTAATATTACTTTAGTGCCAACAGATTTGAATCATCAACGACGAAGTGATTGAAAAAGTCTCCGCTCATATATTTTCTCCATTATAGAAATAAAGCAGATTGTCGCTTCGAATGTCGCCGTGATAATTACTTCTTGCGCGGCCAAATTTCTGCAAATTTCCTGAAGTTCGGCACACTATCATCAATATGACAGAATTTGAGTTGGAACGTTCATGAAGATGACAAATAGAATTGAATAATAGATGACCAGACTTAGATTCAAATAATGTAACGACACTATAAAGCAATACACACAGCCTTGTCCCTTCGCCTTGCGTAATTAAGAGGGCGTGGTTAACGTCAATTACGCTGTTCCTGCAGGTGCTTGTCTAGTGTATAAAGATTCTCGTGCAATAAGCTCGGACTTGATTTCCAATTCGGTAACACAGGCACAATATTTCTCACGTTTTATTCCATTTCTGATAAATTTTCTGGAATTGATAGCAGTTAATATGCTCGCGGTTGAATTCTTTGATACCAGTTGTATTCATGTAATGTAGTTAATAAACTAATTTCTATTTCACTTGAAGGGGAAATTAAAAATTACGGAACAACTATGAGGACATAATGCTATAATATTATAGCTTACGGACACACAATGAGACACAGTTATGTGTTCGAAACAGTTCTCTCTTCTGATATGTTATTGTCTTCCGTTGAATGTAAACGGATATATATGTACTGTTATGTATACTTTAAACGACAGTACATCACAAACATTCCAGAAAAATGCCCATTTACGTATAAATAGCATTGCTACTACGATTTATTTCTTGTCCGATTAGCACAGTGGTTAGCGCGCTCGTTTCTCACCAATGCAACCCGGCTTCGATCCTCAGACCGGGAAGTATGTGAAATGGTACGGTGGTCGCCAGATCGGATAGGTGGGTTTTCTCCGGGTACTCCGGTTTCCTCCCACACGAATAACCATATTAAGTTTACGCTTTCATCTGCGCCAACGAGAGTGATTAATATAAGTTGTTAAAACTTGCTTTCGCAATCGTTGTAAAATAAATTTAAGTTTAAACTTTAATTCTTAATTCTGCCTAGAGATACTCTCAATAAGCTTTAAGCTTTCGATTAAATCCATGTTCATTCTATTTACAGTATGAATGAATAAATATGTTTAGTTTAAACATATTTTATTCGGATCAAATACATATATACATATATAAACACAATTGTTTATACATTCGAACCGATATGGGTCGAGAAACAAGCTTAAAGCTTATATGAATCCCTTCCCATGTTGGAGTACGTTTAAATGGTACAAATAGCTTGGCGAATAGTAATGGCGAGTTTATGTGTTCAGTAAATATAAATTGTAGAGAAACTATTGAATACTTAACAGCAGTGGCAAATGTTTGGACTTGATTTTGCTAAACGTCCGCATATATTTACAGCATCGCGTTATTGTAATTTTAATGTAGCAATAAGGAAACGTTATATCCAAATATGTAAACTATCAAAAAAGAATCTGGTATTGTCACACGAACAATATGTTTAAACCAATTCTTCCTAAATAATTCATAAACAGTGTTTTTGGGGTATACACATTCTCAAAAGAAAGTATGATTTCATATAACGGTCAGCTACGCCTTTTACTGTTTACTATTGGAGTCTATACCAGACGCGTGCTACTGTCGTTTAGGAATATTTTAATATACTATATGTAAAATATGATCATGAATACGTATAAACTTCTCCAAATTTGAACAACTATATATTTCTTTATGTTTGATATTTATGTACATTGTACAAGTATTTATATAATTTATGCTAGTATCACTGTTTGCCATAACGTATGCATGTATATGTCCTCATGGGCTTTTGAGCCTATTGGAATTCAGAAATAAAAAAATAAAAAATAAATATTTTTTTGTAAATCGCATTAGTCTAAAAATAAATATGCACAGGTGCAAATCATGAGAGACGATAAATCTGTACCATAAACCGTGTTGCTCACACATTGCATTATACATGGATGTTGACCCTATTTACATTAGTTTGTTATGTCAATAAACGTAGCCTACGACACTTGTTTATAGTTGAAATACTCAGCTTTTGAGGCAAATATTTGGAAAACAATGATATAATATAATAGGAAAATACATTAGTGTCACTTTATGGACAAATGTTTTGCACGGGTATTTTTTTATATCAGCAATTAAAGCCAATAACAAGATAGATATATGTCTTTATTTATAGTGGGTGACCTAATTTGTTCTGAACTAATCTTCCTTAGGGCCCTCAAAGCAGTACCACATTAAATATTATGTAATCTAAATTGTCAATACACATTCTCTGAAATATTGGTCAAAACATAATATTTAATGTGATACTGCTTGTTATTGACGTTAATTGCTGATTTAAAATATATATAATTTATATTACAAATATTTTGAAAAAATAAAAATACTTGATACTACCATCAATATTAACCTATTCTTTTCACTGTGTGTCACAGAACATGACATGCGATTTTACATATCACATGTAGAATAGTGAACGGCTGTATGAAAGAAACATTGTTTTGTATAATTAAATGTTGTTAATGAATAAGAGAATCCTGCATATGCACTTGTGTGGGGCAAGGACATTCCACACTGGTGGTCAAAATATATGTGTCGTCATAAACGAGGCTGTGACGTGTTTCTGACGACATACTCTGACCACGTGTGTCTTGGCTAATATGTTTGCGAGAATAACATACTATAAAATGTACACAATATGTACACATTGTGCTACCATTGACATGCTATGTCTATATTATGTTTTATTGTACCTCACGTGACTACGTAATGCAAAATTCCAATAGGTTAACAGTCAATATTATTTACTATTCCTACCGAGATAATATTGACCGGTTAATATTTTCTGTAATATTGACTGCCTTTGGCTTCCAGTCTGATTCAGTAAAACGCCCAAATGGACAAAGCGCCTCTCTTAATAAGTAGACGCTTATTAATATGCATACATAACAGCTTCTAGATGATTACATATTATATAAATATATTCATTGAGTCAAGACAACTGGAATATTGAATGTTTGCTGTAACCAGTTTTCTTGTCAAATAATTGTACCTTTATTCGGTGTAATAAAATACATATTGCATTCCTGAGTAACTCTTCTGGTCAATAGTCATGTTCGATTGTTATATTTATCATGCATGTATATCCCACTGTGGAATGCAAACATTATATAATATAAATGTATACCGATGCACATGATTCCTTTGTAATAAACTATATAGAATAACATTAACAAATCCTACGGTAAGCATAGAATAACAACAATATAGAATAACATTAACAAATCCTACGGTAAGCATAGAATAACAACATTATAGAATAACATTAACAAATCCTACGGTAAGCATAGAATAACAACAATATAGAATAACGTTAACAAATCCTACGGTAAGCATAGAATAACAACAATATAGAATAACGTTAACAAATCCTACGGTAAGCATAGAATAACAACAATATAGAATAACGTTAACAAATCCTACGGTAAGCATAGAATAACAACAATATAGAATAACGTTAACAAATCCTACGGTAAGCATAGAATAACAACATTATAGAATAACGTTAACAAATCCTACGGTAAAAATAGAATAACAACAATATAGAATAACGTTAACAAATCCTACGGTAAGCATAGAATAACAACAATATAGAATAACATTAACAAATCCCACTGTAAAAATAGAATAACAACAATATAAAATAACATTAACAAATCCCACTGTAAAAATAGAATAACAACAATACAAAATGACATTAACAAATCCTACAGCAATATTACAATAATAACAATACAAAATGACATTAACAAATCCTACAGCAATATTACAATAATAACAATACAAAATGACATTAACAAATCCTACAGCAATATTACAATAATAACAATACAAAATGACATTAACAAATCCTACAGCAATATTACAATAATAACAATACAAAATGACATTAACAAATCCTACAGCAATATTACAATAATAACAATACAAAATGACATTAACAAATCCTACAGCAATATTACAATAATAACAATACAAAATGACATTAACAAATCCTACAGCAATATTACAATAATAACAATACAAAATGACATTAACAAATCCTACAGCAATATTACAATAATAACAATACAAAATGACATTAACAAATCCTACAGCAATATTACAATAATAACAATACAAAATGACATTAACAAATCCTACAGCAATATTACAATAATAACAATACAAAATGACATTAACAAATCCTACAGCAATATTACAATAATAACAATACAAAATGACATTAACAAATCCTACAGCAATATTACAATAACAACAATACAAAATGACATTAACAAATCCTACAGCAGTAACAACAATACAAATTGACATTAACAAATCCTACAGCATTATCTACAGAAATAGATTGTAATATTTCATCCCATAGATAAAATTAGTTGTAAATAGCATATAGTTGAAATATTGAAATGACTATCAATGGTCGTTAGATATTGACATGTTTCATAGAGCCGTATTTGAAAGTGTTTCGGTATGCAAATGTTTTGTCCACGTAAACGATGAGTCAAATAACTATACACATCACAAGTGCCTTGTAATTGTTGCATTGTAATGGGATTTGACATTCATTTCTAAAGTCGGAATGTGTAAAGTGTTTGCCTACATTTTGTAGATTTTATTAATTTGCTTGTGTTCGTCTCAAGTGTGTCACTGATCACCTTGTACGCCGCTCCATAATCCAATGCAGTTCTATTCACTAAGCTCATTCACTCCGTCGGTAGTGTTTCAAAGGTCAGCTGGGGTGAGCCAAGGATGCCCTTACGGCCCACGGCTGTTTCAACTCAATACTCGTTTTACAACACTTGTCATTTGATTATATTGTTTTCGATAAACTCATGTCATTCAAAAATATTCTTTGTGCGAGAATTTAATCGTATGGCAAAATTTGATGAATTCTTTATAATGATTTGAGGCTGGAAACCCAGCTACATTTCCGTCAATTAATGCTTTCAAAACTGCTTCAGATCAAGTTCTATTTATTGAAGATTTTAATACTCTTTCTGGTTCGACAACTTAAATACAGACCAGCTACGATCGTGACAAGAACCAAAGATGCTGTGTATAATTTGTAATTTTCAGCATTTATATTCGTTCATAGGGAACAAATTGTTTTTTCTATGTAAACAAGATAGAGATGGTTGGGCAGATCATTTTGATAGAGAAATAACAAGGCTATAGTTGAAAAAACAAGATCTCTTTTAGATTTGTTCATTTGAGCGACAGGAATAAATTGGACAATAGTTTTATTTGATATTTTTTCACAGATTTACTTTGGTTAATAAAACAGGTGGGGGCAGCACAATTAATTCGAATACAAATGAAAGTGTATGTTACGGGTTAAATTGTATGTGCTTAGTCGAATGTGATTTAACTTGGAGATCAAACAATTTAATTATATGTATATCATCAGTTCTCTTAGATAACATTTCAGATGGTTACTTATTTAAATTAGTGGGTGCAATATAGATACAACATGTTGTTTCTCTTACTATTCTAGAACGAGTCATATATCAGACTGCTATTTAAATGTATAAAACATTACATTTCGGCTGTCCGATTAGCGCAGCGTTAGCGTGCTCGTTTCTCACCAATGCAACCCAGGTTCGATCCTCGGACCGGGAAGTATGTGAGGTGGTACGGTAGTCGCCAGCTCGAACAGGTGAGTTTTCTCCAAGTACTTCGGTTTCCTCCCACAGGAAGGACCACATTTACGCTTTTATCCGCGCCAACGAGAGTGATTAATATAAGTTGTTAGAACTTGCTTCGCAATCGTTGTAAAATAAATATAATTTAAACATAAACACATTACATAGATCTGCTTCCGATTACTTAAACTCGTCCGTCACTTTTACTTCTGATATACATCCTACAATTCTCAGATCAACCTCAGAATATCCGTTGTATACACCTAGACCAAACTATGAATTATTTCGTAATACAGCTGCATGTTCAGAAACATCTATTTTGAATTCAGTGCCTCACTCACTTCAAAGTTCTCTAGTTTAATGTGGAACAATAACAATATAAACTAATCACATATATATATATATAGTTCTACTAGTATTACTTCAGTTGATAGTGTACCAGTCTGCATCGCAAGTGTGTATTGCCATAGCTATATTTACTAGATTCTGTGAATGGCTGTCTTTAAGCTGATTTCATACATATTTTGAAGATACAACCAACTATAAGTCATATCTGCACATTGTTATATACATGTATTATCACCAAGTGTCTCATTCCCCTTTTCTACTCTACTAGCCAATTCCATATACCATGTGTGTTTTACGTGTATTTATCGTCGCTACCGGTTGCCCATGTGAGCGACGCCTCCTGAAGAGATTAGTCATTTTAGATTTTGGAGGATAGTGCATGATACAAACAGAGACCCATTCCAGAATCTCCTCTGGTTCTTTTACGTGCACGGTGTAAAGCACCGACACGAGACCTCGGTTTAACGTCCCATCTGAAAGACTGTTAATTTTATTAGGGTCAGACGGGGGATCGAACCTGCGATCCCTGGATTACCAGTCCAGCGTGTTACCACTGGACTACAGATCCGTCTGCATTTCTACTATTATTACTTCAGTTGATATTGTACACAGCCTTTATCGCAAGTGTGTATTGCCATTGCTATATTTACTAGATTCTGTGAATAGCTGTCTTTAAGCTGATTTCATACATATTTTGAAGATACAATATATATTTTGTTATATACATGTATTATCACCAAGTGGCTCATTCCCCTTTTCTACTCTACTAGCCAATTAGCAGTAGTAGTAGTAGCAGCAGTAGTAGTAGTAGCAGCAGTAGTAGTAGTAGTAGTAGTACTAGTAGTAGTAGCAGCAGTAGTAGTAGTAGTAGTAGTAGTAGTAGTAGTAGTAATAGCAGTAGCAGCAGTAGTAGCAGTAGTAGTAGTAGTAGTAGAAGCAGCAGTAGCAGCAGTAGTAGCAGTAGCAGTAGCAGCGGTAGCAGCAGTAGTAGTAGTAGCAGCAGTAGTAGTAGTAGCAGTAGTAGTAGTAGTAGTAGTACTAGTAGTAGTAGCAGCGTAGTAGTAGTAGTAGTAGTAGTAGTAGTAGCAGTAGTAGCAGTGACAGTAGTAGCAGTAGTAGTAGTAGTAGTAATAGTAGCAGCAGCAGTAGTAGCAGTAGCAGTAGTAGTAGTAGTAGTAGTAGTACAGTAGCAGCAGCAGTAGTAGCAGTCAGTAGTATCAGCAGTAGTAGCAGTCAGTAGCAGCAGTAGTAGTAGCATAGCAGTAGTAGTAGCAGTAGTAGATAGTAGTAGCAGCAGTAGTAGTAGTAGTAGTAGCAGCAGCAGTAGTAGTAATAGCAGTAGCAGCATCAGTAGTAGTAGTAAGTAGTAGTAGTAGTAGTAGTAGTAGTAGTAGTAGTAGTAGTAGTACAGTAGCAGCAGCAGTAGTAGTAGTAGTAGCAGCAGCAGTAGTAGTAGTAGTAGTAGTAGTAGTAGAGTAGCAGCAGTAGTAGTAGTACAGTAGCAGCAGCAGTAGTAGTAGTGCAGTAGCAGCAGCAGTAGTAGCAGTAGCAGTAGCAGCAGCAGCAGCAGTAGTAGTAGTGACAGTAGCAGCAGTATAGTAGCAATAGCAGTAGCAGCAGCAGTAGTAACAGTAGCAGTAGCAGCAGCAGTAGTAGTAGTAGTACAGTAGCAGCAGCAGTAGTAGTAGTCAGTAGCAGCAGCAGTAGTAGTAGTAGTAGTAGTACAGTAGCAGCAGCAGTAGTAGTAGTACAGTAGTAGTAGTGACAGTAGCAGCAGCAGTAGTAAGTACAGTAGCAGCAGCAGTAGTAGCAATGCAGTAGTAGTAGTAGTCAGTAGCAGCAGTAGTAGTAGTGACAGTAGCAGCAGCAGTAGTTGTAGTAAGTAGCAGCAGTAGTAGTAGCAGTAACAGTAGCAGCAGCAGTAGTAGCAATGGCAGTAGCAGCAGCAGTAGTAGTGACAGTAGCAGTAGCAGTAGTAGCAGACAGTAGCAGCAGCAGTAGTAGCAATGGCAGTAGTAGTAGCAGTAGTAGTAGTGACAGTAGCAGCAGCAGTAGTAGCAGTAACAGTAGCAGCAGCAGTAGTAGTAGTAACAGTAGCAGCAGCAGTAGTAGTAATGGCAGTAGCAGCAGCAGTAACAGTAGCAGCAGCAGTAGTAGCAGTGACAGTAGCAGCAGCAGTAGTACAGTACAGTAGCAGCAGCAGTAGTAGCAATCAGTAGCAGCAGCAGTAGTAGCAATCAGTAGCAGCAGTAGTAGTAGCAGTGACAGTAGCAGCAGCAGTAGAAGCAATGGCAGTAGCAGCATCAGTAGTAGTAGTAGTAACAGTAGCAGCAGCAGTAGTGACAGTAGCAGCAGCAGCAGTAGTAGTAGTGACAGTAGCAGCAGCAGTAGTAGTAGTGACAGTAGCAGCAGCAGTAGTAGTAGTAGTGAGATTAGCAGCACTAGTAGTAGTGACAGTAGCAGCAGCAGTAGTAGTAGTGACAGTAGCAGCAGCAGTAGTAGCAGTGGCAGTAGCAGCAGCAGCAGTAGTAGTAGTGACAGTAGCAGCAGCTATAGTAGCAATGGCAGTAGCAGCAGCAGTAGTAGCAGTGGCAGTAGTAGTAGTAGTGACAGTAGCAGCAGTAGTAGTAGTAGTAGTAGTAGTAGTAGTAGTAGTAGTAGTAGTGACAGTAACAGCAACAGTAGTAGTAGTGACAGTAGTAGTAGTGACAGTAGCAGCAGCAGTAGTAGCAGTGACAGTAGCAGCAGCAGTAGTAGCAGTGACAGGAGCAGCAGCAGTATTAGCAATGGCAGCAGCAGTAGTAGTAGTGACAGTAGCAGCAGCAGTAGTAGTAGTGACAGTAGCAGCAGCAGCAGTAGTAGTAGTGACAGTAGCAGCAGCAGTAGTAGCAGTGACAGCAGCAGTAGTAGCAATGGCAGTAGCAGCAGCAGTAGTAGTAGTGACAGTAGCAGCAGCAGCAGTGACAGTAGCAGCAGCAGTAGTAGCAATGGCAGTAGCAGCAGCAGTAGTTGTAGTAGTAGTGACAGTAGCAGCGGGAAGTAGTAGCAGTGACAGTAGCAGCAGCAGTAGTAGTAGTGACAGTAGCAGCAGCAGTAGTAGCAATGGCAGTAGCAGCAGCAGTAGTAGCAGTGACAGTAGCAGCAGCAGTAGTAGCAGTGACAGTAGCAGCAGCAGTAGTAGCAGTGACAGTAGCAGCAGCAGTAGTAGCAATGGCAGTAGCAGCAGCAGTAGTAGCAATGGCAGTAGCAGCAGTAGTAGTAGCAGTGACAGTAGCAGCAGCAGTAGAAGCAATGGCAGTAGCAGCATCAGTAGTAGTAGTGACAGTAGCAGCAGCAGTAGTAGTAGTGATAGTAGCAGCAGTAGTAGTAGTGACAGTAGCAGCAGCAGTAGTAGTAGTGACAGTAGCAGCAGCAGTAGTAGTAGTGACAGTAGCAGCAGTAGTAGTAGTGAC
>CM026397.1:54524396-54541896 GCA_014843695.1 Archivesica marissinica | reverse complement strand
TGTGATTTATTAGATGTTTAAAGTCACACCAGTTTAGGAAATATTGCGACTCTCGGCTATGATTGGTGGAGGACCACCCCGGTTGCCCTTCCAAGCAGTATGTTAGGCACTGGCCCAGTTAGAACCACCGACCACCATTAACCCAGCTGGATGTTGTGATGTTCCTTGTAACTTACACACACTCATTCCGATGTAGCAATACGGTGTTGGCGTGATGTCAAGTTACATTTGTAGATTTTAATTAAACGTCGTTCCCACAGTTATTTATCAATTCGTTTAATAACAATCAGCATACAGCATTGATGAACAATGGAAACATTTGCTAAATTTTGCTTATTGTCAAGCCCTCTATCGATTTCATCAGCAAGGTGCGTTGAACGCCACATTAGGTAGATAAGCGTTTTTATTTTCAGTCCGCTGCCCGAGGCTGAACATGCCAGCTTCATTAGAATAAGTACACCGTAAAGATAGCTGTACTGAATACCGTACAGATAGCCGGAACAAATATTTATGGTTTATATTCACATATCTTTTGAAGATTGACGCTTCATTAACGTACCAGTCGTACTAGATATTACATGTATATCATGTTTATAATTCATTGGGTTTTTTTCCCAATTGTTATAAGTCACATATGATTTTTGCCCGTGTTTAAAATCGCACTACCACCTTATATGACGACTCTCCGGCTATTTATAGAAATATATATCTGAAAAATATTACTCTGAGAACATGAATATTAACCGAGGCAATGAATTGTATTAGTACCGACACGAGTAACAAGTATTTGAAAAGAAAACTTGTTACAGCAAACAATATTTAGTATCTATAAGCTTTTATGCCTGCATTTCAATAAGCGTCTACTCGTTAAGAGTAGCGCTTTGTTCTGAGCAATGTCATAATGAGCGTTTTACTAATTCAGACTTACCGTTTGGCTTTGCAGTTAGGTGGCACAGTATACGTTTCGTATTGTTGGTTGACGATTTATTATTTTGCAGTATGCTTGTTTCACGTGCAATTTCATTTTTACATTTAATAATAACACTGCCTTTTGTATGTATACGCATTACTTGATAGATGCATAGGAAATGTGCAGTCAATGCGAATATTTGGCTTGCGGTAACTACATTTCACTGAGTATTGAAAATGGCAGACAGTGTGTTTCTGTGAGCAGCATTTTGTTACTGGAAAGACCGTGAGGTAATGTGATGCAATTTGGCGCAAGAACAAGCTGATAAAGGGCCACTTTCCTTCATAACCTGTAGCCTACATCGTCTTGGTGTAAAATTAAGAACCAATTGGGGCAGACTGTGTCAAGAATGTTTGTGCATGTGTGCACACTGTGGCAAAATGATGTCGATTTTTAGGGGGTAGGGGCAAATATTATTATTTATTACTACATGTAATGTTTAGTTTAATCAAATTGTATTGCATTCATTCTATATATACAATGTACAATACAAGACAAATGAACAACTTTAATAAGTAAGCATAATATACGATTTGTGACATTGTTTGTACAAGGATTGACAATATATGTTGAAGCAAATGGGTTGGGTCACAAGTTTTAACAACATTAGTTACGGTCCCAATATACTAGATTGTAACTAACAAATGGCTGAATACAAGATGTGTGCAAATACGTTAATTAATTTCACAAATACTAAAAAAAGGGATAGTTAAGAAAGGATTCAGCAAAATATATATAACAATAATTGAGAAACAAAAATGATAAGAAACGATTAGGAAATGCAATTGATAGTAGCTATTCCAATCAAGTGCCCCACCGTACATGTAACGAAGCATGCATTGTCAACTTATGTTGATGTTATAGAGCATGGCATAAAGCCTTTACAGTGAGATGAGTAGAGTACACTGCTTCTACTAAATTGCATCCCGTATGAACAAAAATAATAACAGTCGCCTGCATACGCCAGGCTTAGACAATGGCATTGGATACCCTTAGATGTCCGTTTGCTTGTGTATTTAAGGCTCCGGGTGTCTGCTAATATTCCATGCCATTATTTTCTGTGTCATCTTCGGTAGGCCTTCGTTCTTGGCCATTTTCACAATGTCTTGTCGGGTCATATTTGTCACATATCACATTCTTCACGTATACATGTATATGACACATGCGATCATATTGTTCATACAGACGGATATGTAGTCCAGTGGTAGCACGTTGGACTGGTAATCCAGGGATCGCAGGTTCGATCCCCCGTCTGACCCTAATAAAATTAACAGTCTTTCAGATGGGACGTTAAACCGAGGTCTCGTGTCGGTGCTTTACACCGTGCACGGAAAAGAACCAGAGGAGATTCTGGAATGGGTCTCTGTCTGTATCATGCACTATCCTCCACAAATCTAAAATAACTAATCTCTCCAGGAGGCGTCGCTCATATGGGCAACCGGTAGCGACGATAAATAAACGTAAAACACACATATTCTTCACATATGTGACATGTGACAGATGTAACGGACACGCTTTATAAGCGATAGTATTCAAATAATATGTTTCGCACTCGGGTTTTTTTTACTGAATGTGTCTTTGGTGAGAGATTTTCCATCCATACTTTATTATACTATGGGCGTACCGGTTTGACTGAATAATTATTTGTGGTTTCTTTACGTTTATTGATCGTCGCTACCGGTTATATCAGCGACGTCTTCTGAAGAGATTAGTTATTTTAGATAGTTGGAGGATAGTGCAATGATACAGACAGAGACCCATTCCAGAGTCTCCTCTGGTTCTTTTACGTGCACTGTGTAAAGCACTGACACGAGACAATGGTTTAAAGTCTCATCTGAAAGACTGTTATTTTTATTAGGGTCAAACGTGGGATCGAACCTGCGATCCCTGGATTACCAGTCCAACGTGTTAAACACTGGACTACAGATCCGTCTGTACTATGAATCATTCCTACAGTCTCTTTTATACTAGATTAAATAATATTACTATGTAAAGTGATCATTCTTGCATTTAATACGCTTAACTAAACACCTTTTAATATAAAACCACAATTGGAAAACAGGTGGTGTCCGGAAATACGGTGATTGATGATAAATCACAGGAAACATACAGCCATTTTGTTTTATGTCAGTTTGCCGTCTGCCGATGATCTAAATGTTAATTTGGTGTCTGAAACGTGTGTCCGTTATCACGAAATTTCAATGACATTATTACCATGATGAGTAGTCATGCTGGAGGTCAGTTTGTCGCTTGTTTTGTACCTAGTTCTTTGAAGTTTCACAATGCTACGACTATTTGCATTGTCCTGAGTTGGCTACTTGGCATACACAGACGGATCTGTAGTCCAGTGGTAACACGCTGGACTGGTAATCCAGGGATCGCAGGTTCGATCCCCCGTCTGACCCTAATAAAATTAACAGTCTTTCAGATGGGACGTTAAACCGAGGTCTCGTGTCGGTGCTTTACACTGTGCACGTAAAAGAACCAGAGGAGACTCTGGAATGGGTCTCTATCTGTATCATGCACTATCCTCCAAAATCTAAAATAACTAATATCTTCAGGAGGCTTCGCTCATATGGGCAACCGGTAGCGACGATAAATAAACGTAAAGCTCAAAACACATGCTAGTAAGAAAATATAAATGCAATGCCCGTAATCTCCATATGCGAATGCGCCCATGTCTTCGTGAAGCTATAATAAATTATGTATAGGATATAAGCCGAAATCGATCCAATATGTAAAATATTGGACTGTGTAAGAAGCGTAGCGACGAAGACAGTACCGATATTTTACATATTGGATCAGTTTGAGGCTTATATCTTACTTAAAACACACACTTATATAACAAGATCATATTAATTAAAATTGTTAATTTCGTACATGTTCACGTAGAATTTAATATAATACTCTGGACTTTGGACAGCAGTCCACTATTAATAATAATGGACTGCCAGCATAAAGGTATGACGTCACGATAGTGTTTTAAACATAGGAGATAAGCCTAAAACGATCCAATGCAACCCGGGTTCGATCCTCGGACCGGGAGGTATGTGAGATGGTATGGTGGTCACCAGCTCGGACAGGTTGGTTTTCTCCGGGTACTCCCCCCCCCCACACACACACTAAAGACCACATTTACGCTTTCATCCGCGCCAACGGAGTGATTAATATAAATTGTAAAATAAATCATGTTTAAAAAAAAGTGCCTCATACAGTCCAATATTTTAGTTATTGGATTATTTTCGGTTTATATCCTATACATAAATGTTGATTAAACAATATGGCTCCATGTGTGACGCTGTCGTGATACGTCACATTTGGTAATACCGTAACAGCATGCTACACTAGTGACTGTTGATTACCTGCTCCGGTTTCATGTAATCAATCATATCTTACCTGACTTGGGATTCAACGATGTTTCTGTGCCACATGTTCCAATGCATGGTGTGTGTGTGTGTTTTACGTTTATTTATCGTCGCTACCGGTTGCCCATATGAGCGACGCCTCCTGAAGAGATTAGTCATTTTAGATTTTTGAATGATAGTGCAATGATACAGACAGAGACCCATTCCAGAGTCTCCTCTGATTCTTTTGCGTGCACGGTGTACAGCACCGACACAAGACCTCGGTTTAAAGTCCCATCTGAAAGACTGTTAATTTTATTAGGGTCAGACGGGGGATCTAACTTGCGATCCCTGGATTACCAGTCCAGCGTGTTACCACTGGACTACAGATCCGTCTGCATGTTTGCATAAGGCATGTTGTTTGAAATACCGACTGTATACATGCCGTTGTATTCACAGAGGTAGATATATAGATTACATGCATTCACCCTTAAGTCATAAAATATTGCACACCGAAACGGGGAATGTGAACTGTTATTGCGTTATTGGCATACAACTTGAAACGCCAACGGTTATGCCACACCTATGTGTTCGTCAGTATGCAGCTATTATTTGTTTGTGAAGATCACTGGTTCCCCCTGCGCAGTAGTTAATGTATACCCGAGTAAAGCCACCCACCTTCAACAAGCCAGCTGGATAGCTTCAGCACTTGAAACAATCCGATATATCCAAGTGGGATTCGAAACTACATGGGGGGGGTAAGTGATTGGAAGCCAATGACCGCAACCACATTGTCACGGAGCCACCCCCCCCTCCGCCCCCACACACACATATGACGCTTACGTATCTACGTGATCCCGAATTGCCCGTGATGTACACCTTTGCCACAGCTGAGCATGATATATCCTATCAGTGGTGTAAAGAATATATATATATTGTTCATCCTCTATAATAATTGAGACTACAGTAACAATAGGATAGCTGTATTGATCACTTGTTTATTTGTATATAAGTGTAAGTATATATTATGACTATGTACTTCTGTATACGTCATGAATAAACTTATGTTCTGCTTTTATATGAAATGATAACATATGAGGTAATTTCCTAGAATAAGTGCATGATTCTTGAATAGTGTTTCGAAGAGAAGAATTATATAAGACCCTGTCTTTCATTCTAATATATTAATGTGTTTTAGTATGTGTAATGTATGCATTGTGCAAACTGTATTATATTAGGAAATAAAATATGTTTAACCCTTAACATGCGGAATAAATGGAAGGAATGTGCAAACAACATAGATGTAGATCAGCCGCGGCATAACGCCGTGTCTGATAAGAATCTATATTGTTTGCTATTCAGACAAGTGTTTTAGCTCCACTATCCGCATAGCAAACAGCATAGAGCCGTGCTCTATGTTCTTAGCGAAAGTGACTTTAGTTGCGATGGGCAAGTTAATTGTTAAATTAATATTGTTTCATATCGCAGGAACAACTGAAGGTCAGACAACGCTATTGAAATTTCCATTTGGCACCATTATAACATACAGTGCCATTAGAGTTCCCCCAACAATAGTTTGTCACAAAAGACAGTAGTTTTCTACAGACTGGTCTTTGAGCCACGGGAAAATGTCAAATTTCAATGGGGTTGATCAATTGCGATTTTTTTTTAATTTCCCACTAAAGGCACCCTACTCTGAAGGTAAGTTGGTGGTGAATGTTGCACTGACCCCTGCATTTATAATATGGTGTTTATTTGTCGCCCGATAGTAAGCAAACATTCTAAAATATTCCAAATTGCAGCTCATATATTGTATTTTAATATTTAGAAGTCATGTTCACTATTACTGACAATATCTACTCAGCCAATCAGTTCATGTATCAATACCTCTTAAGGGCTTCCCTCACACTTTTTCAACCAATCCCAGACCACTATATCAATAACACCGTCTGACCTGAAATGTGGTTCTGACAATCATGAATAGGTAAAGTAATATACTCTAATGAATTTTGTTTTGCCTGTAGTGTTTAATGTTGACGGAACTAACTGGAAAATTATACCGGAATAAATTTTATCACGGACGTTCACACTAACATAAGTAGTTGTGCGGTTGTGTATTGTAGTGCAATGAGGCTCCCGACAGGGGCAGTTAAATTTAATTAAATTTGATAACACATATTATATTAGCAAAAAACATTGGAAATCATAAAAGAAAAAGAAGATTTGTGTTTCTTATTGAAAGATAGGACTTTATTTTATCCCGTGATCATCGAACAATTTTGGAAATCACAAGAAAAAGAAGATTTATGTTTATTAGTGTACGGTTGGACTTTTGTCGATTAAGCCTACAAGGAAAACATAGCTAGGTTTCCGCAATGGGTTTGACATAAATGGAACCTATAGTTTGGGTATGATATTTACTTGGATGTTTTTCCAAGTACATTGTACTTTTATATATCGTAATTACGTTAATCTGCCCACTCTAACAATACAAACCGGGTGCTGCAATAGAATACCTAGAAATGAATGAAATTGTACTTACTGCAATACAAATGAGAATGAAGATAAATACCACTTTGTATGTGTATTAACATTCGACAAACACATTTAAAGACTTGCTTGCTATTACAGAATGCCGTCTGTGTAAATATATAAAGACTCATTAAGAACACCTGATGAAACCATCGTATTTAAGGAGATAATCACAATAAGCTTTAAGCTTCCGATTAAATCCATTTTCGTTTGTATAGCTATACAATAGATATGTACTGTACATAATGAACGTTTGTATAGCTATACAATAGATATGTACTGTACATAATGAACGTTTGTATAGCTATACAATAGATATGTACTGTACATAATGAACGTTTGTATAGCTATACATAGATATGTACTGTACATAATGAACGTTTGTATAGCTATACAATAGATATGTACTGTACATAATGAACGTTTGTATAGCTATACAATAGATATGTACTGTACATAATGAACGTTTGTATAGCTATACAATAGATATGTACTGTACATAATGAACGTTTGTATAGCTATACAATAGATATGTACTGTACATAATGAACGTTTGTATAGCTATACAATAGATATGTACTGTACATAATGAACGAATAAATATGTTTAAACCAATCGTATTTAAATTAGCAAATGATATGAAAACAGCTTTGTATTACAGAAATTATCTAATGTTTCTTGGTAAATAATACTGGACTGTGTGATATCATACTGAAATATAATGTTCATCATCTGTTACTAATACAATGCGTTTACTTATATGTGTATCTAACCAGTCCCGTGATGTAAATATATTATATGATTCTGTAATATATTAGAGGACATAGAAAACGCACGCCTACATTATATGATTATTATTACATGAAAACTAAATACGAAGGATTCCATCAAAGATATATCACATCTTTATTACAAAACACAAACTGAACTACTAAAGATATTCCAAAATGTTTAAAACTATGTATTTATATAGTTATTGTTTTTCATGTAAAAACACACTTATCCGAAGTGTGCGTTTTCTATGTCCTCTAGTATATTATATAATGATGTACTTTGTACAAGTCTCATAATAAAATGTTGCTCAGAACTGTTCTTAGTTGTGGTATAAGTCCGTCCTATTTATGCTATTTCCCGCAAAATTGTTTAAAATACCATTCATAAAAACATGCTGATAATGAAATACGCTTTGATTCTCAAAAACATCTGAAAATAGAGATAAAACTATGGAAAACGGATATGGAACATGGCGGCGTTTCCGGCTATTTAATTGTATCTCTCTCTCTATAATAACATAATTAACAATGATTCCCCTATTTGCTTCCTCCAAACTCGACTTCCCTAGCATTAGATGTGAGATAATTGATGTTGCAAGGACCTTTATTAATTTGAGAAAATTATAAGCATATTATATTAACAGAGTGTTACTCAATATCATACCGCATTTTGCCCGAGGGTTCCAGAGGGACCGTGTGTCATTTGTATACTTAGGGCGGACTTGCCTTGCTGTAGCCGTAGGAGATAGCATCACCTCTGTTCAACATTAATTTCTGCGTAATTACAGAGTGTGGAAATCTTCGGACTTTGCTTGAAACTATTGAGAATTTAAGGACAACCATGATGAATAGACAATACGCAGATTGTGTCACCCATTCCGTGGACATTGAGTTAAAAGTGAGACCGTTATAGAGATAGTGTTACAGACGGATCTGTAGTCCAGTGGTAACACGCTGGACTGGTAATCCAGGGATCGCAGGTTCGATCCCCCGTCTGACCCTAATAAAATTAACAGTCTTTCAGATGGGACGTTAAACCGAGGCTCGTGTCGGTGCTTTACTTTACACTAATCTCTTCAAGATAAATAATAATAATAAATAAACGTAAAACACACACACAGATTGTGTTATAGTTTATTGTGGTTATTGCACATCTCTAATTTTCTATTACCTCCCTTGGTAGGCAACGTCTAATTTATTCCAAAATGTGAATAGGTTATATTAGATAGAATCCTTTGTTTTTACTGTTGTGCGTACTGCAACAACAGGTATGATACATGTGAATGTATCCAAATCGTGTTAATTAACTGATAACATTATTTTAAAAATAACTACCCATTGCATAATTATACTGTATGCAATCTGTTGAGATATAGTAATTTAAAACTCATACGAAGCGATAGTGGAATAAAATTGTTAGCATGTTGTGGAAAGGAAACAACGATAAAAACAGAGGAAAACACGTAATAGGACCTTCCGAGGTCTCGTGTCGGTGCTTTACACCGTGCACGTAAAATAACCAGAGGAGATTCTGGAATGGGTCTCTGTCTGTATCATTGCACTATCCTCCAAAATCTAAAATGACTAATCTCTTCAGGAGGCGTCGCTCATATGGGCAACCAGTAGCGAGGATAAATAAACGTAAAACACACATAATAGGACCTACCTACTTTTAGTGAGTATTCAGGGGAAGTAATTGAATATGACACTCGTTACGTATTGTACGATGCAAACGTTTATTATATTCGCCTATATTATATATTTCTTCTTCGTCGTCGCCGTCAATTCCCATTAACGTACAGAACTGCAACGAGTGTATAGTGTTTTGTTTTCCTGGCGAGCTAAGCGGTTTTAGTTAAATCATAATTTATTGCAAATCAATAATAAGTATGACATGCACAAAACAAAACAATACATAATATGAAAATGCAAATGGTTTAGGCCACACGTTTTAACAAAATTAGACAACGACACACACGGTACTAAGCACTATGTGTGAGGAGCCTTGCTCAAGGACACTACATACGTGCCGTGACCGAGTACTGATCCAGGGACTCTTCGATTCCATATCCGACGCTCTACTACTGGACCACGTACCAGGAGTTATTCCTGTGTTAACCATCTCCTGTGCATGAAGACAAAGGGGAGGGCACTCGCTAATGTTGGTAAACCCATTTGCTTCTAGATTTTATTCTTGCAGTGTTCAAGTATAAGCATAGCATTGCAGTTGTATCATTTTGCTTATATATTTATAATGTTTATATGTTTAGTTTAATCATATTTTATTGCTATATAAATGTACATAATAAATTCAAAGACATATATAATAAGAGCAAAAGCAAATGGGTTGGGCCACACGTTCTGAACAACATTAGTAATTGGCCCTTCCCATAGTAATTGGTTTATATGTGTACTTGTATTGTATATAGATAAGCAATAAAACATGATTAAACAAAATGAAGACACACTGATTCTAGGGGACCACTACATGTATCTACCATCAAGTCATTATCAATGCATTTTAATATCCAAATAGAGATCATTGTTTGTTATTCCGCTTTGTGATCAGGAAAGACAGTTTCAACTATTATGATGATGCTGAATCCCTTTGTTTACCCTCGTCATAGCAGATCATATGTGCGAGCGTTCTAAGATTCACGTTAAGCACCTTCGATTATCGTGAGGGTCTGTTGAGTTGTTGAATGTGTGTCTAGTATAATGATGCTCTTGAAGTTTCTGGTGATGGCGCTGTAAAATGTTGACATCCAAAGGAGGCTTCTACTTCCTGTACAGGGTGATAAGTCCTATGATGTAACTTCCTGTACAGGGTGATAAGTCCTATGATGTAACTTCCTGTACAGGGTGATACGTCCTATGATGTAACTTCCTGTACATGGTGATAAGTCCTATGATGTAACTTCCTGTACAGGGTGATAAGTCCTATGATGTAACTTCCTGTACAGGGTGATAAGTCCTATGATGTAACTTCCTGTACAGGGTGATAAGTCCTATGATGTAACTTCCTGTACAGGGTGATAAGTCCTATGATGTAACTTCCTATACAGGGTGATAAGTCCTATGATGTAACTTCCTGTACAGGGTGATAAGTCCTATGATGTAACTTCCTGTACAGGGTGATAAGTCCTATGATGTAACTTCCTGTACAGGGTGATAAGTCCTATGATGTAACTTCCTATACAGGGTGATAAGTCCTATGATGTAACTTCCTGTACAGGGTGATAAGTCCTATGATGTAACTTCCTGTACAGGGTGATACGTCCTATGATGTAACTTCCTGTACAGGGTGATAAGTCCTATGATGTAACTTCCTGTACAGGGTGATAAGTCCTATGATGTAACTTCCTGTACAGGGTGATAAATCCTATGATGTAACTTCCTGTACAGGGTGATAAGTCCTATGATGTAACTTCCTATACAGGGTGATAAGTCCTATGATGTAACTTCCTGTACAGGGTGATAAGTCCTATGATGTAACTCCCTGTACAGGGTGATACGTCCTATGATGTAACTTCCTGTACAGGGTGATAAGTCCTATGATGTAACTTCCTGTACATGGTGATAAGTCCTATGATGTAACTTCCTGTACAGGGTGATAAGTCATATGATGTAGCTTCCTGTACAGGGTGATACGTCCTATGATGTAACTTCCTGTACAGGGTGATAAGTCCTATGATGTAACTTCCTGTACAGGGTGATAAGTCCTATGATGTAACTTCCTGTACAGGGTGATAAGTCCTATGATGTAGCTTCCTGTACAGGGTAACAAGTCATATTATGTAACTTCCTGTACAGGGTGATAAGTCCTATGATGTAACTTCCTGTACAGGGTGACAAGTCCTGTGATGTAACATCTTCCTTTCGAACAGCTCTTCTTAGGGCCACCCTCCTCACTGTTGGTCAATCCGCAGCAGCATATAAACAGATCTGATAGTTAGACATCTAGTCGTCTAGGTCGCTCCA
Organism: Archivesica marissinica; assembly: GCA_014843695.1. NCBI lineage: Eukaryota > Metazoa > Mollusca > Bivalvia > Venerida > Vesicomyidae > Archivesica > Archivesica marissinica. The sequence continues at coordinate 54,530,296 of CM026397.1, read as the reverse complement.
GGATCAGCCCATATCTCCATCACCTCTGTTAAATGAGGCAGATGTGATGAAGCGTGTGTTTCTTGTTGCAATGTCGACAACCAGACGATCACATTATCTTCGCTGCTGCTGATAAATTTGCCCCGACCATGACGTACACGCCGTGATGAGATCGGCCGTAGATTCCATTGTACTGTGATGACAACGATGTTGCAGGATAGTTCGGAAACAGATTAGCCTAAGGATGTGGGTTCTCAAGTTTGAAGTCAAATCGGAGACGTATTTATCAAAATCAGTTTCTTACATTCAATATTCTTGGAATCCATGCATTGTCTCTCAATATTCCTGCATGTAAATGTAACAAGACAAGATCGTATTAAGTCCACGAGTTTGTACTGTGCAGCTTCACAAGAGGCTAGGTCAAACGCAAACAGTTCGATGTTGCCATTACCAAGATCGATTCACAGTATCATCTTTCTTTTAACACCTAATAAGTCATATCTTGTACATCAAGTATATCCTATATTACTATATATACTATACTATGTGTGTCATGTCATATTTACAGACGGATCTGTAGCCCAGTGGTAACACGCTGCACTGGTAATCCACTGGATCGCAGATTCGATCCCCCGTCTGACCCTAATAAAATTAACAGTCTTTCAGATGGGACGTTAAACCGAGGTCTCGTGTCGGTGATGTACACCGTGCACGTAACAGAACCAGAGGAGACTCTGGAATGGGTCTCTCTCTGTATCATTACACTATCCTCCAAAATCTAAAATGACTAATATCTTCAGGAGGCGTCGCTCATATGGGCAACCGGTAGCGACGATAAATAAACGTAAAGCACACACATGTCATATGACAACTAATTATGTCGTGCTAACTGTGGTTCTTCGGCTGTGTGACGTCATCGCATTGTATGTATGTATGTATGTATGTATGTATGTATGTATGCATGTATGTATGTACCATTAATGTCAAACCCCTTGCGGGGACCTAGACATGTTTTCCTAGGCATGCTTAGCCGACCGTAGCGGTTAACCAGTACTAAGCAATGTGTGTGAGGTGCCTCGCTCAATGACACTACATACGTGGCCTGACTGAGTATCGAACCCGGACCGTTCGATTCCAAATCCGACGCTCTACCATTGGACCACGGACACCACGCATTGTTGGTTGTCATATAACACTGCTCACATGATTCATGTGATATAATTTACCGTCTCTTATATTTCTTTTATGGAAGGTGTATATACTTTTATATGTCTTATAATAAATGTTTTATATAGTGTGGTATATTTGTTGAGACGAAAATAAACTATTTGACATGATTTGACCATTGTTTTTTTAGACTAAAATTTAATAAACAATAACTAGATCCATTTAGAAGGGAACACTTTTATTTTCTACAATAATAGAATGCATCGTCTCGTGTCGGTGCTTTACTTTACACTAATCGTTTCAAGAGGCGTCGCTCATATGGGAAACCGGTAGGACGATAAATAAACGTAAAACACACACACAGATAGTGTTATAGTTCATTGTGGTTATTGCAATGAGAGACATCTCTAATTTTCTATTACCTCCCTTGGTAGGCAACGTCTAATTTATTCCAAAATGTGAATAGGTTATATTAGATAGAATCCTTTGTTTTTACTGTTGTGCGTACTGCAACAACAGGTATGATACATGTGAATGTATCCAAATCGTGTTAATTAACTGATAACATTATTTTAAAAATAACTACCCATTGCATAATTATACTGTATGCAATCTGTTGAGATATAGTAATTTAAAACTCATACGAAGCGATAGTGGAATAAAATTGTTAGCATGTTGTGGAAAGGAAACAACGATAAAAACAGAGGAAAACACGTAATAGGACCTTCCGAGGTCTCGTGTCGGTGCTTTACACCGTGCACGTAAAATAACCAGAGGAGATTCTGGAATGGGTCTCTGTCTGTATCATTGCACTATCCTCCAAAATCTAAAATGACTAATCTCTTCAGGAGGCGTCGCTCATATGGGCAACCAGTAGCGAGGATAAATAAACGTAAAACACACATAATAGGACCTACCTACTTTTAGTGAGTATTCAGGGGAAGTAATTGAATATGACACTCGTTACGTATTGTACGATGCAAACGTTTATTATATTCGCCTATATTATATATTTCTTCTTCGTCGTCGCCGTCAATTCCCATTAACGTACAGAACTGCAACGAGTGTATAGTGTTTTGTTTTCCTGGCGAGCTAAGCGGTTTTAGTTAAATCATAATTTATTGCAAATCAATAATAAGTATGACATGCACAAAACAAAACAATACATAATATGAAAATGCAAATGGTTTAGGCCACACGTTTTAACAAAATTAGACAACGACACACACGGTACTAAGCACTATGTGTGAGGAGCCTTGCTCAAGGACACTACATACGTGCCGTGACCGAGTACTGATCCAGGGACTCTTCGATTCCATATCCGACGCTCTACTACTGGACCACGTACCAGGAGTTATTCCTGTGTTAACCATCTCCTGTGCATGAAGACAAAGGGGAGGGCACTCGCTAATGTTGGTAAACCCATTTGCTTCTAGATTTTATTCTTGCAGTGTTCAAGTATAAGCATAGCATTGCAGTTGTATCATTTTGCTTATATATTTATAATGTTTATATGTTTAGTTTAATCATATTTTATTGCTATATACATGTACATAATAAATTCAAAGACATATATAATAAGAGCAAAAGCAAATGGGTTGGGCCACACGTTCTGAACAACATTAGTAATTGGCCCTTCCCATAGTAATTGGTTTATATGTGTACTTGTATTGTATATAGATAAGCAATAAAACATGATTAAACAAAATGAAGACACACTGATTCTAGGGGACCACTACATGTATCTACCATCAAGTCATTATCAATGCATTTTAATATCCAAATAGAGATCATTGTTTGTTATTCCGCTTTGTGATCAGGAAAGACAGTTTCAACTATTATGATGATGCTGAATCCCTTTGTTTACCCTCGTCATAGCAGATCATATGTGCGAGCGTTCTAAGATTCACGTTAAGCACCTTCGATTATCGTGAGGGTCTGTTGAGTTGTTGAATGTGTGTCTAGTATAATGATGCTCTTGAAGTTTCTGGTGATGGCGCTGTAAAATGTTGACATACAAAGGAGGCTTCTACTTCCTGTACAGGGTGATAAGTCCTATGATGTAACTTCCTGTACAGGGTGATAAGTCCTATGATGTAACTTCCTGTACAGGGTGATACGTCCTATGATGTAACTTCCTGTACATGGTGATAAGTCCTATGATGTAACTTCCTGTACAGGGTGATAAGTCCTATGATGTAACTTCCTGTACAGGGTGATAAGTCCTATGATGTAACTTCCTGTACAGGGTGATAAGTCCTATGATGTAACTTCCTGTACAGGGTGATAAGTCCTATGATGTAACTTCCTATACAGGGTGATAAGTCCTATGATGTAACTTCCTGTACAGGGTGATAAGTCCTATGATGTAACTTCCTGTACAGGGTGATAAGTCCTATGATGTAACTTCCTGTACAGGGTGATAATCCTATGATGTAACTTCCTATACAGGGATAAGTCCTATGATGTAACTCCTGTACAGGGTGATAAGTCCTATGATGTATCCTGTACAGGGTGATACGTCCTATGATGTAACTTCCTGTACAGGGTGATAAGTCCTATGATGTAACTTCCTGTACAGGGTGATAAGTCCTATGATGTAACTTCCTGTACAGGGTGATAAATCCTATGATGTAACTTCCTGTACAGGGTGATAAGTCCTATGATGTAACTTCCTATACAGGGTGATAAGTCCTATGATGTAACTTCCTGTACAGGGTGATAAGTCCTATGATGTAACTCCCTGTACAGGGTGATACGTCCTATGATGTAACTTCCTGTACAGGGTGATAAGTCCTATGATGTAACTTCCTGTACATGGTGATAAGTCCTATGATGTAACTTCCTGTACAGGGTGATAAGTCATATGATGTAGCTTCCTGTACAGGGTGATACGTCCTATGATGTAACTTCCTGTACAGGGTGATAAGTCCTATGATGTAACTTCCTGTACAGGGTGATAAGTCCTATGATGTAACTTCCTGTACAGGGTGATAAGTCCTATGATGTAGCTTCCTGTACAGGGTAACAAGTCATATTATGTAACTTCCTGTACAGGGTGATAAGTCCTATGATGTAACTTCCTGTACAGGGTGACAAGTCCTGTGATGTAACATCTTCCTTTCGAACAGCTCTTCTTAGGGCCACCCTCCTCACTGTTGGTCAATCCGCAGCAGCATATAAACAGATCTGATAGTTAGACATCTAGTCGTCTAGGTCGCTCCAGGATCAGCCCATATCTCCATCACCTCTGTTAAATGAGGCAGATGTGATGAAGCGTGTGTTTCTTGTTGCAATGTCGACAACCAGACGATCACATTATCTTCGCTGCTGCTGATAAATTTGCCCCGACCATGACGTACACGCCGTGATGAGATCGGCCGTAGATTCCATTGTACTGTGATGACAACGATGTTGCAGGATAGTTCGGAAACAGATTAGCCTAAGGATGTGGGTTCTCAAGTTTGAAGTCAAATCGGAGACGTATTTATCAAAATCAGTTTCTTACATTCAATATTCTTGGAATCCATGCATTGTCTCTCAATATTCCTGCATGTAAATGTAACAAGACAAGATCGTATTAAGTCCACGAGTTTGTACTGTGCAGCTTCACAAGAGGCTAGGTCAAACGCAAACAGTTCGATGTTGCCATTACCAAGATCGATTCACAGTATCATCTTTCTTTTAACACCTAATAAGTCATATCTTGTACATCAAGTATATCCTATATTACTATATATACTATACTATGTGTGTCATGTCATATTTACAGACGGATCTGTAGCCCAGTGGTAACACGCTGCACTGGTAATCCACTGGATCGCAGATTCGATCCCCCGTCTGACCCTAATAAAATTAACAGTCTTTCAGATGGGACGTTAAACCGAGGTCTCGTGTCGGTGATGTACACCGTGCACGTAACAGAACCAGAGGAGACTCTGGAATGGGTCTCTCTCTGTATCATTACACTATCCTCCAAAATCTAAAATGACTAATATCTTCAGGAGGCGTCGCTCATATGGGCAACCGGTAGCGACGATAAATAAACGTAAAGCACACACATGTCATATGACAACTAATTATGTCGTGCTAACTGTGGTTCTTCGGCTGTGTGACGTCATCGCATTGTATGTATGTATGTATGTATGTATGTATGTATGTATGCATGTATGTATGTACCATTAATGTCAAACCCCTTGCGGGGACCTAGACATGTTTTCCTAGGCATGCTTAGCCGACCGTAGCGGTTAACCAGTACTAAGCAATGTGTGTGAGGTGCCTCGCTCAATGACACTACATACGTGGCCTGACTGAGTATCGAACCCGGACCGTTCGATTCCAAATCCGACGCTCTACCATTGGACCACGGACGCCACGCATTGTTGGTTGTCATATAACACTGCTCACATGATTCATGTGATATAATTTACCGTCTCTTATATTTCTTTTATGGAAGGTGTATATACTTTTATATGTCTTATAATAAATGTTTTATATAGTGTGGTATATTTGTTGAGACGAAAATAAACTATTTGACATGATTTGACCATTGTTTTTTTAGACTAAAATTTAATAAACAATAACTAGATCCATTTAGAAGGGAACACTTTTATTTTCTACAATAATAGAATGCATCGGTAGCGTAATTTCTAAGAAAGAAACACGATGGACTGGTAATCCAGGGATCGCAGGTTCGATCCCCCGTCTGACCCTAATAAAATTAACAGTCTTTCAGATGGGACGTTAAACCGAGG
>CM026397.1:54506545-54519045 GCA_014843695.1 Archivesica marissinica | reverse complement strand
GCAGTATTTCAAGTTTTCAAATTCCCATAGGTACTTTACTTGAGGTGCGATTTTCAAAAACATAAATTAGTTGATTATGTTCACATTTCCAATTCGATTGTGCTTAAATGGACAAATAGTTTGTCGATGCATATTTCGTCTCTAAATTACAACATGTAGGACATTAGTTTTCTTTGAGATGCTATATATATATATAGATATATACATGTACAGTTAAACCAGTCTTAAAGCAGTCAACCATGGGAATCACACAGAAAGTGGCGGTTTAGCACATGTGGCTGTCTTAAGCAGTCAGTCAAAGGAATCGCACAGAAAATGGCTGCTTAGCACATGTGGCTGTCTGTCTTAAGCAGTCAACCATGGGAATCACACAGAAAATGGCTGCTTAGCACATGTGGCTGTCTTAAGCAGTCAACCATGGGAATCACACAGAAAATGGCTGCTTAGCACATATGGCTGCTTAATAGAGGTCAAATGTATGATAAAACAACATATTGGGACTCTGTGAACTGGCTGCTTAATACAGATTGGCTGCTTAATGGAGGTAACCACTAACGCAGGTTTAACTGTAAAGATACTCACTGAGAGATATATGTCCTAAATTAATTTATGCATTACAAATTGTGATATAAAGAAGCGTGCGGGGAACCATACAAATATTCAAGTTTTACAGTAAATCTATAATAATGGACGATAATGCTAAATCACAAACCAATTCCATACATTTCCTGTTCTTCTGTTTTCCGTCCACATGTTTACATCATACAACAAAATGGCATACACACCATTGAGATGAAAGCAATCTAAATGCGTGATAAAATTTGCAATGGTTGTGGTAAATAAACATGGATGTCTGTAAACTTTGGTAACAAGCGTCTTGATATATTTATCGTAAATGTTAATCAAAATATTTACACAAGGGGAAGTTTTATATGCTGGCCTATATGATTTAATATAATCTCACATGGGCTTTATACTCTCACATAGAGTCTTGGGAGGACACAGCATCAAACCGGTCATCATGGAGACACGTTGTGAAAGCTGGGGTCAGACGAGCTGAGGCTGAGCAAACTCGGCTTCTTGAGCAGAAACGACAGAAGCGAAAGGCATCAACCAAACTGAATCACTCGATCTTCACCTGCGATGACTGCAACAGAGACTGTCACTCAAGAATAGGCCTATTCAGTTACCGCAGAAGATGTTCCTCAACAAGAGCGCAACCCATCGTCTCATAAGACGGACGGAGGCTGATGACATGGGCTTTGTAAAGTGGATTTTAATGAATTTATGAATCTTGTATAACACGTTATTTAAAGCGACATTACATCGTAAAAAACACGACGTATAAATAGTATTGCTACTACAAATTCTTCCGTAGTAATTCGAACACTAGTGTAATAAATAAAACATGTGTGTGAGATCTACAAACTCTCAAAAGTGAAAGTAGGATTTCATATATCGGTCATCTACGTTCCTTGAATTGACGTTTGGTTATCATTAAGGTCAATAGTTTGTGCTGCTATCGTTTAGATATAATTTAAATCAGATTATTCTAAAAATAAATATTTACAGTCACAAAAGGTGAGATATAACGGTATATCTGTACCATACCTGTTGTTATTCATGATACACTATGTACCATACATGTTGTTATTCATGATACACTATGTACCATACCGGTTGTTATTCATGATACACTATGTACCATACCTGTTGTTATTCATGATACACTATGTACCATACCTGTTGTTATTCATGATACACTATGTACCATACCTGTTGTTATTCATGATACACTATGTACCATACCTGTTGTTATTCATGATACACTATGTACCATACCGGTTGTTATTCATGATACACGAGTTGTATTACTCATTAATGTTGACCCTGTTTACGTTATTTTGCTATGTCAACAAACGTTAAAATTCTGCGGTAAATAGTTGGAGAAAAAAGGAAATAGAAAATTACATTCTAAATTTGCTTTTTCACCGATGTAGTGTCGCTTTAAGAAATGAAGACATGATCTTTTTATCTCCCTCTCTGCGATCTTTAGTATATCAGTGTAGCCCCAGTGGTGTACTGGTCCGCCTTGTAGCCGATATGTTGCGGGTTCGAACACAGTCAGACGAAGGTGCATTGTCGTGTCCTTAGACAAGACTCTTAAATCCACATTTCCACTTCTCTCTCCCTCGTGGCGATGGATTGCATCAGGACTGGGGCATCAAGAGGAATTTATCTAATGTTGTATAATATCGTTTCACAATCGATCTAAACTAAATATGCATAGACACATAAAAGGTAATAGTGTCCGAAGTAACACTAATCAAATGTATGCGGTAATGTTGTTAAAACTTGTGGCCGAAACCATTTGTATTTTCATGTTATGTATTGTATCTTTATGTGTATGACATATGTACTATTGATTTGCAATAAAATATACTCACACGAAAATGAAAGTGTGCACTTGGCTTGGTTAGAGGGAGAATTGTATATTTATATAGATCTATGGAAGCAAAATATAGGCAACTCTGGTATCAAAATGGGCAAAACTGTATTGGCTACACGATGTTTTAATTTTAATTGAAATTTATAATTATCAGAACATTGTTTTACGTGTGAACATAAGTATAAAAGTGTCCCTCTAACCAAGTACACACTTTCTTTTTCGTGTGCGTATATGATTAAATAAAAAATATTATTGAGCATACAATTTTGATACACGCTGGTATGAGGGATACCTAAATGTAGATGGGTGTACGGAAGTAATACGGTGTAGGAATGTGTGTTTTACGTTTATTTATCGTCGCTACCGGTTGCCCATATGAGCGACACCTCCTGAAGAGATTAGTCATTTTAGATTGTTGGAGGATAGTGCAATGATACAGACGGAGACCCATTCCAGAGTCTTGCTGGTTCTTTTACGTGCACGATGTAAAGCACCGACACGAGACCTCGATTTAACGTCCGTCCTGAAATACTGTTAATTTTATTAGGGTCAGACGGGGGATCGAACCTGCGATCCCTGGATTACCAGTCCAGCGTGTTACTACTGGACTACAGAGCCTTCTGTACAGCTTACACTGTACCATGTATGATCTATATACTAGATCCGACACACGGCAAGTAGCAAATCTTGACTAAATACTTGTTGTACTACGACTTGTGGTATATGTTTATACAAATTTATGTTAGCTCGATTGCGAAACAAGTTATTTCAACTTATATAAATCACTCTCGAGACCTCATTCCTGATGGAATCCATCGCCACGAGGGAGAGAGAAGAGGCAACGTGGAATTTAAATGCCTTGCCTAAGGGCACAATCGTAACGGTTCCAGTGGGGCTCGAACTCCGGACTTTTCGCACCTGAAGCGAACGCGCATCCACTGCGCTATCACGATGTATGTTGTATGTGTGCCATTGATATGAATAATTAACGTATATATAAGTAATGAATGAGAAACATTAGTCAGTTACTGCCCCTGAATACTCCTAATAGTATATTGGTCCTTATAATTGTTTTCCTCTGTTTTTATCGTTGTTTCCTTTGCACCACATATGTTCCATTCTCGTTCGTAATCTCGTCTTATAATTATGAGATTATTAAATCTCGACAGATATCCTTTAGCACGTCCAGTGGATACCTTACTGTAAAAATTGGTTCAATTAATGAACACGATTTTGATAAAATTACATTTATCCTAACGCAACATCTGTTTAGACGACAACAGTACAAACAAAGGATTCCAACTAAAAGGACAATATACATTTAGGGATTAATCTGACTTTATCCATCAAGGGAGGTAATAGAAAAACGAGTAATGTCTCTCATTAGCAAGTCATTCCTTAATTGGAATTAAGTTTGTATTTTTTCTTATGATATGCTTTCGTTTCGAACCGGGTAAAGCTTGTACGTGCGACTAGTATGGCATTTATCCGCATTATACAATATCTATATAAATATAATAGTATGTGCACGATACTGGGATAACATGTATGCTGCTTAAATATGCGATACTTGGATAAAATGTATGCGGTTTAATACGATACTGGGATCAAATGTATGCGGTTTAAAATTGCGATACTGGGATAAAATGTATGCGGTTTAAAAATGCGATACTTGGATCAAATGTATGCGGGTTAATACGATACTGGGATCGAATGTGTGCGTTTTAAAAATGCGATACTGGAATAAAATGTATGCGGTTTAAAAATGCGATACTGGGATAAAATGTATGCGGTTTAAAAATGCGATACTTGGATAAAATGTATGCGGTTTAAATACGATACTTGGATACAATGTATTATATTTAATACGATGCTGGGATATCATAAATGTGGTTTAATACAATTCTGTGGTAGAATGAACGTAGTTTAATAAGATATTCAACTGTTGCCAGATTTATTTGTATCATATTTATTTAGGCTTTATTTATTTTTCAACGATTGCGAAGCAAGCTTTAACAACATATATTAATCACTCTCGTTGGCGCGGATGAAAGCGTAAATGTGGTCATTCATGTGGGAGGAAACCGGAGTACTCGGAGAAAACCCACATGTCCGATCTGGCGACCACCGTACCATCTCACATACTTCCCGGTCCGAGGATCGAACCCGGATTGCATTGGTGAGAAGCGAGCGGACAGGTATATCAGAGGTTATTACATGGTTAGTTTCATATGTCGAATGCTGATATCAAGTTAATTGTAAAAATGTATTGGCTACACGATGTTTTAATTTTAATTGAAATTTATAATTATCAGAACATTGTTTTACGTGTGAACATAAGTATAAAAGTGTCCCTCTAACCAAGTACACACTTTCTTTTTCGTGTGCGTATATGATTAAATAAAAAATATTATTGAGCATACAATTTTGATACACGCTGGTATGTGGGATACCTAATGTAGATGGGTGTACGAAAGTAACACGGTGTAGGAATGTGTGTTTTAAGTTTATTTATCGTCGCTACCGGTTGCCCATATGAGCGACGCCTCCTGAAGAGATTAGTCATTTTAGATTGTTGGAAGATAGTGCAATGATACAGACGGAGACCCATTCCAGAATCGCCTCTAGTTCTTTTACATGCACGATGTAAAGCTCTGACACGAGACCTCGGTTTAACCTCCCATCTGAAAGACTGTTAATTTTATTAGGGTCAAACGGGGGATCGAATCTGCGATCCCTGGATTACCAGTCCAGCGTGTTACCACTGGACTACAGAGCCTTCTGTACAGCTTACACTGTACCATGTATGATCTATATACTAGATCCGACACACGGCACGTAGCAACTCTTGACTAAATACTTGTTGTACTACGACTTGTGGTATATGTATGTTGTATGTGTGCCATTGATATGAATAATTAACGTATATATAAGTAATGAATGAGAAACATTAGTCAGTTACTGCCCCTGAATACTCCTAATAGTATATTGGTCCTCTTATTGGTTTCCTCTGTTTTTATCGTTGTTTCCTTTGCACCACATATGTTCAATTCTCGTCCGTATTCTCGTCTTATAATTATGAGATTATTAAATCTCGACAGATATCCTTTAGCATGTCCAATGGATACCTTACTGTAAAAATTGGTTCAATTAATGAACACGATTTTGATAAAATTACATTTATCCTAACGCAACATCTGTTTAGACGACAACAGTAAAAACAAAGGATTCCAACTAAAAGGACCAATATACATTTAGGGATAAATCTGACTTTAATGTCTCTCATTAGCAAGTCATTCCGTATTTCTTCCTATGATATGCTTTTGTTTCGAATCGGGGAAAAACGTGTACGTGCGACATAGTATGGCATTTATCCGCATTATACAATATCTATATAAATATAATAGTATGTGCACGATACTGGGATAAAATGTATGCTGTTTAAAAATGCGATACTGGGATAAAATGTATGCTGTTTAAAAATGCGATACTTGGATAAAATGTATGCTGTTTAAAAATGCGATACTTGGATAAAATGTATGGGGTCTAAAAATGCGATACTTGTATGGGGTCTAAAAATGCGATACTTGGATAAAATGTATGTGGTTTAAAAATGCGATACTTGGATAAAATGTATGGGGTCTAAAAATGCGATACTTGGATAAAATGTATGCGGTTTAAAAATGCGATACTTGGATAAAATGGTATGGGGTCTAAAAATGCGATACTTGGATAAAATGTATGCGGTTTAAAAATGCGATACTTGGATAAAATGTATGGGGTCTAAAAATGCTATACTTGTATGGGGTTTAAAATGCGATACTTGGATAAAATGTATGCGGTTTAAAAATGCGATACTTGGATAAAATGTATGGGGTCTAAAAATGCGATACTTGGATAAAATGTATACGGTTTAAAAATGCGATACTGGGATAAAATGTATGCAGTTTAATATGATACTGGGATAAAATATGTGCGGTTTAAAAATGCGACACTTGGATAAAATGTATGCTGTTTAAAAGTGCGATACTGGGATAAAATATGTGCGGTTTAAAATGCGACTTGGATCAAATGTATGCGGTTTAAAATGCGATACTGGAATAAAATGTATGCGGTTTAAAAATGCGATACTGGGATAAAATGTATGCGGTTTAAAAATGCGATACTTGGATAAAATGTATGCGGTTTAAATACGATACTTGGATACAATGTATTATATTTAATACGATGCTGGGATATCATAAATGTGGTTTAATACAATTCTGTGGTAGAATGAACGTAGTTTAATAAGATATTCAACTGTTGCCAGATTTATTTGTATCATATTTATTTAGGCTTTATTTATTTTTCAACGATTGCGAAGCAAGCTTTAACAACATATATTAATCACTCTCGTTGGCGCGGATGAAAGCGTAAATGTGGTCATTCATGTGGGAGGAAACCGGAGTACTCGGAGAAAACCCACATGTCCGATCTAGCGACCACCGTACCATCTCACATACTTCCCGGTCCGAGGATCGAACCCGGATTGCATTGATGAGAAGCGAGCGGACAGGTATATCAGAGGTTATTACATGGTTAGTTTCATATGTCGAATGCTGATATCAAGTTACAGAGGGTCGATACCTATGCTGATATGAAACTAGCCACGTAGTAACGTCTTTATTACTTTAATATGAATTTGAACATTAAATAATCAAACTCATGCTCTCCGTTATCCATTTATCAGGAATAAATCACAATTACTTAATTAGATACACGAAAATGACTGAAATATTGCCACGACACTAAATTTGAAAAGCTACGGGAAGTAAAAAAACTAGCACCGAGTGCGCATGCGCTAATTTCTCAGGAACTAGTATTGATACGCTTTATTTCTGGTTTGATACGGGCAAGTGACCGTATCGAAAAAACAAACGTAATAACAGACTGGAAAACATAGCGTATCAACCTGAGTGGTATAGACAGTATTATGATAGGAAAATAACGGTAAAATAATACGCTAAAATTCATATCTAAGTATTAAGTCTGTATATAATGTATAGTGTATGGTATGGTATGGTATGGTATGGTATGTATGTATGCATGTATGTATGTATGTATGTTAATTATGCATAATTTCTTTATATTCTTATTTGTAAAATGTTCATAGCGCTTCAAGCACAGTCATTATTCAAAATGCAAAAAAAATAATCACATTTGTAAATATTGTTGCCGGCGGTAAAACAACATATGGCACGGGCATGTGATTTGTCATCTCTATACACTGTTGTCAACTCAGTATACCATAGTACGAACGAACGTTAGCTAGCATAACATCTAAAACTGTAAACCACGAGATCTTGATTTGTAATGGTATATTGGTATGCACGTTAATTGACTTATATGCTTTTAAAATAGGACGGTATATATGCTTAGTGGTGGCAAAATTGTTGGCTTTTGCCTTTTTATGTTGAAGTTTAAATTTTATTTATTTTTCAACGATTGCGAAGCAAGTTTTAACAACTTATATTAAGCACTCTCGTTGACGCGATGAAAGCGTATATGTGGATATTTGTGTGGGAGGAAATCGAAGTACCCGGAGAAAACTCACCTGACCGATCTGGCGACCCCTGTACCATCTCACATACTTCCCGGTTTGTGAAAAGCGAGCGCGCTAACCACTCTACTACACCAGTTCACCATTTCAACTTCACAAATGCATGATTTCAACGTCATTATTCATTCCCATATAGGCACGCCTCTCGACGCCATTATCCATCTCTACATGGTAGTACCTCTCGACAACACTATCCACATTCCCACATAGAAGCACCTCTCAACACCATTATCCATTCCCACATAGAGGCACCTATCAACACCATTATCTATTCCCACATAGAAACACCTCTCAACACCAATATCCATTCCCACATAGAAGCACCTCTCAACACCAATATCCATTCCCACATAGAAGCACCTCTCCACACATTATCCATTCCCACATAGAAGCACCTCTCAACACCAATATCCATTCCCACATAGAAGCACCTCTCAACACCATTATCCATTCCCACATAGAAGCACCTCTCACACATTATCCATTCCCACATAGAGGCACCTATCAACACCATTATCTATTCCCACATAGAAGCACCTCTCAACACCATTATCCATTCCCACATAGAAGCACCTCTCAACACCATTATCCATTCCCACATAGAAGCCCTCTCAACACATTATCCATTCCCACATAGAAGCACCTCTCAACACTTATCCTTCCCCATAGAGCACCTATCACACCATTATCCATTCCCATATAGGCACGCCTCCGACGCCATAATCCATTCTACATGGTAGTACCTCTCGACAACCTATCCCATTCCCACATAGAAGCACCTCTCAACACCATTATCCATTCCCACATAGAAGCACCTCTCAACACCATTATCCATTCCCACATAGAAGCACCTCTCAACACCATTATCCATTCCCACATAGAAGCACCTCTCAACACCATTATCCATTCCCACATAGAAGCACCTCTCAACACCATTATCTATTCCCACATAGAAGCACCTCTCAACACCATTATCCATTCCCACATAGAAGCACCTCTCAACACCATTATCCATTCCCACATAGAAGCACCTCTCAACACCATTATCCATTCCCACATAGAAGCACCTCTCAACACCATTATCCATTCCCACATAGAAGCACCTCTCAACACCATTATCCATTCCCACAGAGAAGTACCTCTCAACACCATTATCCATTCCCACATAGAAGTACCTCTCAACACCATTATCCATTCCCACATAGAAGCACCTCTCAACACCATTATCCATTCCCACATAGAAGCACCTCTCAACACCATTATCCATTCCCACATAGAAGTACCTCTCAACACCATTATCCATTCCCACATAGAAGCACCTCTCAACACCATTATCTCCATTCCCACATAGAAGCACCTCTCAACACCATTATCCATTCCCATATAGGAGTATCTCTCAACACCATTATCCATTCACACATAGAAGCACCACTCAACACCATTATCTATTCCCCATAGAAGATCCTCTCACACCATTATCCATTCACACATAGAAGCACCTCTCAACACCATTATCCATTCCGACATTCCCACATAGAAGCACCTCTCAACACCAGTATCCATTCCCACATAGAAGTATCTCTCAACACCATTATCCATTCCGACAATCCCATATAGAAGTATCTCTCAACACCATTATCCATTCCCACATAGAAGTATCTCTCAACACCATTATCCATTCCGACATTCCCACGTAGAAGTATCTCTCAACACCAGGATACATTCCCACATAGAAGTATCTCTCCACACCATTATCCATTTCGACATTCCAACATAGAAGTATTTCTCGACACCATTATCCATCCCGACATTCCCACATAGAGGTATCTCTCAACACCATTATCCATTCCCACATAGAAGTATATCTCGACACCATTATCCATTCCGACATTCCCACATATATGTATCTCTCAACACCATTATCCATTCCCACATAGAAGTATCTCTCGACACCATTATCCATCCCGACATTCTCACATAGAAGTATCTCTCAACACCATTCCCAATTCCGACATTCCCACATAGAAGTATCTCTCGACACCAGTATCCATCCCGACATTCCCACATAGCAGTATATCTCAACACCATTCTCCATTCCGACATTCCCACATAGAAGTATCTCTCGACACCATTCTCCATTCCGACATTCCCACATAGAAGTATCTCTCGACACCATTATCCATTCCGACATTCCCACATATATGTATCTCTCATCACCATTATCCATTCCCACATAGAAGTATCTCTCGACACCATTATCCATCCCGACATTCTCAAATAGAAGTATCTCTCAACACCATTCTCCATTCCGACATTCTCACATAAAAGTATCTCTCGACACCATTATCCATTCCGACATTCCCACATAGAAGTATCTCTCAACACCATTCTCCATTCCGGCATTCCCACATAGAAGTATCTCTCGACACCATTAACCATTCCGACATTCCCACATAGAAGTATCTCTCAACACCATTCTCCATTCCGGCATTCCCACATAGAAGTATCTCTCAACACCATTATCCATTCCGACATTCCCACATAGAAGTATCTCTCAACACCATTATCCATTCCGACATTCCCACATAGAGGTATCTCTCAACACCATTATCCATTCCCACATAGAAGCACCTCTCAACACCATTATCCATTCCCACATAGAAGCACCTCTCAACACCAATATCCATTCCCACATAGAAGCACCTCTCAACACCATTATCCATTCCCACATAGAAGCACCTCTCCACACATTATCCATTCCCACATATTAGCACCTCTCAATACCATTATCTATTCCCACATAGAAGCAACTCTCAACACCATTATCCATTCCCACATAGAAGCACCTCTCTACACCATTATCTATTCCCACATAGAAGCACCTCTCAACACCATTATCCATTCACACATAGAAGAACCACTCAACACCATTATCTATTCCCACATAGAAGCACTTCTCAACACCATTATCCATTCACACATAGAAGCACCACTCAACACCATTATCTATTCCCACATAGAAGCACCTCTCAACACCATTATCCATTCCGACATTCCCACATAGAAGCACCTCGCAACACCATTATCCATTCCCACATAGAAGCACCTCGTAACACCATTATCCATTCCCACATAGAAGCACCTCTCAACACCATTATCCATTCCCACATAGAAGCACCTCTCAACACCATTATCCATTCCCACATAGAAGCACCTCTCAACACCATTATCCATTCCGTCACATAGAAGTACCTCTCAACACCATTATCCATTCCCACATAGAAGTATCTCTCAACACCATTATCCATTCCCACATAGAATTACCTCTCAACACCATTATCCATTCCCACATAGAAGTACCTCTCACAACATTTTCCATTCCCACATAGAAGCACCTCTCATCACCATTATCCATTCCCACATAGAAGCACCTCTCAACACCATTATCCATTCCCACATAGAAGCACCTCTCAACAGCATTATCCATTCCCACATAGAAGCACCTCTCAACACCATTATCCATTCCCACATAGAAGCACCTCTCAACACCATTATCTATTCAGACATTCCCACATAGAAGCACCTCGCAACACCATTATCCATTCCCACATAGAGGCACCTCTCAACACCAATATCTATTCCCACATAGAATCACCTCTCAACACCATTATCTATTCCCACATAGAAGCACCTCTCAACATAATTATCCATTCCCACATAGAAGAACCTCTCAACAGCATTATCCATTCCCACATAGAAGCACCTCTCAACACCATTATCCATTCCCACATAGAAGTATCTCTCAACACCATTATCCATCCCGACATTCCCAAATAGAAGTATCTCTCAACACCATTATCCATCCCGACATTCCCACATAGAAGTATCTCTCAACACCATTATCCATTCCGACATTCCCACATAGAAGTATCTCTCAACACCATTATCCATCCCGACATAGAAGTATCTCTCAACACCATTATCCATTCCCACATAGAAGTATCTCTCAACACCATTATCCATTCCGACATAGAAGTATCTCTCAACACCATTATCCATTCCGACATAGAAGTATCTCTCAACACCATTATCCATCCCGACATAGAAGTATCTCTCAACACCATTATCCATTCACACATAGAAGCACCTCTCAACACCATTATCCATTCCCACATAGAAGCACATCGCAACACCATTATCCATTCCCACATAGAAGCACCTCTCAACACCATTATCCATTCCGACATTCCCACATAGAAGCATCTCTCAACACCATTATCCATTCCTACATAGAAGCACCTCTCAACACCATTATCCATTCCCACATAGAAGCAACTCTCAACACCAGTATCCATTCCCACATAGAAGCACGTCTCAACAACATTTTCCATTCCCACATAGAAGCACCTCTCAACACCATTATCCATTCCGACATTCCCACATAGAAGCACC
>CM026397.1:54469044-54505545 GCA_014843695.1 Archivesica marissinica | reverse complement strand
TTGTATTATGGCCTGGCTATAGTACGGGGATATTTTGTATTATGGCCTGGCTATAGTACGGGGATATTTTGTATTATGGCCTGGCTATAGTACGGGGATATTTTGTATTATGGCCTGGCTATAGTACGGGGATATTTTGTATTATGGCCTGGCTATAGTACGGGGATATTTTGTATTATGGCCTGGCTATAGTACGGGGATATTTTGTATTATGGCCTGGCTATAGTACGGGGATATTTTGTATTATGGCCTGGCTATAGTACGGGGATATTTTGTATTATGGCCTGGCTATAGTACGGGGATATTTTGTATTATGGCCTGGCTATAGTACGGGGATATTTTGTTATGGCCTGGCTATAGTACGGGGATATTTTGTATTATGGCCTGGCTATAGTACGGGGATATTTTGTATTATGGCCTGGCTATAGTACGGGGATATTTTTGTATTATGGCCTGGCTATAGTACGGGGATATTTTGTATTATGGCCTGGCTATAGTACGGGGATATTTTGTATTATGGCCTGGCTATAGTACGGGGATATTTTGTATTATGGCCTGGCTATAGTACGGGGATATTTTGTATTATGGCCTGGCTATATTGTACGGGGATATTTTGTATTATGGCCTGGCTATAGTACGGGGATATTTGTATTATGGCCTGGCTATAGTACGGGGATATTTTGTATTATGGCCTGGCTATATATAGTACGGGGATATTTTGTATTATGGCCTGGCTATAGTACGGGGATATTTTGTATTATGGCCTGGCTATAGTACGGGGATATTTTGTATTATGGCCTGGCTATAGTACGGGGATATTTTGTATTATGGCCTGGCTATAGTACGGGGATATTTTGTATTATGGCCTGGCTATAGTACGGGGATATTTTGTTAATGATTACATACAAGTAAAGTGTTTGTTTATTATAATGGCACCCCTATTTAAAGGGCCAGCCATTTCGGACTTATGAGACACCTCTCTTTTTTTATGAACATCAGTACTTCCCGAATGCTATGCTTGTATGCCAGGCGCCAGGCTGGTAAGCAATCGGTAACCATTATTTAACTAGCTGGCGGCTCACCAACCGACCATGTCAGAACGAACCCCTGATGAGATTCGAACCTTCGACCTCCCGCTCCGTAGGCGGACGCTTTAACCACGAGGCCATGGATACGGTATTATGTGTGTATAACTTGAATAGTGATGTACGAGTATGCCGAACAATGTCCAAAATTTAGGCATTCCAAAAAGCTAATTGGCAACTATGCTAATGGTGAAGAAACACACAACTAATTTGTGGTCTAAAAGCTGTTACAACATAATACGTAATATTCCAATATAGATGTTCGTGTTCGATTCATTGTTGATTAGGCAGTTTAAATGTGAATGTTTTATTTGCCAGTTATAACATTTAGAAAATATTTAATGCCATTTTCCAAAACTTGATTTGACATTTACGACTTAATTTCTAACTGATCTTAATACCATGACTACATTTGGACCGTAAATAGTGTCCAGTGTATAGCACTGATCACAGTAATGTTTGATGGTCAATTGGCCATGCTTTGCCCAACTTAGATGGCCAACTGATAATGTTGTTCGTACAATGTACAAAATTCTGCCTCTAGGGTAAATAAAACACTGAAAGATTGTACAAAAGATAAAATGTTTGTGTCTGTTACATTGCAACATGTATATTTGCAAGCTACAACTTACTTGCTAACCACTCAGTAAAGTGTTTTCTATTTTATGAATTGTTGTGCAACACGAGCCACTAATTTCTCATTTAGATATTTATTTGTATATTAATAATTTGTTTTGATTATATGTTTTAAAAAGACATTTCAATGCAGTTAGACGGATTTTTATTTTTTCAACATAAAATTAACGAAATAGTCAAAACATGCTACCTCTGTTAGTAGTGGTTGAGAAAAGACAGAATCACATGTATCATACCGCAACATCTGGTTAGGGCACAACAGTAAAAACAAAGGATTCTAACTAAAATAACCTATTCACATTTTGAAATAAATTAGACTTTGCCTACCTAGGGAGGTAATATAAAATAAATTAGAGATGTCTCTCATTGCAATAACCATAATGAACTATAACACTATGTGTGTGTGTTTTACGTTTATTTATCGTCTCTACCGGTTGCCCATATGAGCGACGCCTCCTGAAGAGATTAGTCATTTTAGATTTTGGAGGATAGTGCAATGATACAGACAGAGACTCATTCCAGAGTCTCATCTGGGCTTTTTACGTGCACGATGTAAAGCACCGACACGAGATCTCAGTTTAAAGTCCCATCTGAAAGACTGTTAATTTTATTAGGGTCAGACGGGGGATCGAACCTGCGATTCGTGGATTACCAGTCCAGCGTGTTACCGCTGGACTACAGATACATCTGTATTGTGTGTTTTACGTTTATTTATCGTCGTTACCGGTTGCCCATATGAGCTACGTCTCCTGAAGAGATTAGAAATTTTAGATTTTTGGAGGATAGTGCAATGATACAGACAAAGATCCATTCCAGAGTCTGCTCTGGTTCTTTTACGTCTCATCTGAAAGACTGTTAATTTTATTAGGGTCAGACAGGAGATCCAGCGTCCGGCGTGTTACCACTGGACTACAGATCCGCCTGTCAATAGATTCTTCCCTGTATATAGTGCGCATTGTCTGAAAGTAGTACCAGGACTACTTTATGAGGGAGGAGGTTTTTGCGAGAGGTAATAAGTTAATCTTTTAGGTGATTAAACTAAGCATTATAAAAGATGTAAATAAAAAACACAGTATTGTTATTATTTCGGTAAACACGTGCATTATGACCATCATGTTCTAATGTTGTACATGTTCTAATGTTGTACATGTTCTAATGTTGTACATGTTCTAATGTTACACGTGTTCTAATGTTGTACATGTTCTACTGATTATAATGTTGTACATGTTCTACTGATTATAATGTTGTACATGTTCTACTGATTATAATGTTGTACATGTTCTACTGATTATAATGTTGTACATGTTCTACTGATTATAATGTTGTACATGTTCTTTGTTCGTGATGGTTGCCTGTTCTCAAACGTTGACAAGCGTGATTCCACAATCTACCTGGATTCCAGTCCAGCCATCGTGTACCATATTATTATTGGCAAAGCTTATTTCCCCAATATACCTGTATTCCAATCAACCAATCGTGTACACTATTATAACTGTCAATGATATTTTCCCAATCTACCTGCATTCCAATCAACCAATCGTGTACACTATTATAACTGTCAATGATATTTTCCCAATCTACCTGTATTCCAATCAACCAATCGTGTACACTATTATAACTGTCAATGATATTTTCCCAATCTACCTGTATTCCAATCAACCAATCGTGTACACTATTATAACTGTCAATGATATTTTCCCAATCTACCTGTATTCCAATCCGCGCATATTGCACCATATTGCTACTGGTAATGGTATTTCCACAATCTACCTGGATTCCAATCCGCGCATATTGTACAATATTGCTACTGGCAATGGTATTTCATCAATCTACCTGGATTTAAATCCGCCCATATTGTACCATGTTCCTACTGGCAACGGTATTTCCACAATCTACCTGTATTCCAATCCGCGCATATTGTACCATGTTGCTACTGTCAATGGTATTTCCACAATCTACCTGTATTCCAATCCGCCCATATTGTACCATGTTGCTACTGGCAATGGTATTACACAGATCTACCTGTATTCCAATCCGTGCATATTGTACCATGTTCCTACTGGTAATGGTATTTCCACAATCTACATGTATTCCAATCCGCGCATATTGTACCATGTTGCTACTGGCAATGGTATTACACAGATCTACCTGTATTCCAATCCGTGCATATTGTACCATGTTCCTACTGGTAATGGTATTTCCACAATCTACATGTATTCCAATCCGCGCATATTGTACCATATTCCTACTGGCAATGCTATTTCACCAATCTACCTGTATTCCAATCCGCGCATATTGTACCATATTGCTACTGGCAATGGTATTTCCACAATCTACCTGTATTCCAATCCGCGCATATTGTACCATATTGCTACTGGCAACGGTATTTCCACAATCTACCTGTATTCCAATCCGCGCATATTGTACCATGTTGCTACTGGCAACGGTATTTCCACAATATACCTGTATTCCAATCCGCGCATATTGTACCATGTTGCTACTGGCAATGGTATTTCACAAATGTACCTGTATTCCAATCCGTCCATCTTGTACCATGTTGCTACTGGCAATGGTATTACACAGATCTACCTGGATTCCAATCCGCCCATATTGTATCATGTTCCTACTGGCAATGGTATTTCCACAATCTACCTTTATTCCAATCCGCGCATATTGTACCATGTTGCTACTGGTAATGGTATTTCCACAATCTACCTGGCTTTCAATCCGCGCATATTGTACCATGTTGCTACTGGCAATGTTCTGATTCGCATAATGTATTGCAGATAAGACTTAATTGCATATTGTATCAAATAAGATTCATTCTCAATTATGGATTTTGTCTAGTTTTGCATGTTTATGAGTTATCCGCTGGAACATGCATGTAGGCAAGCGTCTCTCGAGTCCACTATATGCAAGCGTCTCACGAGTTCACTATTTATCATTTTGAGGGCAAAGTCTCTAACGCAACCATCCAAAGGCAATCATCTTAGCTCAACAATCTCAACGCCAAACGTGTCTGATCCAATCTTCTCCCAAAGGTAAGCGATTCTCAAATATAACAAACTGCAAGCATTTCTACCCAGACCTCATGCAAGCATTTATACCCAGCACTCATGCAATCACTTCTACCCCCGACCTCATGCAAGCATTTCTACCCCACCTCATGCAAGCATTTCTACCCCACCTCATGCAAGCATTTCTACCCCACCTCATGCAAGCATTTCTACCTCGACCTCCCAATATCAAATGGCAATGTCAAATGGCAATGTCAAATGACAAGGTAAAATGGCAATGTAAAATGACACGGTAAAATGACAAGGTAAAATGGCAATGTAAAATGGCAATGTAAAATGACAAGGTAAAATGACAAGGTAAAATGACACGGTAAAATGACAAGGTAAAATGACAATGTAAAATGGCAATGTAAAATGACAGGGTAAAATGACAAGGTAAAATGGCAATGTAAAATGGCAATGTAAAATGACAAGGTAAAATGACAATGTAAAATGACAATGTAAAATGGCAATGTAAAATGACAAGGTAAAATGACAAGGTAAAATGGCAATGTAAAATGACAATGTAAAATGACACGGTAAAATGACAAGGTAAAATGACATGGTCAAATGACAATGTAAAATGACAAGGTAAAATGACAATGTAAAATGGCAATGTAAAATGACAAGGTAAAATGACAAGGTAAAATGGCAATGTAAAATGACAAGGTAAAATGACAAGGTAAAATGGCAATGTAAAATGGCAATGTAAAATGACAAGGTCAAATGACAAGGTCAAATGACAAGGTAAAATGACAAGGTAAAATGACAAGGTAAAATGGCAATGTAAAATGACAAGGTAAAATGGCAAGGTAAAATGACAAGGTAAAATGGCAATGTAAAATGGCAAGGTAAATGCAAGTAAAATGACAAGTAAAATGACAAGGTCAAATGACAGGTAAAATGACAAGGTCAAATGACAAGGTAAAATGGCAATGTAAAATGGCAATGTAAAATGACAAGGTAAAATGACAAGGTAAAATGACACGGTAAAATGACAAGGTAAAATGACAATGTAAAATGGCAATGTAAAATGACAAGGTAAAATGACAAGGTAAAATGGCAATGTAAAATGGCAATGTAAAATGACAAGGTAAAATGACAATGTAAAATGACAATGTAAAATGGCAATGTAAAATGACAAGTAAAATGACAAGGTAAAATGGCAATGTAAAATGACAATGTAAAATGACAAGGTAAAATGACAAGGTAAAATGACAAGGTCAAATGACAATGTAAAATGACAAGGTAAATGACAATGTAAATGGCAATGTAAATGACAAGGTATAAAATGACAAGGTAAAATGGCAATGTAAAATGACAAGGTAAAATGACAAGGTCAAATGACAAGGTAAAATGACAAGGTCAAATGACAAGTAAAATGCAATGTAAAATGGCAATGTAAAATGACAAGGTAAAATGACAAGGTAAAATGACACGGTAAAATGACAAGGTAAAATGACAATGTAAAATGGCAATGTAAAATGACAAGGTAAAATGACAAGGTAAAATGGCAATGTAAAATGGCAATGTAAAATGACAAGGTAAAATGACAATGTAAAATGACAATGTAAAATGGCAATGTAAAATGACAAGGTAAAATGACAAGGTAAAATGGCAATGTAAAATGACAATGTAAAATGACAAGGTAAAATGACAAGGTAAAATGACACGGTCAAATGACAATGTAAAATGACAAGGTAAAATGACAATGTAAAATGGCAATGTAAAATGACAAGGTAAAATGACAAGGTAAAATGGCAATGTAAAATGACAAGGTAAAATGACAAGGTAAAATGGCAATGTAAAATGGCAATGTAAAATGACAAGGTCAAATGACAAGGTCAAATGACAAGGTAAAATGACAAGGTAAAATGACAAGGTAAAATGGCAATGTAAAATGACAAGGTAAAATGGCAAGGTAAAATGACAAGGTAAAATGGCAATGTAAAATGACAAGGTAAAATGGCAAGGTAAAATGACAAGGTAAAATGACAAGGTAAAATGGCAAGGTAAATGGCAAGGTAAAATGACAAGGTCAAATGACAAGGTCAAATGACAAGGTAAAATGACAAGGTCAAATGACAAGGTCAAATGACAAGGTAAAATGACAAGGTAAAATGGCAAGGTAAAATGGCAAGGTAAAATGACAAGGTCAAATGACAAGGTAAAATGACACGGTAAAATGACACGGTAAAATGACAAGGTAAATTGGCAATGTAAAATGGCAATGTGAAATATCAAATTGCTGTTAGCAATTGATTTTGTCACCGATGTAGTATCGCTTTATGTAGAAACAAGGCATCTGCTCCTATAGCCCAAAAGCAAACGTCGCTACATGGACATGTATACACATGGGGTAGATTTGTACTTGCTTGAGATGACACCAGCGGTACATAGGGTGGGTTTGTTTAACATGTTTGCATGTATGTATAAATTAAAGGAAAAATATAATAAAACTGATATCAGAAACGAGATCTGCGTATTATCTTTACATATTACCATAATTTACATTGTGTTGCATTTATACAGTCAATTGTTTTAACCGCTTCATGGTTACTTTATAGCCGTCGGACTTCCATGGGAGACAAAAAGGATATATTAGAAGTTCAAAAGAAGCATTATCAAAGTGAATATGCCCAGAGGACCGGCGATATACAGATATAATAATGGCTAGTCAGAAGTTAAAAACAAAGATAACACGTACGAAAACGTCGTTGATATACTTTCGAAAACCCGCAGGGAGCATTCGCGACACAGATGGACAGACACAGAAACTCACAACTCCTAACTACAATGGTAAAAACCAATTAATTCCGTCCGATCTGAACGTTAATAAATTATAATGGTATAATTATGTAATATAAAAATTATAGTATTTTATTGTGTGATTGTTCAGCTCCAAATATCTCTGTATTGCAACTTGAATGAGATATTAAACAAACACACAAACAAACAAACAACCAAGGTAAGGGTGCATTATTCTCTATCTAACTACAGATCCAACTAAAGCACAGCGCGCCAAGGTAACATATCATTTAAGCGCATAATAACGTATAAGTGAATTACAGCATGGCAATCATAAACTGTATATATGAAACCAATTACGTAACATTGCACAGCGTAATAATATATACGTAGATGTGAATATCTATACAAAGTAACGTCATACCAAGCCACATTTATAGTTTGTTTATGTTTTGTTTTGCAAAAAAAATAAAAATATAATAATAATTATTGACCTGATCGCACGATGCCAAAGCGCGCACTGCTGCACATTGAAATATTACGGAGCCAAAGTTACATCCGAGGTATCAAGCAGGTCATTTGGCGGTCATACATGAATATGCGCGGGTTGCTAGTTTATCTAAATGAAATTAACAGAATGTTAATTCTACATATAAGTTTGAAAATGATTTAATTGGAAAAGAGTTAAGTGGATCATCTATTGCTATCTATTTATGAAGGTCCACAGTGGACATGTTTATGTTATCCTTGGTATTTATTAAATTCCAACTCTCTCAATATCTTTAATACTCGATATTTTAGATGGAATAAGCCAACAGAAACATAGAAATCTGGTAATATATATATATACATAACGGATGAGCTTCCACGTATTGCTGAATACTGTACCTAACATGTAGTGTTTCTTTAATAAATATGTTTTCTATGTCAATGTATGTATGTTGAGGGCCTTATTTGTATTAGCCATGCGTTATGTAAGCTCCCTCGTAAAATGAAGTCTTTATTATTATTATTATTGTTGTTGTTATTGTTATATTTTATTTATTTTATTATTATTTATTTATTATTATTATTATTATTATTATTGTTGTTGTTGTTGTTATTATTATTATGAATTTGTATTTCTTTTATGACATATATTATATTTTGCCAGAATAACACGATACTACAGAGGTCTCGTGTCGGTGCTTTACACCGTGCACGTAAAAGAACCAGAGGAGACTCTGGAATGGGTCTCTGTCTGTATCATTGCACTATCCTCCAAAATCTAAAATTACTAATCTCTTCTTCAGGAGGCGTCGCTCATATGGGCAACCGGTAGCGACGATAAATAAAGGTAAAGCACACTAACACGATACTATACTATCTATTAGCCGTACATTTTATTCCAGTGCAAGCTGCTTCTTTATTTGTCGGAGACATGAACTTAGCCATGTGCTAAAATAAAATGTCGAATAGTCCAGAATGCTCGAAATGTATAGCTTAAAATATCCAAGAAATCGTACGTAAAACAAATGCTTTGCTATATTTGGTTAGTTATGGGCTATAATTATTTGGTTAGTTATGGGCTATATTTGGTTAGTTGTGGCTATATGTCGTTAGTTATGGGCTATATTTGGTTAGTTGTTGCTATATGTCGTTAGTTATGGCCTATATTTGGTTAGTTTTGGCTATATGTCGTTAGTTATGGGCTATATTTGGTTAGTTGTGGATATATTTGGTTAAGTGTGGCTATATTTGGTTAGCTGTGGCTAAAAAAAGAGTTTAAACTTTATTTATTTTACAACGATTGCGAAGCAAGTTTTAACAACTTATATTAATCACTCTCGTTGGCACGGATGAAAGCGTAAATGTGGTCATTCGTGTAGGAGGAAACCGGAGTACCCAGAGAAAACCCACCTGTTCGATCTAGCGACCACCGCACCAGCTCACATACTTCCCGGTCAGAGGATCGAACCCGAGTTGCATTGGTGAGAAGCGAGCGCGTTAACCACTGCGCTAATCGAACAGCCAGTTGTGGCTATATTTCCATAGACGCTGCCAATATTTAGTTAGTTGCTGACTTGATTTTAGTATAACGGACATTTCCGGATTCTCAAACATTGGGTAGTCTCCCTTGATACTTCTTGTATAGATATATTTCTTTATTTATAAAAGGTGACCTAATTAATTCTGAACTAACCTTCCTTAGGGCCCTCAAATATAAGTATGGAAAGCATTTTCCGATTAAAACACGAGCATTATCACTATTAATTAGAATACAGATACTTAGATAGTAAACCCCTGAGGTAATGTTGGCAAAAGTTGTGGCCCAACGCATTTGTTTTATCAATTAATGCATTGTATATATACCTATTGTATTAATATACAGAACGTGTTTGTTTATTATAATTTAGTATTATTATTATTATTTAAAGGGCCAGCTATTTTTGACTTATGAGACATCTCTTTTTAAGAACATCATTACTTCCCGAATCGGTAACCATTATTTAACTAGCTAGCGGCTAACCAACCGGCCATATCAGAACGATGATGAGATTCGCACCATCGACCTCCCGCTCCGTAGGCGGACGCATTAACCAGTAGGCCACGGAGACGGTAACATACATGCAACTGATAAATGCAATAACATAATTATGATTAAAAATTAAACTAAGCTAAGCTAACACTGAACGCTCATACCAGACGTAGTAGGAACTAATGGTGACGGGGCGTATTGTGATCGTTTGGGATGTATGTACTATGGATATCCACCTTGTAACCGATGAGTCCCACCAAACCCGCACAACAAAACACTTGAATTTACATCGACACTACTCCCTATCTCATAGCGATGGACTACTATACGAATGAGGTCTAAAGTTGTACTAATGATGAACATGTTCCGCAATGGCGAAAGTCGTGTTAGTGCAATGGTAGCGCGTTCGCTTTAGGTGCGAAAGGTCCGACGTTCCAGCCCCGAGTGTGCCCTTAGGCAATGCATTTAATGTCCACATTGCCCCTTCACCATTCCTCGTAGCGATGGATTCCATCAGGAATTTTAAAAAAAGGGTATAAACTTTATTTATTTTACAACGATTGCGAATCATGTTCTAACAACTTATAATAACCACTCTCATTGGCGCGGATGAACGCGTAGATGTGGTAATTCGTGTCGGAGGGAACCGGAGTACCCGGAGAAAACACACCTGTCCGATCTGGCGACATCAGGAATGAGGTATCGAGAGTGATTAATATAAGTTGTAAGAACTTGTTTCACAATCTCGCTAACATAAAGGCTTATCAGCTGAGAGCTACCATGTACACGACAAGCAGTGTTTTCCCCCAAAATGCACGTGCATGATCACCATCCTGGAAGAATAGAATGAGAGAAAAATGTATTGTTCATGATAATCGGATTCAATCCAAAAAAATAAATTAGTGTAATAATATTCAAACATTAAACGAATTGGGTTTTTGAAGAACAGTGCTATTATCGCTTTACACCAGATTTGAACATTGTATTCATTTTCGCCGGAAGGGTAAACTGATTTATTCAAACGTTTAACAAATATATGGCTTAAGGAATCTACCATACCAATTTATGATATCAGTTTCAAGAACGTTTTGTCTTATTGTGTGTCCAATTTGCCCCATTTACTCCCACATAGTTCACGTTTTGCATTCAAAACAGCGTCAGAATCTTTTTCTTTTAATCACGCAGAATTGACGAAGCGACAGTAACGCGCATGTAGAAAATAATGATGTTCGCTGATGCGGTCATTGAGCCCGAAAAACGGAAGATACTCGGCGAAAGAATTAACAAAATATTAATTCTCTATCTCTTCCGTGATTGGCTGATTGTGAAATATAAGACTTCTTGAAATACAGAGTCGAGATAATGAGCAAGTCTGTCTTTTGTAGAAACGAATCTTGTGGAATAATTCTTCTCGGGTTTCTCGTCAGATTTAACACCACGTGACCTCCACTGATCTCCACTTCATTAACAGGTCGTGCGAACTATCATCTGCTGGAGACAAGCACCAGTTAAATGAGGGCAACGAGTCGTGTCTCGGGTCTGGAAGTTATCGAACGCCACCAATACAAACTGGTGGGAACATATATATGATATATGATGTCAACGCAAAACTCGTTGCACATAGCAAGCTGAAATATTTATATATAACAAATGTTTGCCCTCACGTATGTAATCGCAACATATCTACTACACGTAAACATACACGCATGCAATCGCAACCTCTCTACTACACGTACACATACACACATGAAATCGCAACCTCTCTACTACACGTACACATACACGCATGCAATCGCAACCTCTCTACTACACGTAAACATTCACATATGAAATCTTAACATCTCTACTACACGTAAACATACACGCATGAAATCACTTCCTCTCTACTACACGCAAACACACACGTACCGCTCTACAACAGTACATACTTATATATACATGTAACAATCGCATAACTCTGATACGCAAATATACACGTATGTAATCGCAACCTCTCTACTACACGTACACATACACGCATGCAATCGCAACCTCTCTACTACACATACATGCATGAAATCGCAACCTCTCTACTACACGTAAACATACACGCATGCACTCGCAACATCTCTACTATACGTACACATACACGCATGCAATCGTAACCTCTCTACTACACGTAAACATACACGCATGCAATCGCAACCTCTCTACTACACGTAAACATACACGCATGCAATCGCAACCTCTCTACTACACGTACACATACACGCACGCAATCGCAACCTCTCTACTACACATACATGCATGAAATCGCAACCTCTCTACTACACGTAAACATACACGCATGTAATCGCAACCTCTCTACTACACGTAAACATACACGCATGTAATCGCAACCTCTCTACTACACGTAAACATACATGCATGCAATCGCAACCTCTCTACTACACATACACGCATGCAATCGCAACCTCTCTACTACACGTAAACATACACGCATGCAATCGCAACCTCTCTACTACACGTAAACATACATGCATGTAATCGCAACCTCTCTACTACACATACACGCATGCAATCGCAACCTCTCTACTACACGTAAACATACATGCATGTAATCGCAACCTCTCTACTACACATACACGCATGCAATCGCAACCTCTCTACTACACGTAAACATACACGCATGCAATCGCAACCTCTCTACTACACGTAAACATACATGCATGTAATCGCAACCTCTCTACTACACATACACGCATGCAATCGCAACCTCTCTACTACACGTAAACATACATGCATGTAATCGCAACCTCTCTACTACACATACACGCATGCAATCGCAACCTCTCTACTACACGTAAACATACATGCATGTAATCGCAACCTCTCTACTACACATACACGCATGCAATCGCAACCTCTCTACTACACGTAAACATACACGCATGCAATCGCAACCTCTCTACTACACATACATGCATGTAATCGCAACCTCTACTACACGTAAACATACACGCATGAAATCGCAACCTCTTTACTACACGTAACATACACGCATGCAATCGCAACCTCTCTACTACACGTAAACACATGCATGTAATCGCAACATCTCTACTACACGTAAACATACACGCATGCAATCGCAACCTCTCTACTACACGTAAACATACATGCATGCAATCGCAACCTCTCTACTACACGTAAACATACATGCATGTAATCGCAACCTCTCTACTACACGTAAACATACACGCATGTAATCTCAACATATCTACTACACGTAAACATACATGCATGCAATCGCAACCTCTCTACTACACGTAAACATACATGCATGTAATCTCAACATATCTACTACACGTAAACATACATGCATGTAATCGCAACCTCTCTACTACACGTAAACATACACGCATGTAATCTCAACATATCTACTACACGTAAACATACATGCATGTAATCGCAACCTCTCTACTACACGTAAACATACACGCATGTAATCTCAACATATCTACTACACGTAAACATACATGCATGCAATCGCAACCTCTCTACTATACGTACACAGACACGTATGCAATCGCAACCTCTCTACTACACGTAAACATACACGCATGTAATCGCAACCTCTCTACTACACGTAAACATACACGCATGCAATCGCAACCTCTCTACTACACATACACGCATGTAATCGCAACCTCTCTACTACACGTAAACATACATGCATGCAATCGCAACCTCTCTACTACACATACATGCATGCAATCGCAACCTCTCTACTACACGTACACATACACATATGTAATCGCAACCTCTCTACTACACGTAAACATGCACGCAGGCAATCGTAACCTCTCTACTACACGTAAACATGCACGCATGGAATCGCAACCTCTCTACTACACGTACACATACACGCATGTAATCGCAACCTCTCTACTACACGTACACATACACGCATGCAATCGCAACCTCTCAACTACACGTAAACATACACGCATGTAATCTCAACATATCTACTACAGGTAAACATACACGCATGCAATCGCAACCTCTCTACTACACATAAACATACACGCATGTAATCGCAACCTCTCTACTACACGTACACATACACGCATGTAATCGCAACCTCTCTACTACACATAAACATACACGCATGGAATCGCAACCTCTCTACTACACGTAAACATACACGCATGGAATCGCAACCTCTCTACTACACGTACACATACACGCATGCAATCGCAACCTCTCTACTACACGCAAACATACACGCATGGAATCGCAACCTCTCTACTACACGTACACATACACGCATGTAATCGCAACCTCTCTACTACACGTACACATAAACGCATGTAATCGAAACCTCTCTACTACACGTAAACATACACGCATGGAATCGCAACCTCTCTACTACACGTAAACATACATGCATGGAATCGCAACCTCTCTACTACACGTACACATACACGCATGCAATCGCAACCTCTACTACACGTACACATACACGCATGCAATCGCAACCTCTACTACACGTACACATACACGCATGCAATCGCAACATCTACTACACGTACACATACACGCATGAAATCGCAACCTCTTTACTACACGTACACATACACGCATGCAATCGCAACCTCTCTACTACACGCAAACATACACGCATGGAATCGCAACCTCTCTACTACACGTACACATACACGCATGGAATCGCAACCTCTCTACTACACGTACACATACACGCATGCAATCGCAACCTCTCTACTACACGTACACATACACGCATGTAATCGCAACCTCTCTACTACACGTACACATAAACGCATGGAATCGCAACCTCTCTACTACACGTAAACATACACGCATGGAATCGCAACCTCTCTACTACACGTACACATACACGCATGCAATCGCAACCTCTACTACACGTACACATACACGCATGCAATCGCAACCTCTACTACACGTACACATACACGCATGCAATCGCAACCTCTACTACACGTACACATACACGCATGAAATCGCAACCTCTTTACTACACGTAAACATACACGCATGGAATCGCAACCTCTCTACTACACGTACACATACACGCATGGAATCGCAACCTCTCTAGGCTACAACACATACACGCATGCAATCGCAACCTCTCTACTACACGCATCTCAGTTTTGGAGTCGATACTCTCTGTCTGAAAGACAAATCAGCTCCGTGTTTCTGCAGACTGTTTGAGGTCTAAAATGTTTATGACTGCGTGCGACACGAGTTAGGAATTTTCATTAACTCTCCGCCCGAAGGTACAATATAACTTCAGAATATGAGCAAAGAATTTGATCGAAATTCAATTATATGAAAAAGGCAGTGCGCTGTTAATATCAATTCTGATATCGTTTGACTAGAAGTGATGGCAAAATGCTCGCGCATTAACAACGAGGACTTATTACAGGGACAACTGTTCTTTTTGAAGTTGTCAGCCAACAAACGACTTTGCTGATTGCCCTTGATTGGCTTGTACGGTTGCATTTTTCCATATTGATACACAACCCCGTGAATAAAGCCAACACTTGAGCGTGGAGAGAATCGGGCTTTATAGAGAGGTGGTCGTTATTTTCAGGAATTATTCTGTGATGTCATCATACGGATCCATGTGGGTGGTCTTAATTCATTTTAGTCATTGTTCCGAGATTGTGTTAAGCACAGATTTGACTGTATATTTCCTTAGTATTGATGAACAAGGGAACATTACAAGCTTTTGAAGCTATATTAAATTATTTGAATAGGTGATCTAAAAATGCGACTGAATACCACATGTGTTTGTTTGCAAATCGTCGGCGTATTTATTCTGACAAATATCGTTATCGTCTCGGACATTCTCTGCCGGGATTTATCTAGCTAGCTATCTATCTATCTATCTATCTATCTATCTATCTATCTATCTATCTATCTATCTATCTATCTATCTATCTATCTATCTATCTATCTATCTATCTATCTATCTATCTATCTATCTATCTATCTATCTATCTATCTATCTATCTATCTATCTATCTATCTATCTATCTATCTATCTATCTATCTCTATCTATCTATCTATCTTCTATCTATCTATCTATCTATCTATCTATCTATCTATCTATCTATCTATCTATCTATCTATCTATCTATCTATCTATCTATCTATCTATCTATCTATCTATCTATCATCTATCTATCTATCTATCTATCTATCTATCTATCTATCTATCTATCTTCTATCTATCTATCTATCTATCTATCTATCTATCTATCTATCTATCTATCTATCTATCTATCTATCTATCTATCTATCTATCTATCTATCTATCTATCATCTATCTATCTTTATCTATCTATCTATCTTCTATCTATCTTCTATCTATCTATCTATCTATCTCTATCTATCTATCTATCTATCTATCTATCTATCTATCTATCTATCTATCTATCTATCTATCTATCTATCTATCTATCTATCTATCTATCTATCTATCTATCTATCTATCTATCTATCTATCTTCCCTTAATGTCGAACCCCTCGCGGGGATGTAGACATGTTTATTTCTGGGATACATTAATGTTACTTGTGAAACATTCGTCTACCACTCCATTCTCGCCTATACCTATTTTACAGCTTTTGATTTGTATATATGTTGAGGGCCTCATGCTAGATTCGTAAAATAAAGTATTAATTAATAGTTGTTATTATGTTGCATCTTGAGATAGGGGTCCAAGGGGGTTAGACTGACACTAGACTATGAGATTTAATGTTTTCCCCCATTTTCATTACAATCGAATGTACCACTGGCAATTTTAACATAATTTTCTGGCTATTTGTATCTCTATGTAAAGTTGGATACTAATGTTCAGATATACTCACTCCTATGTGGGAATGGATAATGGTGTTGAGAGATACTTCTATGTGGGAATGGATAATGGTGTTGAGAGATACTTCTATGTGGGAATGGATAATGGTGTTGATAGATACTTCTATGTGGGAATGGATAATGGTGTTGAGAGATACTTCTATGTGGGAATGGATAATGGTGTTGAGAGATACTTCTATGTGGGAATGGATAATGGTGTTGATAGATACTCCTATGTGGGAATGGATAATGGTGTTGAGAGATACTTCTATGTGGGAATGGATAATGGTGTTGAGAGATACTTCTATGTGGGAATGGATAATGGTGTTGAGAGATACTTCTATGTGGGAATGGATAATGGTGTTGATAGATACTTCTATGTGGGAATGGATAATGGTGTTGAGAGATACTTCTATGTGGGAATGGATAATGGTGTTGAGAGATACTTCTATGTGGGAATGGATAATGGTGTTGAGAGATACTTCTATGTCGGAATGTCGGGATGGATAATGGTGTTGAGAGATACTTCTATGTCGGAATGTCGGGATGGATAATGGTGTTGAGAGATACTTCTATGTGGGATTGTCGGGATGGATAATGGTGTTGAGAGATACTTCTATGTGGGAATGTCGGGATGGATAATGGTGTTGAGAGATACTTCTATGTGGGAATGGATAATGGTGTCGAGAGATACTTCTATGTGGGAATGCCGGAATGGATAATGGTGTTGATAGATACTTCTATGTGGGAATGGATAATGGTGTTGATAGATACTTCTATGTGGGAATGGATAATGGTGTTGATAGATACTCCTATGTGGGAATGGATAATGGTGTTGAGAGATACTTCTATGTGGGAATGTCGGAATGGATACTGGTGTTGATATATACCTCTATGTGGGAATGTCGGGATGGATAATGGTGTTGAGAGATACTTCTATGTGGGAATGTCGGAATGGAGAATGGTGTTGAGAGATACTTCTATGTGGGAATGTCGGGATGGATAATGGTGTTGAGAGATACTTCTATGTGGGAATGTCGGGATGGATAATGGTGTTGAGAGATACTTCTATGTGGGAATGTCGGGATGGATAACGGTGTTGAGAGATACTTCTATGTGGGAATGTCGGGATGGATAATGGTGTTGAGAGATACTTCTATGTGGGAATGTCGGGATGGATAATGGTGTTGAGAGATACTTCTATGTGGGAATGCCGGAATGGATAATGGTGTTGAGAGATACTTCTATGTGGGAATGTCGGAATGGAGAATGGTGTTGAGAGATACTTCTATGTGGGAATGTCGGGATGGATAATGGTGTTGAGAGATACTTCTATGTGAGTATGTCGGAATGGAGAATGGTGTTGAGAGATACTTCTATGTGGGAATACCGGAATGGATAATGGTGTTGAGAGATACTTCTATGTGGGAATGTCGGAATGGAGAATGGTGTTGAGAGATACTTCTATGTGGGAATGTCGGAATGGATAATGGTGTTGATAGATACTTCTATGTGGGAATGTGGGAATGGATAATGGTGTTGAGAGATACTTCTATGTGGGAATCCCGGAATGGATATTGGTGTTGATAGATACTTCTATGTGGGAATGTCGGGATGGATAATGGTGTTGAGAGATACTTCTATGTGGGAATGTCGGGATGGATAATGGTGTTGAGAGATACTTCTATGTGGGAATGTCGGGATGGATAATGGTGTTGAGAGATATTTCTATGTGGGAATGCCGGAATGGATAATGGTGTTGATAGATACTTCTATGTGGGAATGAATACTGGTGTTGAGAGATACTTCTATGTGGGAATGCCGGAATGGATAATGATGTTGAGAGATACTTCTATGTGGGAATGGATAATGGTGTTGAGAGATACTTCTATGTGGGAATGGATAATGGTGTTGAGAGGTGTTTCTATGTGGGAATGGATAATGGTGTTGATAGATACTTCTGTGTGGGAATGGATAATGGTGTTGAGAGATACTTCTATGTGGGAATGCCGGAATGGATAATGGTGTTGAGAGATACTTCTATGTGGGAATGGATAATGGTGTTGAGAGATACTTCTATGTGGGAATGGATAATGGTGTTGAGAGATACTTCTATGCCGGAATGGATAATGGTGTTGAGAGATACTTCTATGTGGGAATGTCGGAATGGAGAATGGTGTTGAGAGATACTTCTATGTGGGAATGTCGGAATGGATAATGGTGTTGATAGATACTTCTATGTGGGAATGTGGGAATGGATAATGGTGTTGAGAGATACTTCTATGTGGGAATCCCGGAATGGATATTGGTGTTGATAGATACTTCTATGTGGGAATGTCGGGATGGATAATGGTGTTGAGAGATACTTCTATGTGGGAATGGATAATGGTGTTGATAGATACTTCTATGTGGGAATGGATAATGGTGTTGAGAGATACTTCTATTTGGGGATGTATAATGGTGTTGAGAGATACTTCTATGTGGGAATGGATAATGGTGTTGAGAGATACTTCTATGTGGGGATGGATAATGGTGTTGAGAGATACCTCTATGTGGGAATGTCGGAATGGATAATGGTGTTGAGAGATACTTCTATGTGGGAATGTCGGAATGGATAATGGTGTTGAGAGATACTTCTATGTGGGCATGTTGGAATGGATAATGGTGTTGAGAGATACTTCTATGTGGGAAGGTCGGAATGGATAATGGTGTCGAGAGATACTTCTATGTGGGAATGCCGGAATGGAGAATGGTGTTGAGAGATACTTCTATGTGGGAATGTCGGGATGGATAATGGTGTCGAGAGATACCTCTATGTAGGAATGTCGGAATGGAGAATGGTGTTGAGAGATACTTCTATTTGAGAATGTCGGGATGGATAATGGTGTCGAGAGATACTTTTATGTGGGAATGGATAATGGTGTTGAGAGATACATATATGTGGGAATGTCGGAATGGATAAGGGTGTCGAGAGATACTTCTATGTGGGAATGTCGGGATGGATAATGGTGTCGAGAGATACTTCTATGTGGGAATGTCGGAATGGAGAATGGTGTTGAGAGCTACTTCTATGTGAGAATGTCGGGATGGATAATGGTGTCGAGAGATACTTCTATGTGGGAATGGATAATGGTGTTGAGAGATACATATATGTGGGAATGTCGGAATGGATAAAGGTGTCGAGATATACTCCTATGTGGGAATGGATAATGGTGTTGAGAGATACATATATGTGGGAATGGATAATGTTGCTGAGAGATACTTCTATGTGGGAATGTCCGGATGGATAATGGTGTTGAGAGATACTTCTATGTGGGAATGTCGGGATGGATAATGGTGTTGAGAGATACTTCTATGTGGGAATGTCGGAATGGATAATGGTGTTGAGAGATACTTCTATGTGGGAATGTCGGGATGGATAATGGTGTTGAGATATACTTCTATGTGGGAATGTCGGAATGGATACTGGTGTTGAGAGATACTTCTATTTGGGAATGTCGGGATGGATAATGGTGTCGAGAAATACTTCTATGTTGGAATGGATAATGGTTTTGAGAGATATTTCTATGTGGGAATGGATAATGGTGTTGAGGGATACTTCTATGTGGGAATGGATAATGGTGTTGAGAGGTGCTTCTATGTGGGAATGTCGGAATGTATAATGGTGTTGAGAGGTGCTTCTATGTGGGAATGGATAATGGTGTTGAGAGGTACTTCTATGTGGGAATGTCGGAATGGATAATGGTGTTGAGAGGTGCTTCTATGTGGGATTGGATAATGGTGTTGAGAGATACTTCTATGTGAGAATGTCGGGATGGATAATGGTGTCGAGAGATACTTCTATGTGGGAATGTCGGGATGGATAATGGTGTTGAGAGATACTTCTATGTCGGGATGGATAATGGTGTTGAGAGATACTTCCATGTGGGAATGTCGGAATGGATAATGGTGTTGAGAGATACTTCTATGTCGGGATGGATAATGGTGTTGAGAGATACTTCCATGTGGGAATGTCGGAATGGATAATGGTGTTGAGAGATACTTCTATGTGGGAATGCCGGAATGGAGAATGGTGTTGAGAGATACTTCTATGTGGGAATGTCGGAATGGAGAATGGTGTCGAGAGATACTTCTATGTGGGAACGTCGGAATGGAGAATGGTGTTGAGAGATTCTTCTATGTGGGAATGTCGGGATGGAGAATGGTGTCGAGAGATACTTCTATGTGGGAACGTCGGAATGGAGAATGGTGTTGAGAGATACTTCTATGTGGGAATGCCGGA
Source organism: Archivesica marissinica (assembly GCA_014843695.1). NCBI lineage: Eukaryota > Metazoa > Mollusca > Bivalvia > Venerida > Vesicomyidae > Archivesica > Archivesica marissinica. Next base: position 54,484,339 of record CM026397.1, on the reverse strand, counting down.
ATGGATAATGGTGTTGAGAGATTCTTCTATGTGGGAATGGATAAAGGTGTTGATAGATACTTCTATGTGGGAATGGATAATGGTGTTGAGAAATATTTCTATGTGGGAATGCCGGAATGGATAATGGTGTTGAGAGATACTTCTATGTGGGAATGGATAAAGGTGTTGAGAGATACTTCTATGTGGGAATGGATAATGGTGTTGAGAGATACTTCTATGTGGGGATGGTTAATGGTGTTGAGAGATACTTCTATGTGGGAATGGATAATGGTGTTGATAGATACTTCTATGTGGAAATGGATAATGGTGTTGAGAGATACTTCTATGTGGGAATGCCGGAATGGATAATGGTGTTGAGAGATACTTCTATGTGGGAATGGATAATGGTGTTGAGAGATACTTCTATGTGGGAATGGATAATGGTGTTGAGAGATAATTATATGTGGGGATGGATAATGGTGTTGATAGATACTTCTATGTGGGAATGGATAATGGTGTTGAGAGATACTTCTATGTGAGAATGTCGGGATGGATAATGGTGTTGAGAGATACTTCTATGTGGGAATGGATAATGGTGTTGAGAGATATTTCTATGTGGGGATGGATAATGGTGTTGTGAGATACTGCTATGTGGGAATGGATAATGGTGTTGAGAGATACTTCTATGTTGGAATGGATAATGGTGTTGGGAGATACTTCTATGTGAGAATGTCGGGATGGATAATGGTGTTGGGAGATACTTCTATGTGAGAATGTCGGGATGGATAATGGTGTTGAGAGATACTTCTATGTGAGAATGTCGGGATGGATAATGGTGTTGAGAGATACTTCTATGTGGGAATGGATAATGGTGTTGAGAGATACTTCTATGTGGGAATGGATAATGGTGTTGAGAGATAATTCTATGTGGGGATGGATAATGGTGTTGATAGATACTTCTATGTGGGAATGGATAATGGTGTTGAGAGATACTTCTATGTGAGAATGTCGGGATGGATAATGGTGTTGAGAGATACTTCTATGTGGGAATGGATAATGGTGTTGAGAGATATTTCTATGTGGGGATGGATAATGGTGTTGTGAGATACTGCTATGTGGGAATGGATAATGGTGTTGAGAGATACTTCTATGTTGGAATGGATAATGGTGTTGGGAGATACTTCTATGTGAGAATGTCGGGATGGATAATGGTGTTGAGAGATTCTTCTATGTGGGAATGTCGGGATGGAGAATGGTGTCGAGAGATACTTCTATGTGGGAACGTCGGAATGGAGAATGGTGTTGAGAGATACTTCTATGTGGGAATGCCGGAATGGATAATGGTGTTGAGAGATTCTTCTATGTGGGAATGGATAAAGGTGTTGATAGATACTTCTATGTGGGAATGGATAATGGTGTTGAGAAATATTTCTATGTGGGAATGCCGGAATGGATAATGGTGTTGAGAGATACTTCTATGTGGGAATGGATAATGGTGTTGAGAGATACTTCTATGTGGGAATGGATAATGGTGTTGAGAGATACTTCTATGTGGGAATGGATAATGGTGTTGAGAGATACTTCTATGTGGGAATGCCGGAATGGATAATGGTGTTGAGAGATACTTCTATGTGGGAATGGATAATGGTGTTGAGAGATACTTCTATGTGGGAATGGATAATGGTGTTGAGAGATAATTCTATGTGGGGATGGATAATGGTGTTGATAGATACTTCTATGTGGGAATGGATAATGGTGTTGAGAGATACTTCTATGTGAGAATGTCGGGATGGATAATGGTGTTGAGAGATACTTCTATGTGGGAATGGATAATGGTGTTGAGAGATATTTCTATGTGGGGATGGATAATGGTGTTGTGAGATACTGCTATGTGGGAATGGATAATGGTGTTGAGAGATACTTCTATGTTGGAATGGATAATGGTGTTGGGAGATACTTCTATGTGAGAATGTCGGGATGGATAATGGTGTTGGGAGATACTTCTATGTGAGAATGTCGGGATGGATAATGGTGTTGAGAGATACTTCTATGTGGGAATGGATAATGGTGTCGAGAGATACTTCTATGTGGGAATGTCGGAATGGATAATGGTGTTGATAGATACTTCTATGTGGGAATGGATAATGGTGTTGAGAGATACTTCTATGTGGGAATGTCGGAATGGATGATGGTGTTGAGAGATACTTCTATGTGGGAATGTCGGGATGGATAATGGTGTTGAGAGATACTTCTATGTGGGGATGGATAATGGTGTTGAGAGATACTTCTATGTGGGAATGTCTGGATGGATAATGGTGTTGAGAGATACTTCTATGTGGAATGTCGGGATGGATAATGGTGTTGAGAGATACTTCTATGTGGGAATGGATAATGGTGTTGAGAGATACTTCTATGTGGGAATGGATAATGGTGTTGAGAGATACTTCTATGTGGGAATGGATAATGGTGTTGAGAGATACTTCTATGTGAGAATGTCGGGATGGATAATGGGGTTGAGAGATACTTCTATGTCGGGATGGATAATGGTGTTGAGAGATACTTCTATGTGGGAATGGATAATGGTGTTGAGAGATACTTCTATGTGAGAATGTCGGGATGGATAATGGTGTTGAGAGATACATCTATGTGGGAATGGATAATGGTGTTGAGAGATACTTCTATGTGGGAATGGATAATGGTGTTGAGAGATACTTCTATGTGAGAATGTCGGGATGGATAATGGTGTTGAGAGATACTTCTAGGTGAGAATGTCGGAATGGAGAATGGTGTTGAGAGATACTTCTATGTGGGAATGCCGGAATGCATAATGATGTTGAGAGATACTTTTATGTGGGTATGTCGGGATGGATAATGGTGTCGAGAGATACTTCTATGTGAGAATGTCGGGATGGATAATGGTGTCGAGATATACTTCTATGTGGGTATGTCGGGATGGATAATGGTGTTGATAGATACTTCTATGTGGGAATGGATAATGGTGTTGAGAGATACTTCTATGTGGGAATGGATAATGGTGTTGAGAGATACTTCTATGTGGGAATGGATAATGGTGTTGATAGATACTTCTATGTGGGAATGGATAATGGTGTTGAGAGATACTTCTATGTGGGAATGGATAATGGTGTTGAGAGATACTTCTATGTGGGAATGGATAATGGTGTTGAGAGATACTTCTATGTGGGAATGGATAATGGTGTTGAGAGATACTTCTATGTGGGAATGGATAATGGTGTTGAGAGATACTTCTATGTGGGAATGGATAATGGTGTTGAGAGATACTTCTATGTGGGAATGGATAATGGTGTTGATAGATACTTCTATGTGGGAATGGATAATGGTGTTGAGAGATACTTCTATGTGGGAATGGATAATGGTGTTGAGAGATACTTCTATGTGGGAATGGATAATGGTGTTGAGAGATACTTCTATGTGGGAATGTCGGGATGGATAATGGTGTTGAGAGATACTTCTATGTGGGAATGCCGGAATGGATAATGGTGTTGAGAGATACTTCTATGTGGGAATGTCGGGATGGATAATGGTGTTGAGAGATACTTCTATGTGGGAATGTCGGGATGGATAATGGTGTTGAGAGATACTTCTATGTGAGTATGTCGGAATGGAGAATGGTGTTGAGAGATACCTCTATGTGGGAATGTCGGAATGGAGAATGGTGTTGAGAGATACTTCTATGTGGGAATGTCGGGATGGATAATGGTGTTGAGAGATACTTATATGTGGAATGCCGGAATGGATAATGGTGTTGAGAGATACTTCTATGTGGGAATGCCGGAATGGATAATAGTGTTGAGAGATACTTCTATGTGGGAATGGATAATGGTGTTGAGAGATACTTCTATGTGAGTATGTCGGAATGGAGAATGGTGTTGAGTGATACCTCTATGTGGGAATGTCGGAATGGAGAATGGTGTTGAGAGATACTTCTATGTGGGAATGCCGGAATGGATAATGGTGTTGAGAGATACTTCTATGTGGGAATGTCGGAATGGAGAATGGTGTTGAGAGATACTTCTATGTGGGAATGTCGGAATGGATAATGGTGTTGATAGATACTTCTATGTGGGAATCCCGGAATGGATAATGGTGTTGATAGATACTTCTATGTGGGAATGGATAATGGTGTTGATAGATACTTCTATGTGGGAATGTCGGGATGGATAATGGTGTTGAGAGATACTTCTATGTGGGAATGAATACTGGTGTTGAGAGATACTTCTATGTGGGAATGCCGGAATGGATAATGGTGTTAATAGATACTTCTATGTGGGAATGAATACTGGTGTTGAGAGATACTTCTATGTGGGAATGCCGGAATGGATAATGGTGTTGAGAGATACTTCTATGTGGGAATGGATAATGGTGTTGAGAGATACCTCTATGTAGGAATGGATAATGGTGTTGAGAGGTGTTTCTATGTGGGAATGGATAATGGTGTTGATAGATACTTCTGTGTGGGAATGGATAATGGTGTTGAGAGATACTTCTATGTGGGAATGCCGGAATGGATAATGGTGTTGAGAGATACTTCTATGTGGGAATGGATAATGGTGTTGAGAGATAATTCTATGTGGGAATGGATAATGGTGTTGAGAGATACTTCTATGTGGGGATGGATAATGGTGTTGAGAGATACTTCTATGTGGGAATGGATAATGGTGTTGAGAGATACTTCTATGTGGGAATGGATAATGGTGTTGAGAGATACTTCTATGTGAGAATGTCGGGATGGATAATGGTGTTGAGAGATACTTCTATGTGAGAATGTCGGGATGGATAATGGTGTCGAGAGATACTTCTATGTGGGAATGGATAATGGTGTCGAGAGATACTTCTATGTGGGAATGTCGGGATGGATAATGGTGTTGAGAGATACTTCTATGTCGGGATGGATAATGGTGTTGAGAGATACTTCTATGTGGGAATGTCGGAATTGATAATGGTGTTGAGAGACACTTCTATGTGGGAATGCCGGAATGGAGAATGGTGTTGAGAGATACTTCTATGTGGGAATGTCGGGATGGATAATGGTGTTGAGAGATACCTCTATGTGGGAATGGATAATGGTGTTGATAGATACTTCTATGTGGGAATGTCGGAATGGATAATGGTGTAGAGAGATACTTCTATGTGGGAATGTCGGAATGGATAATGGTGTTGAGAGATACTTCTATGTGGGCATGTCGGAATGGATAATGGTGTTGAGAGATACTTCTATGTGGGAATGTCGTGATGGATAATGGTGTCGAGAGATACTTCTATGTAGGAATGTCGGAATGGAGAATGGTGTTGAGAGATACTTCTATTTGAGAATGTCGGGATGGATAATGGTGTCGAGAGATACTTTTATGTGGGAATGGATAATGGTGTTGAGAGATACATATATGTGGGAATGTCGGAATGGATAAGGGTGTCGAGAGATACTTCTATGTGGGAATGTCGGAATGGAGAATGGTGTTGAGAGCTACTTCTATGTGAGAATGTCGGGATGGATAATGGTGTCGAGAGATACTTCTATGTGGGAATGGATAATGGTGTTGAGAGATACATATATGTGGGAATGTCGGAATGGATAATGTTGTCGAGATATACTCCTATGTGGGAATGGATAATGGTGTTGAGACATACATATATGTGGGAATGGATAATGTTGCTGAGAGATACTTCTATGTGGGAATGTCCGGATGGATAATGGTGTTGAGAGATACTTCTATGTGGGAATGTCGGGATGGATAATGGTGTTGAGAGATACTTCTATGTGGGAATGTCGGAATGGATAATGGAGTTGAGAGATACTTCTATGTGGGAATGTCGGGATGGATAATGGTGTTGAGAGATACTTCTATGTGGGAATGTCGGAATGGATAATGGTGTTGAGAGATACTTCTATTTGGGAATGTCGGGATGGATAATGGTGTCGAGAAATACTTCTATGTTGGAATGGATAATGGTTTTGAGAGATATTTCTATGTGGGAATGGATAATGGTGTTGAGGGATACTTCTATGTGGGAATGGATAATGGTGTTGAGAGGTGCTTCTATGTGGGAATGTCGGAATGTATAATGGTGTTGAGAGGTGCTTCTATGTGGGAATGGATAATGGTGTTGAGAGGTACTTCTATGTGGGAATGTCGGAATGGATAATGGTGTTGAGAGGTGCTTCTATGTGGGAATGGATAATGGTGTTGAGAGATACTTCTATGTGAGAATGTCGGGATGGATAATGGTGTCGAGAGATACTTCTATGTGGGAATGTCGGGATGGATAATGGTGTTGAGAGATACTTCTATGTCGGGATGGATAATGGTGTTGAGAGATACTTCCATGTGGGAATGTCGGAATGGATAATGGTGTTGAGAGATACTTCTATGTGGGAATGTCGGAATGGATAATGGTGTTGAGAGATACTTCTATGTGGGAATGTCGGAATGGATAATGGTGTTGAGAGATACTTCTATGTGGGAATGGATAATGGTGTTGAGAGATACTTCTATGTGGGAATGTCGGAATGGATAATGGTGTTGAGAGATACTTCTATGTGGGAATGTCGGGATGGATAATGGTGTTGAGAGATACTTCTATGTGGGAATGTGGGATGGATAATGGTGTTGAGAGATACTTCTATGTGGGGATGGATAATGGTGTTGAGAGATACTTCTATGTGGGAATGTCGGAATGGATAATGGTGTTGAGAGATACTTCTATGTGGGGATGGATAATGGTGTTGAGAGGTACTTCTATGTGGGAATGTCGGAATGGATAATGGTGTTGAGAGATGCTTCTATGTGGGAATGTCGGAATGGATAATGGTGTTGAGAGATGCTTCTATGTGGGAATGGATAATGGTGTTGAGAGGTGCTTCTATGTGGGAATGTCGGAATGGATAATGGTGTTGAGAGGTACTTCTATGTGGGAATGGATAATGGTGTTGAGAGGTACTTCTATGTGGGAATGGATAATGGTGTTGAGAGGTACTTCTATGTGGGAATGAGATAATGGTGTTGAGAGATACTTCTATGTGGGAATGTCGGGATGGATAATGGTGTTGAGAGATACTTCTATGTGGGAATGTCGGTATGGATAATGGTGTTGAGAGATACTTCTATGTGGGAATGTCGGGATGGATAATGGTGTTGAGAGATACTTCTATGTGGGAATGTCGGAATGGATAATGGTGTTGAGAGATACTTCTATTTGGGAATGTCGGGATGGATAATGGTGTCGAGAAATACTTCTATGTTGGAATGGATAATGGTGTTGAGAGATATTTCTATGTGGGAATGGATAATGGTGTTGAGAGATACTTCTATGTGGGAATGGATAATGGTGTTGAGAGGTGCTTCTATGTGGGAATGTCGGAATGTATAATGGTGTTGAGAGGTGCTTCTATGTGGGAATGGATAATGGTGTTGAGAGGTACTTCTATGTGGGAATGTCGGAATGGATAATGGTGTTGAGAGATACTTCTATGTGGGAATGGATAATGGTGTTGAGAGATACTTCTATGTGAGAATGTCGGGATGGATAATGGTGTTGAGAGATACTTCTATGTGGGAATGTCGGGATGGATAATGGTGTTGAGAGATACTTCTATGTCGGGATGGATAATGGTGTTGAGAGATACTTCTATGTGGGAATGTCGGAATGGATAATGGTGTTGAGAGATACTTCTATGTCGGGATGGATAATGGTGTTGAGAGATACTTCTATGTGGGAATGTGGGAATGGATAATGGTGTTGAGAGATACTTCTATGTGGGAATGCCGGAATGGATAATGGTGTTGAGAGATACTTCTATGTGGGAATGTCGGAATGGATAATGGTGTTGAGAGATACTTCTATGTGGGAATGTCGGGATGGATAATGGTGTTGAGAGATTCTTCTATGTGGGAATGTCGGGATGGAGAATGGTGTCGAGAGATACTTCTATGTGGGAACGTCGGAATGGAGAATGGTGTTGAGAGATACTTCTATGTGGGAATGCCGGAATGGATAATGGTGTTGAGAGATTCTTCTATGTGGGAATGGATAAAGGTGTTGATAGATACTTCTATGTGGGAATGGATAATGGTGTTGAGAAATATTTCTATGTGGGAATGCCGGAATGGATAATGGTGTTGAGAGATACTTCTATGTGGGAATGGATAATGGTGTTGAGAGATACTTCTATGTGGGAATGGATAATGGTGTTGAGAGATACTTCTATGTGGGGTGGTTAATGGTGTTGAGAGATACTTCTATGTGGGAATGGATAATGGTGTTGATAGATACTTCTATGTGGGAATGGATAATGGTGTTGAGAGATACTTCTATGTGGGAATGGATTGTGTTGGGTTTTGTGGGAATGGATAATGGTGTTGAGAGATACTTCTATGTGGGAATGGATAATGGTGTTGAGAGATACTTCTATGTGGGAATGGATAATGGTGTTGAGAGATAATTCTATGTGGGGATGGATAATGGTGTTGATAGATACTTCTATGTGGGAATGGATAATGGTGTTGAGAGATACTTCTATGTGGGAATGTCGGGATGGATAATGGTGTTGAGAGATACTTCTATGTGGGAATGGATAATGGTGTTGAGAGATATTTCTATGTGGGGATGGATAATGGTGTTGTGAGATACTGCTATGTGGGAATGGATAATGGTGTTGAGAGATACTTCTATGTTGGAATGGATAATGGTGTTGGGAGATACTTCTATGTGAGAATGTCGGGATGGATAATGGTGTTGGGAGATACTTCTATGTGAGAATGTCGGGATGGATAATGGTGTTGAGAGATACTTCTATGTGGGAATGGATAATGGTGTCGAGAGATACTTCTATGTGGGTGTCGGGATGGATAATGGTGTTGATAGATACTTCTATGTGGGAATGGATAATGGTGTTGAGAGATACTTCTATGTGGGAATGTCGGAATGGATGATGGTGTTGAGAGATACTTTTGTGGGATGTCGGGATGGATAATGGTGTTGAGAGATACTTCTATGTGGGGATGGATAATGGTGTTGAGAGATACTTCTATGTGGGAATGTTGGTGGATAATGGTGTTGAGAGATACTTCTATGTGGAATGTCGGGATGGATAATGGTGTTGAGAGATACTTCTATGTGGGAATGGATAATGGTGTTGAGAGATACTTCTATGTGGGAATGGATAATGGTGTTGAGAGATACTTCTATGTGGGAATGGATAATGGTGTTGAGAGATACTTCTATGTGAGAATGTCGGGATGGATAATGGTGTTGAGAGATACTTCTATGTCGGGATGGATAATGGTGTTGAGAGATACTTCTATGTGGGAATGGATAATGGTGTTGAGAGATACTTCTATGTGGGAATGTGGGTGGATAATGGTGTTGAGAGGTACTTCTATGTGGGAATGGATAATGGTGTTGAGAGATACTTCTATGTGGGAATGGATAATGGTGTTGAGAGGTACTTCTATGTGAGAATGTGGGATGGATAATGGTGTTGAGAGGTACTTCTATGTGGTGTGGAATGGATAATGGTGTTGAGAGGTACTTCTATGTGGGAATGGGATGATAATGGTGTTGAGAGGTACTTTTATGTGGGTATGTGGGATGGATAATGGTGTCGAGAGGTGCTTCTATGTGAGAATGTGGGATGGATAATGGTGTCGAGATGTACTTCTATGTGGGTATGTGGGATGGATAATGGTGTTGATAGATACTTCTATGTGGGAATGGATAATGGTGTTGAGAGATACTTCTATGTGGGAATGGATAATGGTGTTGAGAGGTACTTCTATGTGGGAATGGATAATGGTGTTGATAGATACTTCTATGTGGGAATGGATAATGGTGTTGAGAGATACTTCTATGTGGGAATGGATAATGGTGTTGAGAGATACTTCTATGTGGGAATGGATAATGGTGTTGATAGATACTCCTATGTGGGAATGGATAATGGTGTTGAGAGATACTTCTATGTGGGAATGGATAATGGTGTTGAGAGATACTTCTATGTGGGAATGGATAATGGTGTTGAGAGATACTTCTATGTGGGAATGGATAATGGTGTTGATAGATACTTCTATGTGGGAATGGATAATGGTGTTGAGAGATACTTCTATGTGGGAATGGATAATGGTGTTGAGAGATACTTCTATGTGGGAATGGATAATGGTGTTGAGAGATACTTCTATGTCGGAATGTCGGGATGGATAATGGTGTTGAGAGATACTTCTATGTGGGAATGTCGGGATGGATAATGGTGTTGAGAGATACTTCTATGTGGGATTGTCGGGATGGATAATGGTGTTGAGAGATACTTCTATGTGGGAATGTCGGGATGGATAATGGTGTTGAGAGATACTTCTATGTGGGAATGTCGGGATGGATAATGGTGTTGAGAGATACTTCTATGTGAGTATGTCGGAATGGAGAATGGTGTTGAGAGATACCTCTATGTGGGAATGTCGGAATGGAGAATGGTGTTGAGAGATACTTCTATGTGGGAATGTGGGATGGATAATGGTGTTGAGAGATACTTATATGTGGAATGCCGGAATGGATAATGGTGTTGAGAGATACTTCTATGTGGGAATGCCGGAATGGATAATAGTGTTGAGAGATACTTCTATGTGGGAATGGATAATGGTGTTGAGAGATACTTCTATGTGAGTATGTCGGAATGGAGAATGGTGTTGAGAGATACCTCTATGTGGGAATGTCGGAATGGAGAATGGTGTTGAGAGATACTTCTATGTGGGAATGCCGGAATGGATAATGGTGTTGAGAGATACTTCTATGTGGGAATGTCGGAATGGAGAATGGTGTTGAGAGATACTTCTATGTGGGAATGTCGGAATGGATAATGGTGTTGATAGATACTTCTATGTGGGAATCCCGGAATGGATAATGGTGTTGATAGATACTTCTATGTGGGAATGGATAATGGTGTTGATAGATACTTCTATGTGGGAATGTCGGGATGGATAATGGTGTTGAGAGATACTTCTATGTGGGAATGAATACTGGTGTTGAGAGATACTTCTATGTGGGAATGCCGGAATGGATAATGGTGTTAATAGATACTTCTATGTGGGAATGAATACTGGTGTTGAGAGATACTTCTATGTGGGAATGCCGGAATGGATAATGGTGTTGAGAGATACTTCTATGTGGGAATGGATAATGGTGTTGAGAGATACCTCTATGTAGGAATGGATAATGGTGTTGAGAGGTGTTTCTATGTGGGAATGGATAATGGTGTTGATAGATACTTCTGTGTGGGAATGGATAATGGTGTTGAGAGATACTTCTATGTGGGAATGCCGGAATGGATAATGGTGTTGAGAGATACTTCTATGTGGGAATGGATAATGGTGTTGAGAGATAATTCTATGTGGGAATGGATAATGGTGTTGAGAGATACTTCTATGTGGGGATGGATAATGGTGTTGAGAGATACTTCTATGTGGGAATGGATAATGGTGTTGAGAGATACTTCTATGTGGGAATGGATAATGGTGTTGAGAGATACTTCTATGTGAGAATGTCGGGATGGATAATGGTGTTGAGAGATACTTCTATGTGAGAATGTCGGGATGGATAATGGTGTCGAGAGATACTTCTATGTGGGAATGGATAATGGTGTCGAGAGATACTTCTATGTGGGAATGTCGGGATGGATAATGGTGTTGAGAGATACTTCTATGTCGGGATGGATAATGGTGTTGAGAGATACTTCTATGTGGGAATGTCGGAATTGATAATGGTGTTGAGAGACACTTCTATGTGGGAATGCCGGAATGGAGAATGGTGTTGAGAGATACTTCTATGTGGGAATGTCGGGATGGATAATGGTGTTGAGAGATACCTCTATGTGGGAATGGATAATGGTGTTGATAGATACTTCTATGTGGGAATGTCGGAATGGATAATGGTGTAGAGAGATACTTCTATGTGGGAATGTCGGAATGGATAATGGTGTTGAGAGATACTTCTATGTGGGCATGTCGGAATGGATAATGGTGTTGAGAGATACTTCTATGTGGGAATGTCGTGATGGATAATGGTGTCGAGAGATACTTCTATGTAGGATTGTCGGAATGGAGAATGGTGTTGAGAGATACTTCTATTTGAGAATGTCGGGATGGATAATGGTGTCGAGAGATACTTTTATGTGGGAATGGATAATGGTGTTGAGAGATACATATATGTGGGAATGTCGGAATGGATAAGGGTGTCGAGAGATACTTCTATGTGGGAATGTCGGAATGGAGAATGGTGTTGAGAGCTACTTCTATGTGAGAATGTCGGGATGGATAATGGTGTCGAGAGATACTTCTATGTGGGAATGGATAATGGTGTTGAGAGATACATATATGTGGGAATGTCGGAATGGATAATGTTGTCGAGATATACTCCTATGTGGGAATGGATAATGGTGTTGAGACATACATATATGTGGGAATGGATAATGTTGCTGAGAGATACTTCTATGTGGGAATGTCCGGATGGATAATGGTGTTGAGAGATACTTCTATGTGGGAATGTCGGGATGGATAATGGTGTTGAGAGATACTTCTATGTGGGAATGTCGGAATGGATAATGGAGTTGAGAGATACTTCTATGTGGGAATGTCGGGATGGATAATGGTGTTGAGAGATACTTCTATGTGGGAATGTCGGAATGGATAATGGTGTTGAGAGATACTTCTATTTGGTAATGTCGGGATGGATAATGGTGTCGAGAAATACTTCTATGTTGGAATGGATAATGGTTTTGAGAGATATTTCTATGTGGGAATGGATAATGGTGTTGAGGGATACTTCTATGTGGGAATGGATAATGGTGTTGAGAGGTGCTTCTATGTGGGAATGTCGGAATGTATAATGGTGTTGAGAGGTGCTTCTATGTGGGAATGGATAATGGTGTTGAGAGGTACTTCTATGTGGGAATGTCGGAATGGATAATGGTGTTGAGAGGTGCTTCTATGTGGGAATGGATAATGGTGTTGAGAGATACTTCTATGTGAGAATGTCGGGATGGATAATGGTGTCGAGAGATACTTCTATGTGGGAATGTCGGGATGGATAATGGTGTTGAGAGATACTTCTATGTCGGGATGGATAATGGTGTTGAGAGATACTTCCATGTGGGAATGTCGGAATGGATAATGGTGTTGAGAGATACTTCTATGTGGGAATGTCGGAATGGATAATGGTGTTGAGAGATACTTCTATGTGGGAATGCCGGAATGGATAATGGTGTTGAGAGATACTTCTATGTTGGAATGGAGAATGGTGTTGAGAGATACTTCTATGTGGGAATGTCGGGATGGATAATGGTGTTGAGAGATACTTCTATGTGGGAATGTCGGGATGGATAATGTTGTTGAGAGATACTTCTATGTGGGAATGTCGGAATGGATAATGGTGTTGAGAGATACTTCTATGTGGGAATGTCGGAATGGATAATGGTGTTGAGAGATACTTCTATTTGGGAATGTCGGGATGGATAATGGTGTCGAGAAATAATTCTATGTTGGAATGGATAATGGTGTTGAGAGATATTTCTATGTGGGAATGGATAATGGTGTTGAGAGATACTTCTATGTGGGAATGGATAATGGTGTTGAGAGATACTCCTATGTGGGGATGGATAATGGTGTTGAGAGGTGCTTCTATGTGGGAATGTCGGAATGTATAATGGTGTTGAGAGGTGCTTCTATGAGGGAATGGATAATGGTGTTGAGAGGTGCTTCTATGTGGGAATGTCGGAATGGATAATGGTGTTGAGAGGTGTTTCTATGTGGGAATGTCGGAATGGATAATGGTATTGAGAGGTGCTTCTATGTGGGAATGGATAATGGTGTTGAGAGGTGCTTCTATGTGGGAATGGATAATGGTGTTGAGAGGTTCTTCTATGTGGGAATAGATAATGGTGGTGAGAGGTGCTTCTATGTGGGAATAGATAATGGTGTTGAGAGGTGATTCTATGTGGGAATAGATATTGGTGTTGAGAGGTGCCTCTATGTGGGAATGGATAATGGTGTTGCGAGATACTTCTATGTGGGAATGTCGGTATGGATAATGGTGTTGAGAGATACCTCTCTGTGGGAATGTCGGAATGGATAATGGTGTTGAGAGATACTTCTATGTGGGAATGTCGGAATGGATAATGGTATTGAGAGATACTTCTATTTGGGAATGTCGGGATGGATAATGGTGTCGAGAAATACTTCTATGTTGGAATGGATAATGGTGTTGAGAGATATTTCTATGTGGGAATGGATAATGGTGTTGAGAGATACTTCTATGTGGGAATGGATAATGGTGTTGAGAGGTGCTTCTATGTGGGAATGAATGGATAATGGTGTTGAGAGGTGCTTCTATGTGGGAATGGAAAATGTTGTTGAGAGGTGCTTCTATGTGGGAATGGATAATGGTGTTGAGAGGTGCTTCTATGTGGGAATGGATAATGGTGTTGAGAGGTGCTTCTATGTAGGAATGGATAATGGTGTTGAGAGGTGCTTCTATGTGGGAATGCGGAATGGATAATGGTGTTGAGAGGTGCTTCTATGTGGGAATGGATAATGGTGTTGCGAGGTGCTTCTATGTGGGAATGGATAATGGTGTTGAGAGGTGCTTCTATGTGTGAATGGATAATGGTGTTGAGAGATACTTCTATGTCGGGATGGATAATGGTGTTGAGAGATACTTCTATGTCGGAATGGATAATGGTGTTGAGAGATACTTCTATGTCGGAATGGATAATGGTGTTGAGAGATACTTGTATGTCGGGATGGATAATGGTGTTGAGAGGTGCTTCTATGTCGGGATGGATAATGGTGTTGAGAGATACTTCTATGTGGGAATGGATAATGGTGTTGAGAGATACTTCTATGTGGGAATGGATAATGGTGTTGAGAGATACTTCTATGTCGGGATTGATAATGGTGTTGAGAGATACTTCTATGTGGGAATGTCGGATGGATAATGGTGTTGAGAGATACTTCTATGTGGGAATGTCGGGATGGATAATGGTGTTGAGAGATACTTCTATTTGGGAATGTCGGGATGGATAATGGTGTTGAGAGATACTTCTATGTGGGAATGGATAATGGTGTTGAGAGGTGCTTCTATGTGGGAATGGATAATGCTGTTGAGAGGTTCTTCTATGTGGGAATGGATAATTATGTTGAGAGGTGCTTCTATGTGGGAATAGATAATGGTGTTGAGAGGTGATTCTATGTGGGAATAGATATTGGTGTTGAGAGGTGCTTCTATGTGGGAATGGATA
>CM026397.1:54456016-54468044 GCA_014843695.1 Archivesica marissinica | reverse complement strand
ACTTCGATGTCCCCCAATCACTGCCTCCATTTCTATGTCCCTCAAACACAACTATCACTTCTATGTCCCCCAATCACTGCCTCCAATTCTATGTCCCTTCAAACACAACTATCACTTCTATGTCCCCCAATCACTGCCTCCATTTCTATGTTCCTCAAACACAACTATCACTTCTATGTCCCCCAATCACTGCTTCCAATTCTATTTCCTTCAAACACAACTATCACTTCTATGTCCCCCAATCACTGCCTCCATTTCTATGTCCCCCAATCACTGCCTCCACTTCTATGTCCCCTAATCACTGCCTCCATTCCTATGTCCCTCAAACACAACTATCACTTCTATGTCCCTCAAACACTGCCTCCATTTCTATGTCCCTCAAACACAACTATCACATCTATGTCCCCCAATCACTGCCTCCATTTCTATGTCCCTCAAACACAACTACCACTTCTATGTCCCCCAATCACTGCCTCCATTTCTATGTCCCTCAAACACAACTATCACTTCTATGTCCCCCAATCACTGCCTCCATTTCTATGTCCCCCAATCACTGCCTCCATTTCTATGTTCCTCAAACACAACTATCACTTCTATGTCCCTCAAACACTGCCTCCATTTCTATGTCCCTCAAACACAACTATCACATCTATGTCCCCCAATCACTGCCTCCATTTCTATGTCCCTCAAACACAACTACCACTTCTATGTCCCACAATCACTGCCTCCATGTCTATGTCCCTCAAACACAACTATCACTTCTATGTCCCCCAATCACTGCCTCCATTTCTATGTCCCCCAATCACTGCCTCCATTCTATGTTCAACAAACTATCACTTTATGTCCCTAACACTGCCTCCATTTCTATGTCCCTCAACACCTTCACTCTATGTCCCCCAATCACTGCCTCCATTTCTATGTCCCTCAAACACAACTATCACTTCTATGTCCCCCAATCACTGCCTCCATTTCTATGTCCCTCAAACACAACTACCACTTCTATGTCCCACAATCACTGCCTCCATGTCTATGTCCCTCAAACACAACAATCAATTCTATGTCCCCCAATCACTGCCTCCATGTCTATGTCCCTCAAACACAACTATCACTTCTATGTCCCCAATCACTGCCTCCACTTCTATGTCCCCCAATCACTGCCTCCACTTCTATGTCCCCCAATCACTGCCTCCACTTCTATGTCCCCAATCACTGCCTCCACTTCTATGTCCCCCAATCACTGCCTCCACTTCTATGTCCCCCAATCACTGCCTCCACTTCTATGTCCCCCAATCACTGCCTCCACTTCTATGTCCCCAATCACTGCCTCCACTTCTATGTCCCCCAATCACTGCCTCCATTTCTATGTCCCCCAATCACTGCCTCCACTTCGATGTCCCCCAATCACTGCCTCCATTTCTATGTCCCTCAAACACAACTATCACTTCTATGTCCCCCAATCACTGCCTCCATTTCTATGTCCCTCAAACACAACTATCACTTATATGTCCCCCAATCACTGCCTCCATTTCTATGTCCCCCAATCACTGCCTCCACTTCTATGTCCCCCAATCACTGCCTCCACTTCTATGTCCCCCAATCACTGCCTCCACTTCTATGTCTCCCAATCACTGCCTCCACTTCTATGTCCTCACTGCCTCCACTTCTATGTCCCCCAATCACTGCCTCCACTTCTATGTCCCCCAATCACTGCCTCCACTTCTATGTCCCCCAATCACTGCCTCCACTTCTATGTCCCCAATCACTGCCTCCACTTCGATGTCCCCCAATCACTGCCTCCATTTCTATGTCCCTCAAACACAACAATCACTTCTATGTCCCCCAATCACTGCCTCCATTTCTATGTCCCTCAAACACAACTATCACTTATATGTCCCCCAATCACTGCCTCCATTTCTATGTCTCCCAATCACTGCCTCCACTTCGATGTCCCCCAATCACTGCCTCCATTTCTATGTCCCCCAATCACTGCCTCCACTTCGATGTCCCCCAATCACTGCCTCCGCTTATATGTCCCCCAATCACTGCCTCCACTTCTATGTCCCCCAATCACTGCCTCCACTTCGATGTCCCCCAATCACTGCCTCCACTTCTATGTCCCCCAATCACTGCCTCCATTTCTATATCCCCCAATCACTGCCTCCACTTCGATGTCCCCCAATCACTGCCTCCGCTTATATGTCCCCCAATCACTGCCTCCATTTCTATGTCCCCCAATCACTGCCTCCATTTCTATGTCCCTCAAACACAACTATCACATCTATGTCCCCCAATCACTGCCTCCATTTATATGTCCCCCAATCACTGCCTCCACTTCGATGTCCCCCAAACACTGCCTCCATTTCTATGTCCCTCAAACACAACTATCACTTCTATGTCCCCCAATCACTGCCTCCATTTCTATGTCCCTCAAACACAACTATCACTTATATGTCCCCCAATCACTGCCTCCATTTCTATGTCCCCCAATCACTGCCTCCATTTCTATGTCCCTCAAACACAACTATCACTTCTATGTCCCCCAATCACTGCCTCCATTTCTATGTCCCTCAAACACAACTATCACTTATATGTCCCCCAATCACTGCCTCCACTTCTATGTCTCCCAATCACTGCCTCCATTTCTATGTCTCCCAATCACTGCCTCCACTTCTATGTCCCCCAATCACTGCCTCCACTTCTATGTCCCCCAATCACTGCCTCCACTTCTATGTCCCCCAATCACTGCCTCCACTTCTATGTCTCCCAATCACTGCCTCCATTTCTATGTCCCCCAATCACAGCCTCCACTTCTATGTCCTCACTGCCTCCACTTATATGTCCCCCAATCACTGCCTCCACTTCTATTTCCCCCAATCACTGTCTCCACTTCTATGTTCCCCACTCACTGCCTCCTCTTCTATGTCCCCAATCACTGCCTCCACTTCTATGTCCCCCAATCACTGCCTCCACTTCTATGTCCCCCAATCACTGCCTCTACTTCTATGTCCCCAATCACTGCCTCCACTTCTATGTCCCCCAATCACTGCCTCCATTTATATGTCCCCCAATCACTGCCTCCACTTCGATGTCCCCCAATCACTGCCTCCATTTCTATGTCCCTCAAACACAACTATCACTTCTATGTCCCCCAATCACTGCCTCCATTTCTATGTCCCTTCAAACACAACTATCACTTCTATGTCCCCCAATCACTGCCTCCATTTCTATGTTCCTCAAACACAACTATCACTTCTATGTCCCCCAATCACTGCTTCCAATTCTATGTCCTTCAAACACAACTATCACTTCTATGTCCCCCAATCACTGCCTCCATTTCTATGTCCCCCAATCACTGCCTCCACTTCTATGTTCCTCAAACACAACTATCACTTCTATGTCCCTCAAACACTGCCTCCATTTCTATGTCCCTCAAACACAACTATCACATCTATGTCCCCCAATCACTGCCTCCATTTCTATGTCCCTCAAACACAACTACCACTTCTATGTCCCACAATCACTGCCTCCATGTCTATGTCCCTTCAAACACAACTATCACTTCTATGTCCCCCAATCACTGCCTCCATTTCTATGTCCCCCAATCACTGCCTCCATTTCTATGTTCCTCAAACACAACTATCACTTCTATGTCCCCCAATCACTGCTTCCAATTCTATATCCTTCAAACACAACTATCACTTCTATGTCCCCCAATCACTGCCTCCATTTCTATGTCCCCCAATCACTGCCTCCACTTCTATGTCCCCCAATCACTGCCTCCACTTCTATGTCCCTCAAACACAACTATCACTTCTATGTCCCCCAATCACTGCCTCCATTCCTATGTCCCTCAAGCACAACTATCACTTATATGTCCCTCAAACACTGCCTCCATTTCTATGTCCCTCAAACACAACTATCACATCTATGTCCCCCAATCACTGCCTCCATTTCTATGTCCCTCAAACACAACTATCACTTCTATGTCCCCCAATCACTGCCTCCAGTTCTATGTCCCTCAAACACAACTACCACTTCTATGTCCCACAATCACTGCCTCCATGTCTATGTCCCTCAAACACAACAATCAATTCTATGTCCCCCAATCACTGCCTCCATGTCTATGTCCCTCAAACACAACTATCACTTCTATGTCCCCAATCACTGCCTCCACTTCTATGTCCCCCAATCACTGTCTCCACTTCTATGTCCCCCAATCACTGCCTCCACTTCTATGTCCCCCAATCACTGCCTCCACTTCTATGTCCCCCAATCACTGTCTCCACTTCTATGTCCCCCAATCACTGCCTCCACTTCTATGTCCCCCAATCACTGCCTCCACTTCTATGTCCCCAATCACTGCCTCCACTTCGATGTCCCCCAATCACTGCCTCCATTTCTATGTCCCTCAAACACAACTATCACTTCTATGTCCCCCAATCACTGCCTCCATTTCTATGTCCCTCAAACACAACTATCACTTATATGTCCCCCAATCACTGCCTCCATTTCTATGTCCCCCAATCACTGCCTCCACTTCTATGTCCCCCAATCACTGCCTCCATTTCTATGTCCCCCAATCACTGCCTCCACTTCTATGTCCCCCAATCACTGCCTCCACTTCTATGTCCCCCAATCACTGCCTCCACTTCTATGTCCCCCAATCACTGCCTCCACTTCTATGTCCCCCAATCACTGCCTCCACTTCTATGTCCCCCAATCACTCTCCACTTCTATGTCCCCCAATCACTGCCTCCACTTCTATGTCCCCCAATCACTGCCTCCACTTCTATGTCCCCCAATCACTGCCTCCCTTCTATGTCCCCCAATCACTGCCTCCCACTTCTATGTCCCCCAATCACTGCCTCCATTTCTATGTCCCCCAATCACTGCCTCCACTTCGATGTCCCCCAATCACTGCCTCCATTTCTATGTCCCTCAAACACAACTATCACTTCTATGTCCCCCAATCACTGCCTCCATTTCTATGTCCCTCAAACACAACTATCACTTATATGTCCCCCAATCACTGCCTCCATTTCTATGTCCCCCAATCACTGCCTCCATTTCTATGTCCCTCAAACACAACTATCACTTCTATGTCCCCCAATCACTGCCTCCATTTCTATGTCCCTCAAACACAACTATCACTTATATGTCCCCCAATCACTGCCTCCACTTCTATGTCTCCCAATCACTGCCTCCATTTCTATGTCCCCCAATCACTGCCTCCACTTCTATGTCCCCCAATCACTGCCTCCACTTCTATGTCCCCCAATCACTGCCTCCACTTCTATGTCCCCCAATCACTGCCTCCACTTCTATGTCTCCCAATCACTGCCTCCATTTCTATGTCCCCCAATCACTGCCTCCACTTCTATGTCCTCACTGCCTCCACTTATATGTCCCCCAATCACTGCCTCCACTTCTATTTCCCCCAATCACTGTCTCCACTTCTATGCCCCCAATCACTGCCTCCACTTCTATGTCCCCAATCACTGCCTCCACTTCTATGTCCCCCAATCACTGCCTCCACTTCTATGTCCCCCAATCACTGCCTCCACTTCTATGTCCCCAATCACTGCCTCCACTTCTATGTCCCCCAATCACTGCCTCCATTTATATGTCCCCCAATCACTGCCTCCACTTCGATGTCCCCCAATCACTGCCTCCATTTCTATGTCCCTCAAACACAACTATCACTTCTATGTCCCCCAATCACTGCCTCCAATTCTATGTCCCTTCAAACACAACTATCACTTCTATGTCCCCCAATCACTGCCTCCATTTCTATGTTCCTCAAACACAACTATCACTTCTATGTCCCCCAATCACTGCTTCCAATTCTATGTCCTTCAAACACAACTATCACTTCTATGTCCCCCAATCACTGCCTCCATTTCTATGTCCCCCAATCACTGCCTCCACTTCTATGTCCCCTAATCACTGCCTCCATTTCTATGTCCCTCAAACACAACTATCACTTCTATGTCCCTCAAACACTGCCTCCATTTCTATGTCCCTCAAACACAACTATCACATCTATGTCCCCCAATCACTGCCTCCATTTCTATGTCCCTCAAACACAACTACCACTTCTATGTCCCACAATCACTGCCTCCATGTCTATGTCCCTTCAAACACAACTATCACTTCTATGTCCCCCAATCACTGCCTCCATTTCTATGTCCCCCAATCACTGCCTCCATTTCTATGTTCCTCAAACACAACTATCACTTCTATGTCCCCCAATCACTGCTTCCAATTCTATATCCTTCAAACACAACTATCACTTCTATGTCCCCCAATCACTGCCTCCATTTCTATGTCCCCCAATCACTGCCTCCACTTCTATGTCCCCCAATCACTGCCTCCACTTCTATGTCCCTCAAACACAACTATCACTTCTATGTCCCCCAATCACTGCCTCCATTCCTATGTCCCTCAAACACAACTATCACTTCTATGTCCCTCAAACACTGCCTCCATTTCTATGTCCCTCAAACACAACTATCACTTCTATGTCCCCCAATCACTGCCTCCATTTCTATGTCCCTCAAACACAACTATCACTTATATGTCCCCCAATCACTGCCTCCACTTCTATGTCCCCCAATCACTGCCTCCATTTCTATGTCCCCCAATCACTGCCTCCACTTCTATGTCCCCCAATCACTGCCTCCACTTCTATGTCCCCCAATCACTGCCTCCACTTCTATGTCCCCCAATCACTGCCTCCACTTCTATGTCTCCCAATCACTGCCTCCATTTCTATGTCCCCCAATCACTGCCTCCACTTCTATGTCCTCACTGCCTCCACTTCTATGTCCCCCAATCACTGCCTCCACTTCTATGTCCCCCAATCACTGCCTCCACTTCTATGTCCCCCAATCACTGCCTCCACTTCTATGTCCCCAATCACTGCCTCCACTTCTATGTCCCCCAATCACTGCCTCCACTTCTATGTCCCCCAATCACTGCCTCCACTTCTATGTCCCCAATCACTGCCTCCACTTCTATGTCCCCCAATCACTGCCTCCATTTATATGTCCCCCAATCACTGCCTCCACTTCGATGTCCCCCAATCACTGCCTCCATTTCTATGTCCCTCAAACACAACTATCACTTCTATGTCCCCCAATCACTGCCTCCAATTCTATGTCCCTTCAAACACAACTATCACTTCTATGTCCCCCAATCACTGCCTCCATTTCTATGTTCCTCAAACACAACTATCACTTCTATGTCCCCCAATCACTGCTTCCAATTCTATATCCTTCAAACACAAGTATCACTTCTATGTCCCCCAATCACTGCCTCCATTTCTATGTCCCCCAATCACTGCCTCCACTTCTATGTCCCCTAATCACTGCCTCCATTTCTATGTCCCTCAAACACAACTATCACTTCTATGTCCCCCAATCACTGCCTCCATTCCTATGTCCCTCAAACACAACTATCACATCTATTTCCCCCAATCACTGCCTCCATTTCTATGTCCCTCAAACACAACTACCACTTCTATGTCCCCCAATCACTGCCTCCATTTCTATGTCCCTCAAACACAACTACCACTTCTATGTCCCACAATCACTGCCTCCATGTCTATGTCCCTTCAAACACAACTATCACTTCTATGTCCCCCAATCACTGCCTCCATTTCTATGTCCCCCAATCACTGCCTCCATTTCTATGTTCCTCAAACACAACTATCACTTCTATGTCCCCCAATCACTGCTTCCAATTCTATATCCTTCAAACACAACTATCACTTCTATGTCCCCCAATCACTGCCTCCATTTCTATGTCCCCCAATCACTGCCTCCACTTCTATGTCCCCCAATCACTGCCTCCACTTCTATGTCCCTCAAACACAACTATCACTTCTATGTCCCCCAATCACTGCCTCCATTCCTATGTCCCTCAAACACAACTATCACTTATATGTCCCTCAAACACTGCCTCCATTTCTATGTCCCTCAAACACAACTATCACATCTATGTCCCCCAATCACTGCCTCCATTTCTATGTCCCTCAAACACAACTATCACTTCTATGTCCCCCAATCACTGCCTCCATTTCTATGTCCCTCAAACACAACTACCACTTCTATGTCCCACAATCACTGCCTCCATGTCTATGTCCCTCAAACACAACAATCAATTCTATGTCCCCCAATCACTGCCTCCATGTCTATGTCCCTCAAACACAACTATCACTTCTATGTCCCCCAATCACTGCCTCCATTTATATGTCCCTCAAACACAACTATCATTTATATGTCCCTCAAACACAACTATCATTTATATGTCCCTCAAACACTTCTATCACTTCTATGTCCCCAGTCACTGCCTCCAATTCTATGTCCCTCAAATACAACTATCATTTCTATTTCCCTCAAACACAACCATCACTTACATGCCCCCCCACTCATTGCTTCCATTTTATGTCCCTCAAACACTGCCTCCATTTCTATGTCCCCCAAACACAACCATCACTTTTATGTCCCTCAAACACAACCACCACTTCTATGCCCCCCCCCCAATCACTGCCTCCATTTCTATGTCCCTCAAACACAACCATCACTTCTATGTCCCTCAAACACAACCATGACTTATATGCCCCCCCCACTCATTGCTTCCATTTCTATGTCCCTCAAACACTGCCTCCATTTCTATGTCCCTCAAACACAACCATCACACCAATGTCCCTCAAACACAACCATCAGTTCTATGTCCCTCAAACACAACCATTAGTTCTATGTCCCTCAAACACTTCCTCCATTTCTATGTCCCTCACACACAACCATCACTTCTATGTCCCTCAAACACAACAATCACTTCTATGTTCATCAAACATAACCATCACTTCTATGTCCCTCAAACACAGCCATCACTTCTATGTCCCTCAAATTCAACCATCATTTCTATATCCCTCAAACACAACCATCACACCAATGTCCCTCAAACACAACCATCAGTTCTATGTCCCTCAAACACAACCATTAGTTCTATGTCCCTCAAACACTTCCTCCATTTCTATGTCCCTCACACACAACCATCACTTCTATGTCCCTCAAACACAACAATCACTTCTATGTTCATCAAACATAACCATCACTTCTATGTCCCTCAAACACAGCCATCACTTCTATGTCCCTCAAATTCAACCATCATTTCTATATCCCTCAAACACAACCATCACACCAATGTCCCTCAAACACAACCATCAGTTCTATGTCCCTCAAACACAACCATTAGTTCTATGTCCCTCAAACACTTCCTCCATTTCTATGTCCCTCACACACAACCATCACTTCTATGTCCCTCAAACACAACCATCATTTCTATATCCCTCAAACACAACCATCATTTCTATGTCCCTCAAACACTTCCTCCATTTCTATGTCCCTCAAACACAACCATCATTTTTATGTCCCTGAAACACAACCATCACTTCTATGTCCCTCAAACACAGCCATCATTTCTATGTCCCTCAAGCACTGCCTCCATTTCTATGTTCCTCAAACACAACCATCACTTCTATGTCCCTCAAACACAACAATCACTTCTATGTTCACCAAACATAACCATCACTTCTATGTCCCTCAAACACAGCCATCACTTCTATGTCCCTCAAATTCAACCATGACTTATATGTCCCTCAAACACAACCATGACTTCTATGTCCCTCAAACACAACCATCACTTCTATGTCCCTCAAACACAGCCATCACTTCTAATTCCCCCACACACAGCCATCATTTATATGTCCCTCAAACAGAGCCATCACTTCTATGTCCCTCAAACACAGCCATCACTGCTATGTCCCTCAAACACAACCATCACTTCTATGTCCCTCAAACACAGCCATCACTTCTAATTCCCCCAAACACAGCCATCATTTCTATGTCCCTCAAACAGAGCCACCACTTCTATGTCCCTCAAACACAGCCACCACTGCTATGTCCCTCAAACACAGCCATCACTTCTATGTCCCTCACACACAGCTATCACTTCTATGTCCCTCACACACAGCCATCACTTCTATGTCCCTCACACACAGCCATCATTTCTATGTCCCTCAAGCACTACCTCCATTTCTATGTCCCTCAAACACAACCATCACTTCTATGTCCCTCAAACACAACAATCACTTCTATGTTCATCAAACATAACCATCACTTCTATGTCCCTCAAACACAGCCATCACTTCTATGTCCCTCAAATTCAACCATGACTTATATGTCCCTCAAACACAACCATGACTTTTATGTCCCTCAAACACAACCATCACTTCTATGTCCCTCAAACACAGCCATCACTTCTAATTCCCCCACACACAACCATCATTTCTATGTCCCTCAAACAGAGCCACCACTTCTATGTCCCTCAAACACAGCCACCACTGCTATGTCCCTCAAACACAGCCATCACTTCTATGTCCCTCAAACAGAGCCATCACTTCTATGTCCCTCAAACACAGCCATCACATCTATGTCACTAAGCATGCTGTCAAAATTGAAAACTACATATAATAAAACAAACACATTAGAACATATTATTTTATAATGATCTGTTTATATCAGAAAATAACTAAAATACAAACGTACATGCGACCGCGGAGTAATACGAATTATAGTTTATTTATTTTTACAACGATTGCTAAACAAGTTTTAACAACTTATATTAATCATTTTCGTTGGCGCGGATGAAAGCGTAAATGTGGTCATTCGTGTGGGAGGAAAACGGAGTACCCGGAGAAAACCCACCCGTCTGATCTGGCAACCATCGTACCATTTCACATACTTCCCGGTCCGAGGATCGAACACGGGTTGCATTGGTGAGAAGCGAGCGGACTGCCAAATACGAATTATAAGCAGTGGCAAAGAAAATGACACCTTCCTCTGCTTCTAAACAGTGACAGAAAACAGTTTTTTCTCTGAGAAAACACAAGTATTCATTGGAAAGCATGCGTAAAAGAAAATAGTATACAGGTGCTTCAAAGATAACTTCCGACAATACCATACACGGACAATACCATACACGGACAATACCCATACACGGACAATACCCATACACGGACAATACCCACACGGACAATACCATACACATACAATACCCATACACTTTGTATAATAGAACATAAATACTGTAATCCAGTAAATATTGACGACACGAGCGCATTTATTTGCAACATACTTTTAAATGGGAATATATTCATTTCGATTCGTTACGATTATAGTATTTAACAGCACGTCATCCAAACCGAACGTGCTACCGTCGTTAGCTTAATAAATCTTAATAAATAATTTTCCAATTTTCAATATGACTGGCTGACGAATTGTGCTTACAAAAAAACAGGACAAATCGCGGGCAGTCTGTACTCTAAATTGTTCGATCACAAATCAAAACAATTAGAAAGTTTCATAAACTTATTTATTTAACAATAAAGTTGTATAGATAACAATAGATAACCTCCAAATTGTTTCGCCAAATGTTTGCCCTGTCGCTGTCGCTTATATTGAGCTTGTATCTTGTAAATCCAAAACGACTTGACCTTTGCCCATCTAGTTGAAATGTAACGTTGCGCCCATTTCCACCTATTAAAATATAATAACAAATATTATAAATTATACAGCAATGAAAACCACCACAACCGCCACCACTACAAGAACAACCAACAACCATTATTAATAAAACCACATCTACTTACACTCTCAGATCTAAAATGATTTAATAACGACAGTATGACATTTTATGTTATAAAGATATTACATGGATAAAACTATCGGATATTTGTGATTTTAAATATTCCTAATTTGATGTCACAAATCTTTAATAGGTTAGCGAGATATTGTTTCTGTCATTAATTATGTACGCATTTAGTTTTCATGATGTCACAATTGAAACCTTTAATAGACATATTTATCGCGATTACGCCACATTACGTATTGCCGTCCTCGGTAAACATCGGCTTACGGATAATGTCGAGGTATATCGCCAGCTTATATACGTCATCAGAAAT